>QEYB01001296.1:600000-770832 GCA_017562135.1 Dipylidium caninum
CGCAATCGGGAAGGACACCATATGTCTAGAATATACTTTTGGGAGAAGTGAGGTACAAATTTAGATGGTTCGTCCTATACAGATCTGATGGCGGTTGCTACTGAAATCCTTCATTAAAATTAAAGTTTAGTCGATCGACAAATGAGATCTAATTTTTTTCTTTCTTTTCAGTATGTATACAATCCATTTATGCTGTATCTGTGTGACCATCTTCGTCACACACACGAAAAGTTGGGGACTAATATAATTACCATTCGGAATTATGCGTCATTTTTGGCATTTTATAATCGCATATGTTGCTTCAGTGCTTGATCTAATTACTTGTTTTAGGGTTTAATACCGCTTTTATGATTTGTTTAATCTCTCCACATTGACCCGTTAACCAGGAGAGGTTGTTACCTTGCTCTCTATGACCCATAAGTTCACCCGTAGTCCAATAATTCGAGCCCTTCTGTGCTGTTTTCTTAGTTTATGATAACGTGAGATTATGGATGGAATTAGCCTCCAAGAGTCTTTATCCAGTATCGATTCAAGCTTATTTAGCACGTTTAGACAAAAAACTTCTGACTTAAAATTTCCGAAGTTGGAAAGTGATCAGTATATTGCCAGATGGTTGAAGGCAAGAAGTTGGGATGTCGGGAAAGCCGAAAAGATGTTTCGGGCGCATTTGGAGTGGAGAAGTGAGATGAAGGTTTGTTTTTGCATAGGGTATTACGTCATTTTGCCGTTTACCCAACGTGGATATATGATACAAACTGTACAAGTGTCTATTTGTTCAATTTGTTTCCTGTATCTCCTCCTGTCACTACTACTACAAATGATGTGCGCTGTATTTTCATTGCTATTTTGTCAATCTCTTTAGGATTTTTTTAAACCAAACATTGTTGCTTCACGTACAAAAAGTATTCGTCTGGAAGCCATAGGACGGTCTAAAAACTAACCTTTTTGCTATTTTTGTTGGCACTAGTAGTCGGGTTTCGACTGCTGCGCTCATTTTTATATTGGCACCTTCATATTTTTGACGATTTTCCTAAATTGCGCTATTCGATGCATTGATTGTCGGTCTCGTCGTTGTTGCTGAGAACCGTAAACTTTGATCCAATCAACCCTTGTTATTTCTATAGGTTATTACCACTATATCGTTAATTATTAATAAGATATCCATTCTGATACATTAGTGACAGCCACATAGGTGCTTTGCAAGTACTAAACAACTGATGTATAAAAAAATTGGTAGATTACATAATCTTCCTACTTCCAATCCCATCAGTTGGACGAAATACTTCCCGCATTTAAGATGCCGGAAGTAATTGAGAAATACTTCCCTGGTGGTATCTGTGGGGAGGATAAGTTTGGTCGGCCCGCCTTCATCTGTCCCGCAGGCACGGCAGATGTGGTTGGAACTGATGCGCTCGGCGTCACGTACTCAGCTCGCGCTCTCGCGCTACTATGTGATGGAGAAGATTGTAGAGGAGGTACTACCTGCCCAATCGAAGAGGAAGGGGCGCCCTGTCGACCAGTTAGTCATCATCTTCGACCTGCAGCATATGAACCGGCATCAGTTATGGAGGCCATGGCTTAACTTTGTCCTCGAAATAACCTCCGTCTTTGAGCTCAATTTTCCCGAACTGATGGCTGTTTGCTTCGTGCTTAACGCCCCCTCTTTCTTCTCTATGATCTTCTCTCTCCTCAAACCTATTCTCAGTAAGGAGACTCAGGACAAAATCCACGTAAGCATAATTTCTTTTTACTTTTGTTGCTCGATATGGCTGCTACTCAAGGCTGTATCCGTTCGCATCAAGTTCCATTACCAATTATTTTATATTTAATGATCAGCTTACTTGTTACATTTTGTTATATTTGTCCTTCGTGGATTAAACATTTACTTAATTTTGTGATGATTTATTACTTTAGGCAATATTTTGTTGCTTTATGTTGTCAATGAATATAACAGTTTTCGTTGCCTGTGCACGAATTTCATGTCCCTTTTGTGTCCACTTGGTGAAGAATTGTTTTGAAATCGATCTATTTGCTCTCGTCTATACTGGTTTTATGATCACAAATTTCATTTACTGGGGTAATTTTCTCGATATTGGGATTGATGCCGTTCAAACCCGTGACTAATTAATTATATACTATCTCGTGTCGATTTCACATTTTCTTTTTACCTAACAAACTGGTTTCGTATTAAAACACAAAATAGTAAAATATTTTATCTGAGTACATTACTGACTGTCTTGGTTTTTACTTGTTTTTGTCTAATCTCGTGGATTGTTTTCTGATAACTGTTTATTTTGCTGGTTTTTGACCATAATCTTGCTCCTATCCGAAAATACTATCCTGAAGAGTATATGCGACCAATATTTCTTTTTCCATGTGGACATAGGTGTTTTCTTGAAAAATATTAAAATTTTCGGCATACTGAAGAAACATAATTTCTTTTGTCTCATCTCGTTCGCGACGATTATAGCAGACTAACTTGTTGCCTGTTTTGGGAGTATTTTTCATCTATCCATCGATTGATTGATGCTTTGTGAAACGCATTTAACTTGTTAAGAAATAATGTCTTCCGCAAAAGTATCCATTGTACATTATTATTAGCTTGTGATGAAAAGAAAAGGTGGTATTTGTAACTTATTTTTTTCAATACTATTCGATTGCGATTTCTGGGTATTTTTCGCAACCTCAAAACGTACTCGTACATGTAGCGGAAATGGAATATAGATACTTTACCTGCATGCATCATTCTTTTTGGGTATCTTGGTTGGAATGCACTTTTCCAACAACAGGATGCGCATTCATACCCCGACATTCCGAATGTTTCACTACGAAGCTCTATTTTCCTGCTAATAACAAAACTCTTGTGGCACAACAAAGCAAACAATGCATCTGATACCCCATAGTGCGACTAAATTCCTCTACTTTCATATCTAGATTTTTTTGTCGAAATGCTTATCGACTTGCGTTGTTTCGCTTTCGGGATGTTTGTTTGTTAAGTTCTGAAGTTTCCTTTGTCCCAATACACACAATAATGATATGAACGTAAATATCCATGTCTTCGAGGGAAAATTCCTCTGCGGTTCTGCGTACAACTTGATTAGGTATGGATCGACACACGTAGTTATAAGATTTATTCGTCCGTTTATAAGTTGTTCGTATGTCCCTGGTTTTTAATAGTGTATTTAATTCCAAATCTAAATTACTCTTACGGAACACAAGACCTTGTATATATACACTCGTAGATTTCGTGGCAATTTTGGCTTAACTTGATAAGGATACTCACGTTGTCGAAAAAGTTATTAAAACATTTGGGTGATTTTAATATTTTGAAACATTTAGCCAATTTAATCCGTGCCTATAGGTATGTCGTTTTTGGGGGCTATTTTTAGCCGTCTTTCGCTTTGAAAGGTACTTTTCTTACATTGATTCTCGATACCTTTTTTCAGTAACTGGCCTCACCGTTACACTGACGATATTTGGCCTACCTTTGGCCCATGGGAGATCTTAACTTACTCTTTTTAATTACATAGTCAATTTTATGGCCTCTTTTCTCCATTCATTTTATATGAGGGATCATCTTTCGTCGTTGCCTCTTTTTTTTCGAGCATTTCCTCAAAAGTACATTTTAGCCATCTTAGCCATTGCTTTTATCACAACGCAAAAATAAGTGTTGAATGCGACATCGATACGATCCCACGTCCTTTGCAATTTCGCTACTCTAACACGAATTATTGGGGTTTTCCCATATACGCTGAACGATGGCTCTTCGTACAGGGATTATACTTCACTTCGATCTGCATTCGTCATCAGGATCATCGCAAGCCAGTGGTTGTGGGATACGTTTACAGCTACCAAGTTTTTCTACTTATTTTCGTCGTAAATACATCCTTTTGGTAGTCGGCAACGTAATCGAACCCAAAATGAAATGTTTGAAAAGTAGCAGGAAGAAAGGCGGGCTTGTTAAATCATATAAAAAATGAAGTTTCCTCTTAGTTTCCATTCCTGTTTTTTCGCTTCAATTATACTCTACACGAGTGCGATTAAGCATGTGTTATTTGGGGAAAACTTCATTTGCATACTATTTTTAAGCATTAAATATATTATGTCAACTCTGAATTCGTACCAAATCAAAGTTTCCCTGATAGATGTTCAAGTCAGTTATTTTTATCATCTCTATTCGAGCTAGGAACTTTCATACTTTGATGTTCAACTGTTTTTATCGTATGACTTATTCTAAAATTGTATCGGCTTTATTTTGCGCCTTTCCAAGTCCACAGTGCATAGTCTGTACCATGTTCACTCCTCATATGGATAGCCAATTGACTAAACTGTATGACCCTGATGCTTGTGAGCTCGTCAAGTCCAGCACTTCTTATCATTAGATTTATGTGATACATAGTTGACCTATGATATTTCAACCTTGTCTATTGAATGTTGTTGCCCGATTTCCAGCCACTCATTGGACTGGCTACTAGAATGCTTCGATGTGTACCATCTCTTGTGCCTCCCGATAAAGGCTCGAAGTTTAGCTCATTCAACTTCGAGGAAAGTTACCATAATTGACCTGAGTACCATCTCTTAGTATTTTGCACAATTACAAATCATGGGAAATAAATTACTCCCGGCTGTTATATTAACCAAATAAAGATTGCCAAACCAATTTCTGGAATTAACAACACATTTTGCTGTTATGCACTTCAACTTCCCGAACGCCAAGAATCTAGCAATTGACTATTTTTCCTCATCTTTTCGTACATACTACCAAGAAGGTTTTTACTACGTGTGAATTCATCTGAAAGCCGCAGATCTTTCCGCCTCAACAGAAAATATTACTTTACATTCCTGGAAATAAGGGAAAATTTTTTCGTGGCAACGTAGCTTTCTTACATGCCTTTGTGGGTTTTGCTTCCATTTGCCAATTCTGTCTTTTCCTCCTTACTTTCTGAAATGTCGTATGCCAAGTAGTCGTGATGTCCGTCGACAAATGAGTGAATTTGCAAAACATCACAGTAATTTCGTTTGAAAATAAATAATCCCGATCTTAAAATGACCTTTTTCTTATCGATAACTTATTCTATTGAGAACATGTTCGAGTGCAGAAGAGTATTGTCTAGTTCACGATATTTTCTTCGTGGGTCTGAGTGAACGCAGTCTTGTTTACTCATCGCATTCTTTCTACAATGACCATCTGAGCATCTTCACCTCAAATATGCAGCAACAGCGTAATAACATCAACTAGCACACATTGTCAGGTAGCTTTTGGGATACGACTCACTTCTGACAAAATTCGCTTTCAAACAATCCTTTTTATTTTCCGGAAGACGAATTATTACTTTTTGAGACTTTATCTACTTTATTATGGAATTCATATCACTGCCATACTTTCATCGTCAGAATGATTAATGGTGCTTTGTTGTAGGTTTGGAAAAATTGAAATAGCGCTCCCACAGAGATTGAAAATGACTTAGAATTTGTCTAGAATCATCATCATCACATATATATATGTATATATCAATGCTACCGTTTAACCACTTTGCACATATTTTTGATGCTTTGCATCAAAGTCTTAGTCACCTACTGTTAAACTTGCTTAGTTGCGAAGCGTACTCGTTTTCTGCATCCGAGAACACTTAATTTCCCTAAAACTAATGAAAGTCACTTAAAGATAAACGTAAATAACGCCTTTAATTGCTATCATTTGTTCTGTACGAGTTAAAATTTCGAAACTACTATCCTATACCCGAAGTCGAGTTTCCTCTTCTCTTTTTTTGACTATACCCTCGGTCATGTCTTTTGCTTTCACACATTTTTCGTCCCTTCCGAACTGCTCAATGACAATCTGGCGTCTCCGAGTCAGCGTCCATAATCCCTTCAAGTCGGTTCTGATTTAATTGATGACAAACTAAAATATCACTCGTTAAAAGTACAAGCATCTACTGTGAGATTGTTTATGGCTAACGAATGATGCCCCATCTTGGCATAGGTTGCGTAAAAATGGAAAATTGACTCCAGTAAATGGTGAGTGAGGCATGTACAGCATTATGACCAGTGTTCTTTGATGTATGTCGTCGTGTGAATTAAGGTGCCTCGAGATTGCACACTGTCACTGCTAAACACCTCATGTTAAACAATTTTGTGTCCAAACAAACCAAGAACGCAAAAAAATCATCCTGCAAGTGTCTTTCACACACGCCCACTGTCTTTTAATAATCCAATCTCCACGGCTCTGCATTTTTACCTAAAGCCTCTCATTGAATATGATTTCGCTATAGCATACCATTCGTCACACGATTTATCTGTGTAGTCCACTCGGCGACGGTTTTTGGGCTTCAAGAATTTACTATTCGTCGCTTATAACGTCAATAGTGCCTTCTCAGAAGGAAGTCGACAAACTTTCCCGTGATAATCTCGTGAACTTAGTTTTGCCAGCGCCAAGATTGAATGAGTGCTAAAGCTTCTACACCTTTCCATGAAAGAGTCTGAAATCATACCAAGTGATTGTGATTAAACAGTTAACTAATAGAGTATACTCCCCCCCGTACCTCTATTCTTGCCCTTTATAAGAGCATCAGACATCACCTACACTAGCTGGGGTGTAGCTTATTTGCCCACCAAACTGGTTCACTCTTCTCCCCGGACCACTGCATACTGGGCAAATCTGCTCATATCTAACTTCACCTACGAATCTACTTTGTGGTACCCCTAATTAAAAAGTAGATTTATTAGTAGCAGCATTCAGCACGGCTGAGGATCACTCTGCGTAGATAAAAGAACGAATCGAAGGCAGCAGTATTTTCTGTAATAAAATGGATATTAAATCGCAGGTCTCAGGGAAAGCAACGCAGACCCGGTGTGAAAACAATGCTCAGGGGTAGATTCCAATCTCTTGTTAGAGATATCTATCGAAACCTAACGAAAGGCATTTTATTTTCTTCAAATCATAACATTTTAAGGCAAAACTGTTGCTCTTGGGCGCTTTTCTGCTTCGTCGGAACCACTTTGTTCTTGAGCATTTATTCTTTCAGTGGGAAGGTTTAGTGAAAGGCATTTCGTTTTTTTATTTGTCTTCTTTGTCTTATTACCAATTACAATTTTAAATGCGCCCTTTTCGAGTATCTGCTTTGTTTTATTAACTGGAAATCGTTTATGAGTAAATTTTATCGCTAAGACATGTTCCTTATCATCGCTTAACGCCTCTATGCCTTCATCTCCGTCATTTTGCGTTAATAGGCTTTTTAACTTCATCCGATGAAAGACATGGGGAAACAACCAATTCACTGTTGAGCGAATCATGTTTTTTCTCTTACGCAACCTCTTATAGGGTTTTTAGATATTTCCTTTCTATTCAAAAGTACATTTTGATTGCAGTCCATTTAAGTATGCTGCGCCAGGTATTTCACCGATTCCTACTTAGTAATACCTTTTGCTGTATTTGTCATAATAATGACTTAGTTTTAACCCATAAGGCAGCAGTGGTTTGGACCCAATAAATAGTAATTACCGCGAGAATGAATAGTTCTTTATGAATGTCCCTTTCTAGGTGCTCGGTTCCAATTATCTCGAGGAGCTGCTGAAAATTTTCAATCCTGAAGACCTTCCGGCTTATTACGGCGGCACGATGCGTGACGCCAATGGCGATCCTAGGTGTCCCTCACGAATTTGCTGGGGCGGCACTGTGCCCGAGTCTTACTACCAGATTCAGCAATCCTCACCCGCATCCGCTGAGGTGGCAGACGACGCCTTCCTGCTCGTGTCCGTGGGGCGTGGTAGCAAGGAGTACTTCTACATTGGAGAGGCAAGGGCTGGAGACACCGTCTCGTGGGAATTCTACACTGAATCAAATGACATCGCGTTTAGTCTCTGGGTGGAGATATCGAATGGTTCAAATTCACCTGTGGATGAAGCAAACCGGCGGCGCCTGTGGAAGGCGCGCGGGCAAAATAGTGGCGGTGGCGGAAGTGGGAGCAGTAGTATGGTTGCCTCGTTATCCTTCAATAGTCTTCTTGGTGGACAAGGAACAGGAGGCAAATTGGATCTGAAGCAGGTCACACGGCCCGTGCGTGTAGATTGTGACCTGGTGCCTGAAATAGGCAGTCGAAAAGTTGATGTGGACGGAAACTACTATCTTCTGTTTGACAATTCCTATAGCTGGACTCGTGCAAAGCGCATTTGGTGCAAAGCTGAGGTAATACACTTCTTCCCGCCAACAACACACGGTAATTCGAATAACAACTCTATTGTGGACGGAGAAATAAAAGAGGTGGAAAAGGCGGTGGACGTTGCTCTCTCTGAAGTGATGAAGACAGTATGCGCGCGGGACTACTCCAGTCTCTCCACAATTGATGTTGACATCTCAGCGATGACGATTATTCTCCTCAGAACACTACCCATAATTCGGCGTCAGTTCCGTTCTCAGCCCTCCTCCTTTCCCCCCTCTCCCCGAGGCGTTAAGTTTAAACGGCCCATAAAAACGGTTGTTTAGAGTCTTTCTTCCAATAGAGCCTATTTTTTTACTTAGTCTGATAAGTTACTCTCGACGATTTTGTTATTCCTTTCCAATTTCTATACGGAGGTATTCCTCTGGTACTTTTACCTCTCGGCTTCCTTTTGGATACCTCCGACTGCTTTATATGATTCCCCGCAAGAGCCCCAGCGTGGCCTCCCTCGAGGCGGCATTTGTACGCATACGCAAAATTTTCCTTCAAATATAATTGCGTTTACAAATAATCTCACCTTAATCGAGAATCTGTTTCTGACCGTGTGCATTTTGATTGGTTTTATTTGTTGACATTGAGAAGACGTTGGAGAATCTCGTAACAGCATGCGACTAGGCAGACTACTCGTTAACGTTCTCACGAAATTTTTCTTTCTCCTTTCCGCACACTAATGTGCTTTGTCGTTTTAGCAACCTTGTCCACCATGATTCTCCCGCGCGGAGCGTTGCCCTCCGCGTCCTTTTGTGCCTTCTCGCACGAAACGGTGTTTTTTCAATCTTGTACTTGACGAGCACGAAAAATAGGGCATCTCCTTTTTTGATGTTTCACAATTTTTATTCAGTCATGAGGAGTCACGCAAAGGAATTTCATTTGGAAGCTATATTTTTTTTGTCAAAGAGATATTGCCAGTGTTGATAACCGTTCTGGCTGTCGTTAACATGCTGGCCGTTCCAATGCTCTTTGCACGTGGCGCAACTCACTGCGCCGTCGAAGACCTGGTTGCATTTCGGAAGTCAGGCATCTAATTGTCTAAGACCATTAGGAATTTGATGTCGTTGCGGTGGTTTGCTCTTTGAGCTTAGAAATATGTTCACAAACAAATCTCATTCTAACTGCCCTGGTTCAGCAGTAACGGCGTCCCGATGATTTGTGAAGAAATATTCCTAAGGCCGTTTCATATTCGTGTTTACTGTGCCGCGGCTACTTATACATGGTCTGGGTTGAATGCTTCTCCGGTAATTATTTGTTACGAATAAGAACTCAGCGCATTTGTCTTTTTTCGATCGAATCTTATTTCCTGAAATCAAACTATTTTTTCATTCTTTTAAACCATTGATGTTGAAAGTTGTGGGCCAAACACAATTTGAGAAAGGAAAGAGTGCAAATGCAATCCCGCTATGGTATTATTGACGGTGCCGCCGTGTTTGAGCCAGGCGTTGACTCGTATAGAAGCTGTCCAAAGCCCGTGGAATCCAACCTGGCAGGAGGTATACTAGTGGGTGCAGGGGATTGTAGAAAAAGAGAAGTGCAAAGAGGAGAAGTGACGTCCACTTTTGTTCAATAGTCCAGTGTTGCCAAGGAAAGATACCCATCGAGACGCAGAAACCAACCAGGAGTCCAAAAGCCGCCAAAAAGGCGACAAAACGTGAGAGCATTTCGAAATAGCTGAAGGTGGTGTTGTGCGTCTGAACGACAAATTCAATCTCAGCCACTTCGAAAGCCGGAATACTCGATTTCTGGACGCCCGAGGCCTTCAAGTCTGCCTCGATTTCGTTAATCCCATCACCACTGTTGTCCACTGTCGTGTGGCGGCGTTGCGATGGGCATGAGCGTATAGCGCTTTGAGAATGCTCTACTTCCGCATGCCGTCCAAATGCGGTACTGTAATGAAAAAAGGGAGCTCGTCTTTGGGGATTCGGATTGACCATTTGCTTTGAACGGACTCCGTCGCACTATCGTCTGGGTGGTACATTGCAGAGCTGAGAAGTGGGATGCGCAACTTCCTTACAGTTGTAGGCTTGAGGCAGTTTATGAGTAACGCGCATCTGGGAAATTTGCTTCGAAATTAGATTTCAACTCCTATAAACTGATATCAAACGGTTATGAGGGTGATGTGATAAACCGTATACCGTTATATTTATAAACATTTTAGCATTTCAGTCATGTATGTCTAAGCAAGAAAAATAATCAAACAGTCGTGCTCGCATTTTGCTAGACTTGAACTTGGCTCTTAAAGGAGTTAAAATTTTAACATTATAAGCAGCGATCGGGAGTTGGCTGATGACAGTGGATAAGCCTTCATGAGCGTATTGTCCTGCGACGGCTCATCCCATACTTGGTTTTGGTCAGGAGTCTTTCGGCGTAAATTTAGAGCCGTTCCCGATTTGCGCTATGGAAACTTGCCTCAGTGACTAACAAAACTCGGCGAAATTGCATATGCTTTGTGGCATCAAGTAGATAATGTTTCCTGTTTAGCCTATCACCAACCATCTCTACAGTCGATCCATGGACTCGACACCTATCTTGACTGTTTTTTTTCTATTAGGCATACAAGCCGCGCACACAATGGTGGTGTAAAGCATGGCATGTAAACATTTGTGTGATCGGTGAACCTTGTCCACGTGGAGGCATCGGGTAACAAGAATTTTAAAAGATTGCACTCTTTGCCTAGAAAGTGGTTTAATCCTTGAAAAACCTGCGCCTTTAAAACCCAATCTTCCGACCTGCAAGTAGGCTGTTCAGTGGTAAATCGTTGCAGACATGACCCAATGCGTTGGCCCGCTTTTTGCATGAAACTTTGCTCGTAGAACTCGATTGGTCAGCAAATGGTTTAGCGAGGACAAACCTTATCAAGAAAGTGACCGTATGGATAATAGGGTTGAGCTTTATCCACTCCACAGTGGGAACCCTTACTGCAACTACTACTTGGGGAAGTTGGTAGATTGACACAAAGACTTACATGCCTATTTGATCATTCTCAGCGCTCTCTCACAACGATGTGTCAGCGGTGGCTGCCTCGTTTGAGAGGAACCGCAAAGCGGTCATAGTACGTAACCTTATAAAGTTACGCCCCACATGAAGGGAGGGGACACTTCCTCTCCCTCGGCCACATTAGCCCAAAATTGATTACGTGAAGTAGGCAGGCGACGCATCATGGTCGACAGGCAGGAAGCAATGCGTCCACCGTCGTCTGGAGAGTATATTAACGACTTTATAGAAAGAAGCGCCATACTTCCTCAATGGTAGCTTTAAATCGCTGAACAAAGAGATACGCTAAATATTTTCGCATATGTGAAAGAACTTGTAGCAAGAACAAAACGCAGCTGATGCAGCTAATCGGAATAGTCGCGTTTGCCTATTCGTGTGATCCAAGAGGATCAGTGCGCCTTCTTTTTCTTATTACTCACTCATTTATTCCGAAGCAATGGAGCTGACATTAAAACCAGGTACCACTTTCAGAGAACTTCAGGACAAGATTGTACTTTCCCTCCACAAGAGCGTCAGCACTTCTTGAGAAAGCATAAAGATAGTCAGGTCCTCTAGTACGTCTGAAGCTGCACCGAAATTCTGAGTACGAGAAAAAGCCTTCTGATCAACGCATTAAAGTCCGCGATGTTGAGAGCAAACATAGCGAAAGTTCTCCACTAACTTTCAAACTACGCTTTTTTGCGAGGTGATATGTACTGTCGTAAAGCCCGAGTTTGGCATCTGCCATCATGAGGAAAATATGGGCAGAGCGTGATTCCGTCAAAGTACGCCCTTTCGGGAGCCAGTCACGCGTACGAATGACGACCTCGACCTCGATCTGCTGTCCTTAGGGCCTCGCTACGAACACAGATCGATGTTTGACCTCGACTTCAATTCGGGGGACTGCCAGCCCCCCAACGTCACCCGGATTCCACTTGAGCAAGTAACATCCTGAACCTCAAAACATCAGTCGAATACCGTTTTGGTGCGGCTCGGAGTATACACGCGTTTTATTAGGATGACAAAGACGAACCACTAAACGATATTTCCACAACCCTCGAGCATTATAGTCACGGTCGCCCAAGTGCCAGTGTGTCAAACATTGTTCCCATTGGCGTTCGATTCCCCATGAAGATCGAGGTGAAAAAGGTTAGAGCACCGTGGACACGCACGGTGCCAGCGAACCGAGGGAAGCTACCAAGTACCATCGAGAATTCTACTAAATTTTGCGAGTAGAAATTATTCCACCTTGGAGTGCGCGATACATGAAAAGCCAGAAGTTAAGTGTAGACAACTCCTAATGCATCTGAGGCTGTCCTGTTCCAAAAGCGCCCTGTCGATACGAAGTAATTGTAGGGAATTCGCGTTGACCAGAGCGAAAGGTACTAAAATACTGTGGAACAGTCATAAAAAGAACAGAGAAGCGATAAAAAAGAGCGCAGCAACCACAACTCGAGACACGGTTCGCCATGACAGAATTATACCTGCGCCGGGGACATCTTAAACGTGCAGAGAATCGAAAAAAGATTACGAAATCCACCTCTGTTAGTGGATCACCTTAAGCTTCCTTGGATCTGTTAATGGAGCCGGATATGCACAGAGCCCACATACCGAAGCTTGAACCAGGGGGATCAGCACTGCAACGCCATTTCGAGGAGTTCGATGTGTGCATTTTAAAGCTCACCTGGAAGCCCTCTAAATTTATGGGATGTTCAAAAGACCAGGCAGAAAACGGTCAGGACAAGAAACATGGGAAGTTAGCAGAAATTTTAACACAGTAGATTCAGTAATCACAATAAGTCAGAGTGAGTTAAAAGCAAAGAATTTGACAGGAAAATGTATTATGGAAGGAATAGGGGAAAAATTGTTGTCAAGGTGTTTCCGCTGCATGATTTACCTTGGGTTGTAACAGACGCCCATAAAGGTGCAAGAGCTTATGAATTCCGGGCAGGAGCTGTGAAGACTCAGCCACAAGGACGCAATCCACCACAAGAGGGTAGATGTCTATGACGTAGTTCCAGGTGCCAACATCAACTACAGGTGCAAAAGAAATCGGGTAACTTCAGAGCAAAATGAACCGATCAAAGAGGCAAAAATTCAAGCTGTCGAAATAGAGGTGAATTTTAAGCAAATGGTAATGTTTGATGATTTACTATAAAATTAAAAGCAGAAGAATAAATGTCGTATTATGGAGGAGGGCGCTAGCGCGAAGTGAGGAAAATTAAAAAGGGAGGAAAAAGGAAAGAGGGGAAGCTCACTTGATAGGATTGAGTTAGCCGGTGGGGCCGTGAAGTTGGTGAGGAGAAGAGCCATGGCTTGGAACGCGAAGTTCACCTCGGATAACTTGGCGCTAGGCAGCCCGTAAGGGGTTTAAAGAACACAATGTTAATACACATGAAACTGTTCTTGTGGGTGGAAGAAACAAGAATAGGAAATCAGTGGCAATATAGAAGGAGAAATAAGAGGAACGGCAAGATGGGTGGTACACTTTCGAGAATTTATTGACAATTTGAAACTCCCCAAGGTAGGAGTATTCGCCTTCGAATGTGGAGACAGGTTGTCTAGGGAAAATGATGCACTAGCAGGGCACGAGTAGTGCAACCCCCCGTTGGAAATAAAAGGAGCAACAAATTAATCGCAGGGGATACAAGTTTAAAAAAAGACGACACATAGGTTAAAAAAGGCACATTTTGGTAACCAGCAACAGGTCTAGACATTCAAAAATTTGGGCAAAACAAGTTTTCACTTAGATTTGTAACAGTAAATTTTTTTACCAAGTGTAAAGAAGGGTGAAAAGGAAAATATGAGGCATCTCTGTGATTTTATTTTAGACGGATACACTGGTTGTTAAAAAGAAAAAAGACACGTAAGATAGATATTCTTAACTCAGGCACCTCTTACCAAGAATGACACTAAACTGAAAAAATAACTTAATTCTGACAACATATAAGTGTGTAGAGACCTATCCTTAACTTGCGCCCAACGGATGTCCAAAGGGAAAGCCGATTACAGGAAGTCATGTGCCGCCTTCATGGTGAGAGATGGAAATCTTCACTAACACTCCAAAATTTTCAGGATAAATGTAGTGGCAGTTGACAATGATACAAATGCCCACCGTGGTAGAGGACACTTTCCAGTTAATTGGGCCGACCTCGAGAAACGTTGAAGGATAAATCTGCACCGGTTCAAAACATCTCGGATAGCAGCCCGACAGAGTACAATGGGAGGTTTGTTGTTGAGCGTTTGCAGTTTAAACAAGGACTGAGAAGGACTGGACGATTTGGCTGGGGAAGAGTCTCCCTGGAAGAAAGCAAAAGAGAGCAGAGACTCGAAACACCGGCGCATGAACTTCTCCCTGGAGATAAAAGGTCGTAAGCTCGCTTCAGTTGAAGTCATGAAGACGACGGCAGCGGTAGTGTCACTAGCGACTCCTGATGATGAGGAAGAAGTAGAGGAACGGTGAACGAAGGGTTGGGGGCCTACTGAGGTTAACGGTAGAGGAGCTGGAGGATTGGGCCTCAGGGTATTCGGATCGAGGAGGGCGAAGTCGGCACTGCTGATGGAGGCTTCCACTGAGCCCAGACCCAAAATGCCTACCAACTGCTCTATGAACGTTGAAGGCAAACCCTCAGGGCGTGAAAGGAAACGGTCGCAGATCATTTCGATAAACTAAAGTGGAAAATGCAAACTATCACAACTTGCATTGTCGCATCTTGTTACTTAACGGCACATGTGGTGAATGTCAAGTCCCAAACACCACTTATGATAAATTTCCAGAAACGGCACATACACATTTTGTGACAAATACGTAGTCTCGGGATAATAAAGGGCTCCCACCAGATTTACCCGATTTGGCCTCCATCAAGCTGATATGACGAAGAATTATGGAAATGGAAAGGTCAGCAGGTTAGATTCGTAAGCTCTACGCCAATGTGCAAATGTCGATAGTTCGACGTTGATGACAGATTAATTACGGCAAAAGACTACGCAATACCAATATGATGGGACAATTTTTATAGTAAGATGAGATCAACCGATTGAAAAGCATCATGTGCTTTGAGTATCAGCCTTACCTTGCAGTCCAATGCTTCATACTGTTGAAATTCTTCACCCGAGAGAGGTTCCAGTGGTCGGCTGGAGTGTTTCAAAGAAAAAGAGCCGTTTATAAAATTTTCCAGATTGTTGACTAAAAATACTTAACACTCACTTTTGGCAGAAAAGAAAGTCACGGATCGTAATGAAGATCATGTTCCATAATTCAACTAGACGGAAAAGCAAAACAAGAATGAAATGTACCGAAACAAATACCACATTGCCACTTTAGTGAGTGAAGCTCAGAGAAGAGGAATTCCAATTGTTAGCAGCTGAATTTTATAGTTGGCCTCAGAGTAAGCGTAGCAATCATTGTGTGCGTGGGAAAAGAGGGGCTGGTAGGGAAAATAAGGCATATCTAAGTAATCATCGGAGAGGCAGTCGGAAGTTCCTTTGAGGCACAGTCTCTCGCATTTATTGTGAGCTATCGCCCACGATGACGAAACAACCAAGTAAAGGAGCTCCACACGAAGACGTACGACACGTAAGAGAAGGATATACGATTTCACCCGGAAGAAGGCTGATCCCGCCCCCTATTCAGAACACATGTAGTCTTTCGGTTTTTAAATAGCTGCCCTTTCATACACATAGTATAAACGTCTATATTCCCACATATTCACGCGTACACACAAATATATATGTATATATATATATATATCAGCGGCGGCTGAACACGGACTACATTGCAATGTTCGCCAAATACATATATTCATACATTTTAAAGGTGTCCCACTTACTCATTTCGCAAAATTTTTCCCTGTACGTACCCCACATTTATTCTATTTTTCACCGAAATAAGACGGTATTACGAAACGTTCAGTGAAAATATCCCGTACTTAGATGGTCAGAAGACTGTGCTGCATAATGCGGCTTAGTTTTTACCTTTTCATAGGCACTTCGTCTAACAGTAATACTTGATTTTAGACAACAGACGTAGAGCAGGGCAGGCTTGGACGCAGACTTGGAGTAAAAAATTCGTATTGAGTGGGAAAGTAGTGACCCAAAGGCACGGGTCATCGAGACATTACGGCAGTCAAAACGAGAAGTCGAACAACTGCCATTTTCAATTCGGAACTTGTGACACCGACTTTACAGGACAAATACCGGAAGTATCATTAATTCATCGTTCTTCATCTGATGTCTGGTAATATGGCACATCCGAAGGAAATCAAGATAACGAAGAATGTGGCAAGAGTGTGGGGAGGCGTGCGGATTAGTGGGGGGTAATTTGCTTCACAGAGGCAATTAGTACATACTTCACAGAAGCGTCATATTATAAAACAGTCAGTTTGCTCAAAACGCAAAAGTCAAGACATATTATCCCTAAAGTATGATGAGGAAACAGAAGGTAGCATAAAGTGAACGACAAAATGGAAAGGACAAAAATCTTACCATTTGTTGCTTTCAGGAGCGAGGATGTTTGTTTAGTGGCAATGGGCACTCCCACCGCAATAACCTCCATGAAACACTTGCTGGCGAGCAACCACGTGGACCGACACTGACACTTATACTTGGCAGCCAGTGGGACATGCAAAGCCTAGAGGACATCACTCGGGACATAACTGAGTCAGGTAAGTTGACGGCTAATGCAACTGCTCTTGCCGGCGCTCTGAGCTTCAGGCATCGTTCACACTATGTAGCTCAAATTGCCGCTGCGGCTTAACCAGTGGCCAATTGTCCGGCGAGCTTGCGAAAGGCAATAGTGGATGAACGAACGTTTTCTACGTAGCAGTGGACAGGGCTTATCATTTGAAGACCGCCACGAACACTCTACTGTCCTAAGGGTATACTTGTAACAACGCATACGCCGTATGACAACATTTTTGGGTTAAGAGAATAGGCTAATTCGCGTCCATAAATGAAGAATAAAGAGCGACAGGAACGCACTTGTCAGTGTTAACATTGTCTCGTATGACCGCCATAAAACTCACACTCTGTCCAAGAGCCAGCCACTTGAAGGTGCAAATTTATTAGTTGATAGCGTTAGATTACTAGAAATCATATGCTTGAGAATGAAACCTTATCAAAACATCTACTTTCTCATAGTATCTCCACGAAATACATAAAAACCGCCTATGAGATCGCCTTATGAGCGCATTAAAGACAACAGAGAATTTGCCGGCACCACAATAGTGCGAATTTGACAAAATGGAACAAAATACCTCTATCATTTTCAGTAGACCGTTAGCATTGAGGAGAACCTCAGAGTTGGAAAAATTCGTATACAGCTGCGTAGCCAATTCGAGGCACTTCTCAGCGAAGATGATGTAGCTCAGGGGTATGGCCTCCACCTAACGACAAAAAGAGTTTACCTCAAAAATGCCACATCTTAACATATCAGACCAGACAATTTGAACAGTGAGAAAGAAGAGAGGGTGAGAACTAAACAACCAGTGCTCAGTTAACATATATCCCTAATAATTACGGAGGACTTTGAACTGGTGGAATTTATGAACATAGTCGAATGAACATTTCACATGGCATTATGGAAAAAAGGGCTCCAACCTCATGTCCTATTTACTATAGAAAACCGTAAGGCTTAAGAATACATCCAACTCCATAAAAAAATGAAGTAAGGCCTCACAAACAAGTTGAGTTATTAAAGGAAATAATGCATGGCCACACTAACAGTGCAATACAGAAAACACATAAAGGACAACATGAAGCCAATTTTTACAGTCACAAGAAGTCGCAATCAACGTTACTTGTAATTGCCTCCCATTAAGTCTGTTTAGGGTCCTCAAAAACTGAAATTTTAATTTCATAAAATAAACACGACTTGAGACATTTAATTAATTCATTTAATAATAGGTCAGTATAAAAAGAAGAAGTGGAGAATAGGCTTTTCATTCACTCGGAAAAGCAGAAGCCACCAGAAAATGACTTCCAGTACATCTTCAGACAGAATGTTCAGTACAAGGATGAACACATTTACGTAAATGATGTAATAGGGGAACTGCGATTTTGGGCGTGTTTTCTGAATTAACAAAAGCCCCAGGGATAGACTCTAGATTCACAACTAGACAGCTCCAATTGATCAAACAAAAAACTTGGAAAGGTACAAACGATCAGAAAATAGTGATCCAATCTCAAGCCGTCACGACAATATTTTGTGAGATTTAAGAGTAATCAGAATATATTTAATCAGCTGCCCACAATTTACTCACCAGATCAGCCTTTGAGCCCGGCCTGATAATTCGAACAGCGTATAAAGACAATCGAAGGAGTAGTTCAAGGAATGGTACAAGAAGGGGTCGTACATTGGAGTCGTTTGCCTGAATGAACTGAAATAAAATGGGTGACCATTAAAAAAAATGCAATAGTCGATGTTGTTGGCAATCGAAAGGAAAAAATTATGCGTAGAAAAGGGAATTTCAAACCTTAGTAGCATCAGTTATAGATCAAATATAAAATAGGTACTTTAGTGAGGATATTTGAGAAGAATGAACATCTACGAAAAAGTGTTTGATCAGACAACCACGGAGAAGTTTCTGAATTAAAGGCTACACTAGTCTAAGTTCTCTCCACGATAAAAAGAACCGGCAATATGATTAGTGGATAGTTTGTTAATAATACTGAACATTTCTGAGTGCGATAAGACTTGAGCCAAGCAAAACATATGAATTAGTTTAATTCCCCGGAACGATGTGTAAACGAGATGACCTTTTTGACTACCAAAACAATGAGCGTCGATTCATATTGAAAAAAAGTCCAACATATCCTAACCTCAGCAACTAATGAAAGACAGTTGAAAACAGATCGTTGTGTTTGTGTTAGACCCTGTTCATCGACGAGGTTAACGGCATAGGAGGACATAAAAGTTGGTGTCGTTGTCTCCGACGGCTTGGTCTTTGAGCCGTTCACATCCACCAAGAACGAATTGTGACTGGAAAAGAGTGGACCCAATACGCCTTGACTAGTGATTTCGCTGAACTCGGTAAAGAAGGTGTTGCCGAAATTTGACCGAATGCGAGGGAAAAGGGGCACAAACAGCTCGAAGTAGAGAGCAAAGAAGTCGGGGGCTGAAGTTACATGCGCCCTATAAGATTTCGAAAAAAAAACAGTCGTGCATTTTGAGTGCCGCACTTACATATGCGATTTGCCACCAAAATCAGTTTTAAGTTGCATTAAACAATAACCAGAACCGCAGAAGCTCCGTCTGCTCGCCTATTACAGTAGTAACAGGGAGATGGCAGTAATGAACAAGTCCAAATGAAAGAGAACGTTCAATACAAAAAGAGCAAATAAACGCAAGTAGATTTTAGGTAACCACAAAGAAAAGCCCTGGAAGACCCACACAAAGGGAGCAAGTTAGGATGATATAATCACAAGTTCATCGCAAGTGGGGACACGATATAGTACGCTGACAGACACGACCTAGCCATTAGGCAGTAGCATAGTTTTTTGGCACTTCAAATCAAACTAATGAGATTTAATATATAAGCGGATGTATAATGATGATTTTCAAAAAACCACATTCCCTTAAGTTTGTCTGTAACAAATCATTTCTTTTAATAAAATGACGCCTAAAGAATAGGCAAAATTTGGTACAAATTGGGACGAGCGTGAAGCGGACTGCCTAGCATATGTAGGATAAACTTAGGAAGTACGCATTTTCGTAGTCCTGTGTTTTGAGACAGCGAGGTGTCGGTCCTCGTACTCTCCTCAGAAAAGTTGCTGGAAAAGAAAAAACAAACAAATTTTTTCCCAATGTCGACCCAGGTTCTCCAAAATGCCAACCACGTGGAGGTTGCCGTCTCGTTAGTACACTGAGATGTATCAAAATCTAACAAGATCTTCAGGGTCGAGAGAGCATTCTGGGCGATCTCCGGATTCGGTGTGAGAACGGCACGCTCAGTGTTTGAAAGCAGTTGCTCCCAGGCCTCTAAAAATCTATCTGAAAAGACCAAGAGAGCAAATAACCAATCAATCAACTGCGGTTAAGTGTCAGTTCAAACATAAGAAGGTTTGGGGGAAGGATGACGTTTAATAGTGCAAAACAAGTTATTTGCAAAAAATGGAGAAGCAAGTCCTTCAACTAAATATTCTTTTGACAACATGAATCGAGCAATTAGGTTTGATTAAAGACGGCATAGGAGGCATGTTTGGCGACCCGGTATAACATTAAGACTTCCACATATTGCAGAGGACAAGGGCGACGACCTTAAAATTATCCTCGAAAGCAACTAACACTAATGGATATGAATACTTAGAATTCGTACTATACAACGTTAAATCAACTCTGGATAAAGTTGAAAGCAAGAAGGCCACTTCAGGAAAGTACCTCGAAAGAAAAGTTGAGTGGATGCCAACGCTATGGAGAGACAGAAATACAGGATAAGGAGAAGCTTCATACCATGAAATTGCATATCCAAGCGCTGACGCATGATTTGGGTGAATATAGTCAAGTTTAGGTTTTTATTTAAGGTAAACTTTTGGCACTGTGTAAAGGAGATAGAGAAGAGTGCGAGACATCGGAAGGAGGCGGGGAGTCTATTGCCAAGATGCCATGAAGGGAAAATCAGAGTAAATTAGCCAACGCCCACTTTTTTGGAATTAACAAAACTATGTTGGTGTAACCATCTACATTTCGCACGGAAAAGAGTTAGGCAAACATGCAACGCCGGAGGAAAGGGAATTTGTGGACATGACTAATTTACAAACAACATCGGAGGGCTATGTCATTCAAGTTGTCAGAAATCACATAGTTATTTGAAAAATTGAAACACTTATAAGGATGTAGGGCTAAAGGTGAAAAAGATTAGGAAGATTTGTATAGTAGGGAGCAAGCGATTAAAATGTAGTGGTTAACTGAGTGATTGTCAACTGGGCGAATAATTTGGTTCTGAAACACACAGTCTGGTGAAGGAGATAAAAACAGAGAAGAGCGCACCTACTAATAGCAAACATCGGAACGACCCCCAGCGCTACTTGATCGAATCAACATACAAGACTTTTACGGACGACGACGACGACGCCACATTACATTGAGGCGCATTCGTGGCGTTAGCGATATTACTTCCACAGATGATAAAAGCACAATCGAAGTGAGTATACGCCGTCAACGACGAGGGCATTGATAGAGTTGAAGACGAAAGAGCTTAGGAGTAAAATCTGAGACGAAAAAAGTGCGATAGGCCGCTGTGTAAAAATCGAGGCAGAGATTCATCAGAGGATGGTATTTCAAGAAAAAAACGATATGGAAGCATTGGTTTGATTTTTGAAACTACAAATATTGGACTTCTTGGCATATCCTAAGAAAAGGGGTGTTAGATACCAGACACTAACAGACTACCATGGGTGGTCTGCCCAAAACCGGGGTTAATCATAAACCGGCCATACAATCAGGTGAGGTTAAAAGTCTCTTCTGCATATGTTGCCCATTTGTCCTGTAGACCATCAACTGACTCTACTGTTGAAAGGAGGATTAGGATGACAGTGGAATCGTCTTTATACTAAGCGTTGTCTGGGAGTTTTAGAATCCTACTTACAATGTATAAATCAAGAAAGTAAAAGCATTCAAATTTGCATCCAATCTTTAAAACTAATTGTAAGTTCTTTACGCAGACAACCAATTCACTTCAATTATTTTCAATAAAGGCTCCATAGCCTTAAAACATGAGAATTGATGTATGGACATCGAAAAGGGCATATGGCTGTTGTAAGGCACAAAGATATGAGTTCATCTCTTTGAGGTCGTATAAAACGCAAGTATGCTAGACACCCCTATACCCGTTAGATCGTTAAAAAGCCCTCTTATCATGATACTCCATCAGACAAGACAGGATGCTTCTAAGGAGTGCTATTGTAGAAAGTAAGCTCATTGAAAAAAAACAGGTCAGGGAGAAATAGGGATTTACCACAAGCCTATCTAATAATCCAAGCAATGCTCATAGATGAAACAAGTTGCCAACTTGAATGCTTTTCCAAAAACAATTTCTCGAAAAGCTTCCACTGGGAAAAGTGAAGAGCCATCAAATGAAAATAGTTTCTTCAAAAACTCTGCAAACAGCTAATATTTGTGCATAAAGGAGATATGTCCTTGCTATTAAATCGCACGATAAAATGGATCTTGGTTCACAATCAAAACTGGATGCTTTTACTTGTACTCCTAAATCCCCAACAGTGACGATTGTAAATCGTGAATTAGGTGGTAACTGAAGGTAACAGTCAAAAAGAAAAGAAAGAACCGTTTCTCAACAATAACAAAAGATTAATGCTCCTCACAGAATGGTCGTTTGGCCGTTGGAGGATAGTTATAAACAGAGTAGAATGCAGACCGACTGTTGCAATGGTTGAGGTGGGCGGAGAAGAACGAGGCAGGAGTTGAAAAAAGAACGAAGACGCGAAAGATAGAGGGAAAGCATCGGGCGGAAAGGGAAAGGAAACGAATCAGGACGACCCAAAAGAATGCAAAAGTGAGGAAACGAAAGGAGAAGCGATTCTTCTACTTGTTCAACAAAATAGAAAGACTTGAACAAGATTAACCACAACAGCTTGACGATTTCTTCTAATGACAATTTAAGAGTTGTTAAGAATGAGTTTGATCTGGGGTCGGGCGGCGTTTGAAATAATACGTATGGTGGTGGGAGAAAAACAAGCGATACTATTGCGCCGACATATTTTATTTTCAGGACTTATCGCAGGTAGATAGCGAGTGGACTACGGTGGGCTAGCGGCTAAAGGCTAATTGAAATACGAAAAACAGTTAATTACACGGAAATTGGTTGGGAATCGTGTTATGCGCACTTTAGTCTGGCCAAATATGGGGGTAAGTAGGGATTTTCAAGGGGACTTAGTGGTGGTAGCCGATTGATAAGGGTGAGAGCCTACCCAAGGTGACAAGTTGTGACCACTTCGAGACGAAGCAACGGGCAACCCCGGAGAGGGTGAGAACCACAGTCTCGGCCCACTGCTTGGCCGCGGTGTCGCGCGAATGATGCACCAGAAGGCTGCCACTGTGTGTCTCTCGCTCAACCGGTGCATTCGCACAGTGCTCCTGCACATCTGAGAGCAGTGGGAAGAAGACCTAAAACAAATACCGTACATGCCGAAAATGAGGTGAACCGCAACAAGTTAGAATGTGAGAATCCTTACCACACTGCAAGAAGTATGTACGAAGGACAATGTTTTGCGGAAAACAAGTCATTACTTAAAGACGGCTTATTGCTAGGATGTAGAAATGTCTAAAAGAAAGTTTAACACATACAGGTGTCGTGTATTTGATGAATAATACCCTTTGTTGCGCCAAAATTTAACAATGTTTGTGGTAAAAAGATTGACAAAGCAGAAGTTTATTGAAGGTTATGTGGGATGGTAAGACAATTGCAAGAAAGCGCAGTAAACTGTCGCTAACACTCCGAAGAATTTTAGGAATTTTCAAAAATAAAGACAGAAAAGCTACTAAGCCTAAAGGGCAAGATACGAAGGAAAACTCCTAATGGAAAGTAAGCAATCTCATTCACAGAAACCTAGGCAAATGTTAGGAATGAGGCCATGGTTAATAGAGAACGAGGAGGTGGAGACAGACCGTCCAGAGCAGTTCAACCCATGTTGTCTGGACGAATTGAGAGCTATGGCATTCGATGGCGTTGAAAAGGGTCTGGCCAGCTGACTTGCGTACCGCGGGTCGCCGGTCACGCACGAGGGCGGAGAGGTGGGAGAAGACAACTACCCACAACGCCTCTATTTGCTCAGTTTCCTCCGGTGTAGAACGTTCGCGTTGGAACAAAAAGTCCGTCAAATGAAGCTGCAAAACATCCACGTACACAGGGAAAGGACAGTCACTACCCAAGAATCTAACAGTACTGATTAGAAGTGTTCTTTTACCTCTGCTTGTAATTATTACCAATTCAATATTGGAGGGTTACATAAATGATAAACGATGATAGCAGCTCAAAGTCAATGAAGATCGTCGACAATGAACGTTTATCGGCAGAAGATAATGAGGCAAACAGGCCAATTTTTAGAAGTATTCAAGTGCCAAAGGTTTTTTGATGGTTGGCTGGATTACGCGAAGAAGAAATAAGCCAGTGAAGAAGAAAACAAGAAAACGTGCGTTAAAAATTAACAGGTTAAGTAACTTAACAAAAAACAACTAAATGTAATGTAGGAAACGTCTTTTATTCCACCTCACACACCAACCATTAGACCTTAATTAAAAGCGATTTTGATTCGCCCATTTTCCAACATTTTTACTAAGAAATCAGAAAAATAAAATTGAAACAATAATTATAATAGGGTTACCACTTGAACGCTCGGTTGATGGTCAGTAGTTTATGGACTTAGGATAAAGATAAGCGGATTCTGATGAAGGAGATGAAAGAAGTTGCTGAATGACATTAGGGGGGGGGGAAGGGAAGTTGCTCACTCAGATTATCTCGTGATGTTTGCGAGCTAAAACAGGCCCGTTTAAGTAACAGCATTTGACAGAGATATTTAAGAACAGATTGAGGCAGCATTGGACGATTAAAATAAGTATGATTTATAAAGACAGTTGTGACCGTAAATCCAACCAGTCCTGAGTGATATGGTCACAGAAAGGGGCTTTGCCATAGTGTGGTAACGGGAACGATGGCAAAGAGCAGCAATTACCTCGTAGGGGTGTAGGAGGATTGACGAGGGGTTGGGCAGTAAAAATACGCTGGCGAGGAAGAGCACTTAGAAGAAAAAAGACGCGCAAATGGTGGAAGACGGAAAAATTTTGCACAGTTACTAGACATAGTTCCTGCCTCTATCTGGAATTCGGTCGCATCATGTGAAATTGTTACTTGTTTAATGAAAATGACAGGATTTTAAGTTTGATATTCCGAGATCTATGACACTCGGTTAGATAATTTGTGCAGAAAAGGCACATCAGTGCGAAGAAAAAAAATCAAGAATACGATATTTACCTAAACCTCCCGCTGATTCCTTATTATTTTAAATATTTCGTCATTTTCAACTTTATTAGGATAAAAATGGCGACTAATAAATAATCGTAGATAGACTAGCCAGATTCCCAGTAGCCTCTTCTGGAGGCTTATGAGGCAAATTAAGGACAATAGACTAGACGCTTTTCAAATTGTGAATAAAAGTGAAAAGCAGAACACTACAACAGACGAATGAGTGTAAGAATGTCTAGATTTGCAAAATGCCATGTATTCGGGTAGAAATCCACCCTTACCCCCGATATAGACAGTTTACAATTTTTTGAAGGAAATTTCAAGATAGGTGACAATGGCCATTATAAAAGGTAAAAAAGAGCCGGAGGTGGAGTAAAGCAATAAGACGTATCGCCAGTTTTAATATATTGTACTTTTAGACTATAAAAGGTTCGTTTTACGAAGTCATAGCATTACTTCACTTAAAACCTTGAATAATTTGTACTCAAATTTAATGGTAAAGTTACGCGCTTAATGACTTTAAGTTTGACATCTCCCTGCTTCAGGATATATTCCAATGCTCAAGCTGGTAAGGCGGCCAATTTCGCAGCTGAAGGTATTTTTGTGAGTTGTGGTGTTGAGTATTATGACGAAATCCGACCCGTCAAAAAGGCTCATCGCTGCCATAAGTGGTCAATAGTATCATAGTAAAAAAAAGACTATTGACTAAACTGAATGAAGATATAAACGGTAGTTATTAAATGCACCGAGTTATGTATTCACTGGTGGTTGGAACGGGGGGTTGTTTTGCAATGGTGAGAAAGTAAAGAAAGAAGAAAAGACAGCATTTATTCTCATACCACGTAACAACATACTCGAAATTACCTCATCGCATGGGAATTTAGCTTCGCCGGCAGCTTATCAATAAATGCTAACATTGAAAGCAAGCGCCTGTCAGTTGTACGTAAATTTTGAACCAAAGAAGTGTTAGAAGTCAAGATTTCAAATAACCCGCGTTATGGCCACGTTGAAAGGTAAACTAAACATCGGCATAGACGATATTTTGAAGCTAATTGTTTCTCTTAAAAACTGATGTCCGAAAAATATTCAATTAAACGATTAATGGTGGAAGTAAATGACCAGGAAATGAAAATGTTACTGCAAAAGGATTACTCGTAATGCATGGTAGGAAATAAGCGGTGGTAAAGGGATGAGCGGGTATGGGGGATCCCGTGGGCTTTCAAAGAAGAAATCAGTCAACACCAAAATACACCTCGCGAACCTCACGATTCTTCCAGCATAGGTGACGTGCGCGAGAGGCAGGTGAACGTCGCCATGCTCTCACCATGCTAAAATCCGTCCCCAGTTCAGATCGTGTATCTCAACCATATCTTCTGGACAATCCTTTGGTTAATAAGTCATGAAATCAACTAATCCGTGGATTCAAATAAGAATGGGTAATAAAGCGAACTCTTGTGGGAAAAACATTCACAAATACAACATAGTCTTTCCTCTTAACAAGGAAAATCAGATAGAGACGAAACTTGGGGAATTTATACT
Organism: Dipylidium caninum; assembly: GCA_017562135.1. Taxonomy (NCBI): domain Eukaryota; kingdom Metazoa; phylum Platyhelminthes; class Cestoda; order Cyclophyllidea; family Dipylidiidae; genus Dipylidium; species Dipylidium caninum. The sequence goes on from QEYB01001296.1 coordinate 626,699, forward strand.
GCGTCCAGCACGTCATAATTAATAGCCAAGGAAGAGACAATAGATTGACATTGGCGATAGAGGGTAAGAGAGTATGCGTCCTTACACTTGTGGGAGGGAGAGTCATTGGAACAAACATACCAGTGATCCAATTGCCGCCAGTGAAATATTTAAATCGCGCTCTTGTTGACCAAATTTGACTGCAGTGTCTACGCACGCTGGATAACAGTCGGGATGTAGTGTAGGCATGTAATCTGTCACGACTAGTTGGAAACACTGGAACGCCGAACGAATGTGGTTGTCGCTTTAAAACAAAATAGGCAAAACTGCAATGTAATAAAATGAAGAACTGAGTAGAGCAATACTTTTAAGTGTGCGTTCAGGATAAGGTTGGAGAGTGTAGTAAGTAAAAGTTGTTTACCCAAGAATACGCTTTCTCGGAGTAAAAAGCCCGATTCAAAAGTTATGGAAACGCCGGTAAAATACACTTCAAGGACATGTGTTCCAGTGCCAAAATAAAAAGTTCAGTCATTTTCCCGTTATTTAAGACTTACTTGAATTTCAGCATTAGAATGATGTTGTTCCAGATAGACTATATATGCGTGCACAACAACAATAAGTATAAATAAGTCACACACCTCTGAGATCGACTAATTGCCCCAATGATGCTGACAATTCGGAGCCAACTTCCGTTGATCTCGTCACCATAGCAATGGAGAAGATGCTGAACGCATTGTAATTGCTTCTCTTGAACATTGTTAAACTTGATGTCTGTCAAGAGTGTTAAGGGCTCCAGGACCAATTTTGTTAATTCCTAAAGCGTCACCATACTATGAGATAAGGTTTACATTCAAATTTGCACTTAAATTAAATTGTTTCGCTACCTTGTGGAAAGCAAGAAATAATATGTGTACCAGCCAAGAACAATACAAATAAATCTAATCTGTGGAAGAGCAGTTTACACAGCAGGCATTTGAAGCCGTGCGCACAAAAAAGGGGGATAAGAGAAGGCGCCCACCGCATTATTCCAAAAGGTTGACGATGGTTGTGTAACAATAATGAATCGCTTGATAAGCAGGAGGAGCGCGTCTGCAGCAAGTCTTCGCAACTCGGCGTGCGTGACTCGACACATCTGGAAGATAAAGCGGCAATGTTACAAAGTATAGGAATATATAATCATGGTGCCAGACATTGCCGTGCTTCCTCACATCAAAACTACTCTAAACTTGCGGACTTCATAATTCTCGGTAGTTCTTAAAGTAAAAGATACCAGAAAGTTGAGTGACTAAACAAGTTTTAGGTAAATTTGTGCATTTTCAGAGACGCTTCCGCGCCCCCAAGATTCTTAGCACCCATGTTTATGGGGTTTATCCAAAAAAAACTTTGAAAAGATTGCGTAATGAAGCTAATTAATAGCACTTAGTTTACCGGTGCAGCGCCAGCAATAAGACAAAATCCCCATCCCAACGGTCGAGAAAGTTGGCACAAAAATACGAAAGTTGCAGTTTTTAATTAATGGTGACATTTTATTAAAAGTACAGTACAATTGCATACTCGTATTGCGCGGGATGGAAGCAAATTTTTTACCAAAAAACACCTTATGTCAGTAATGCTATGGCGTTGTAGCGTAGAGAGACTTCTTGATTCAATAGCAAAATAGATAGCGGTGACTTTTATTGAAAAGTATGAGACTAAAATCAAAACTTCAGGAAAATGAAAACATATGGAGTGGGAAATGATAAGGAAATAAAATACTAAGGACAAGGCGTCAATTTATCGTCTTTCCCGCATTCTAAATTTTTCTCGAGACACATTATCACGGTCGGAACCAGCAAAAAATAATATAGAATCCATACGAACACCCCTATCCCCCTCAAGTGTATAAAACAACCACACCTTTGAAGCGGTCATAAACGAAAAAAGCACTTTATTTATCCTTCTATTTTTCAAAAGTAAATAATAATTTCAAGCAAATGGCGTAGCAAAAGGCCCCGAACCAATAAATGGGGAGGATAAGGGCGGCCAATCAGTGAAATGGATTAATGACGGGAATCGGCGTCGCCCTGCGTACACACTCGGAACGAGGAGATGTCGGATGATGCACTCAATCTACCACCCGAACCTGATCTCTCAAACTGTACGCGGTATCCGGCGCTGGAGGCTTTTGATCTACACTACAAAAATATCCATGCCTATCTCTCCCTCGGTATATGCTTTTTCGGTTTTTCCACGAACACGTTGAATGCGATCATTTTAACAAATAGTCGGATGCGCAGCCCCACAAACCTCCTCCTCACTTCAATTGCTATCGCCGATTCAATGACAATGGTTGCGTGTGTAGGTAAAGACGTATACCTGCACTTTATCACAAGTCCCGATCCTATCGTCTCACCGCATGGTTATGCCGGTATCTACTTTTTGATCACGGCAAACTTCACTGCCATAGGAGGACACATATTTTCGACAATTATGACGGTGATGCTGGCCGCATTTCGCTGCTGGGTGCTTTACCGTCCTCAGTGCCAGATTCTATATAAACACATTGGGCAAACTATAATTGTGGCGGCAGTTGTCAGCTCCGCAATGTTCGTACTTGGCATCTCGGCTTTGGTTGTGGGCAAAGTAGCGCCTCCCGTAGTACCCCAGAAGAGCATGGAGACCTACTATTGGTTTGCGGTGCGTGAGGGTCTTGATTATTTGGAGCGAGCCAACTTCATCATCTATGGGTGCTTCAGTAAACTGGCCTCCAGTCTTCTTATTACCTTTTTCACCAGCCTCATTCTGGTGGCTATGGAGAAGGCGAGACGCAGATACATAAACTTGAAGCATGGAGCATTAAGACAGAAGATAGTACCCGAACAACAGGCGATAGATGAAGAGAGGGCAGATGGCGGAGGGTTGGAGCAACAGCTGATTAGAGAGAAGAAACGTGAATCAAGAGGGAACCATCGAACCACAGCAATGTTGGTCGCGGTATTGGTGAGTTTCATCGTTACCGAGGCGCCACAGGGTGTGATTATCACTGTAGTGGCCATTCGAGATCACTGTTTTCTCTACACCTTCTACGCTCGAATCGGAGATCTACTGGACCTCCTCGTTTTGCTTAATTCTTCCACGAATTTCATCTTATATTGTGCAATGTCTGCACAGTTCAGAAAGAGTTTCAAGGATCTTCTTATAGACGGGCTAAACCACCGGCTGTGCCGACGTAAAGACATTGGGTCAGTGGCTGAGCCTAACGCCAAACGACCAACGAAAGCGATGCTCGTATAACAAATATTTAGCCGAGTTTATGCCACCTAAGGGTGGATGATTCATCATGGTAGGACATGTTTTATTTAAACTGATTTTCGACTCACTTTCACTTACCCATAAAGGCACATCAAATGCTCTCCTTCACGCTAACAACACACACCAATATAAAATTTTAAGAGTAAATAGTCGTGAAGAAAGACAATGGTTCTTTTTATATGAAAATAATGACAGTGCTCAAAAGTAACCCTTATTGTTGAATTTAGTTGACTCCGTTCAACTAAGTTCGTAGGGCAGACAAAGGTTCGATAGTAAAAGTTGACAGACGTGCGGTAGAAAACTTAATGACATCGATAGGGAAAGAGTAAAGTACTCAGAGAAGATCGAGTGGTACGGAAAAGGAGAAGACCTCCATTAACGCTACTATTACCCAAGGCGTATGAATTGAGGCATCATACACTGCAAGGATGCTCAAAATACTACCAACGTTGTCCTGAAACCACAAAATACCCTTTTCCACAAAAGACTAATAGGAGGAAAAATGCGAAATTCGTGAAAAAAAATACCAAGGACAAAAGGTTAAAGTGCTATCACACACCTATTTAGTGTGTGATAAGAAAGCACAAACTATCTATAACCATTGCTATTGCTGTTTGAAACTTCAAGAGGAACTGACCAGTGTTTCAGAACTAAATAGTAGAGAAAAGAAAAGGGAAATATCGGAATGGGCAAAGTGCGGCAGAGTAACATATTCGTACTTAGAGGATTGTTTGCCGAAATGAACTGGAAACTTGGTGTGGAACATATCATTCGCCAATCTCGCATATCCTGTGTCAAATTACATCCCCTTCGAGAACTGTCAGTTTAGTTTATCAGTAATTTTAGAAGCGCTGAAGGAGAGAAAATTAAGGATTTGACAAGAATAAATGAGGATAATAAAAGGAGAATTTTTAGCGAGATTTCAGATAAATGGAACGGTGGAAAAGATATGCAGAAACAAGAAGGCTTAAGCCTATTTCAGCGGAGTTAGAGATTTTTTGAAATGACTACGAGACGAATAATAACAGCATCTAGCATACTGAAATGGGGACTTTCACAAACAACCCGTTGTTGGTCCTTGTCTGCGTATATTCAAAGATCTCATGAGGCCACTGTCAGTGGTGAGAAGGAGAGGAAAACGCAGTTTAAATCCACCAAAATGGCCACGACAAGTTACGAAATAGGAGAATGAGGAATAACAAATTGCACAGAGAATGCTATTTTTACCAAAAAAGGCGTTCGTGTAACAAAAAAATTCTTAAGACACGAATAAGCGAATTCGGCTGAAGGAGTAGGAGGAATGAACCGGTTCAGATATGAGAAAAGGTTGTAAGATTTACTCATATATATATTCGGAGAGGTGTCGAAAGGGAAAAAAAAATGAGCGCCGAATGAAATACTTGTAAGTTACGTTAATGAGAAGAATAGGAGAAAACGATTACTTTAGCAAAGAAAAATTGTCGCGAAAATGCTTTTATTTATTCAAGGAGATTGTTTTAAAATCCAAGAGGGTTGTGTAGCATAAAGAGGGTGTGAAAGTACATGGCCAGACACAGAAAGAGGTGTTTTGAAGCTTATAAAGTGAAATGTAATCAGTCTGAATCAACAACAGTCGGGTATCGCATAGGAAATTTTAAAAGAATTGATAACTTCTTGCATTGATTAAACGGGTACCAAAGAAGAACCTAATTAAAGATGGTCTTCATTTTCATTTCATTCATGCTACACAGCGTTAATACCATAGCGTCTCACCATTATGGCATTAGCTTAAATGAGGAAAGATTGCGACACTGTAACAGGACATTTCGGGTAGTGGAAAAAGGAAGTATGTCCAACGTGAAACGAGGGTAGGGAGTTTTGAAAGGCGATTTATACAACAACACCCAACATATATGTACGGGGATTAAGAGGGTTCGGGTGGAACCGATCTAAGCAATAGAAGAGCACATAAGCACCTGAACTTCTTCACGCCAGGCTCGCCGCTTTGGCTTTAGATGATACAGACACAATACCGGCAGTATGACCACAAAACGCGGGGCTCCCAAAAATCAGTTGGCCAATCGACATGTACGTGGCGTATCCAGATAGCAGGTTGGAGAAAAGGAGTACCAAAAGCACCAGGAAAAGTTTATACGTATTGTCATGACAATAGTAAAAGAAATCAGGTTTGAATAGTCGGTAATGACTCAAGACCCAGAAAGTTAAAGAAATAATATTTGGGTGAGGCGGGCAGTGTGTTATTTTTAGTGAAGTCTGAAAATAAAAATTTGAGACTCTAAATGTAAGTATACATCTGCATAGGCACCCATTGATCTAGAAATTAGTTCATATCACTTTCAAAAAATGAGAACATTTAATTTGAAAGTTCCGTTCGTAATGAGCTTACTTGTTTAAATGACCCTACCGCAAAGTTTACTGCCAACTCAAAATATGTTATGCATTGCCGATGGTGAGGTGGGACACAAAAATTCGAAAGCCTCTCTTTGTATCGTGTGGAAACCGATTTTTTGTAGCAAAAAAGCAAAGGAAACGCACAGCTAAGAGTTGGGTGCTGATCGTTGTCCACCAAACAGTGAGTCGCTGAAGATTGGCCAGACCAACTTCCGTCAGTGTGACGACGGAGAAATGACTGGGAGCCTGCGAAAATAAACATAAAAATATAAAGTTTAGTCAGTATAATAACCATAATGTATACTATGCACACAAAGACTTCAGGCGGAGACCTCGTAATAATGCAATGTTTTTAAAGATGCCCCTGAGTCAAATAAACCATTACGTGTTATAAAGTTGATTAAGGTGAGGATGAAATATGAAAATAAATTAGAGATGTGCTAATGGGATAAAAGAAAAATAATTTTTCGGCTTAAAAGTAGGAGCAGTTCAGATGGCGAGAAAGCGAGTGTTAGCATTGAATACTAAGTACTCATGACAGTACTGTTTTGACATTGGAGTTAATGATGCCGGAATGTACAAAGGAGAAAAGAGATCCAAGACGGTAAAAATAGATGGGATAACTTAGAGACAACCGGGGGATGTAAATCACGCCCCAGTGTCGAGTTGAGAGGCGATGCAGCGCATTTATTAATGAAGATCAGTTATTCAAGTAACCGCAAACCACCCAGATATGAAGAACACCAAATGGAGAAAAAAATTCGTAAGTTTCATTCGAAACATACTATTGAAAGAGCTAAAATGATCCAAATATTCGTGAGGGAAGAGTATGAAAGTCTACGATTAAAGTAAACGACAAAATTTGATCGCCGAAAACATTAACAAAGGCAAATGGACCGCAGTGTTCTGCTGAGCATTTCACATCAAACCATTTCTGGGGTCGGTAAAAATAGAATATGCCGCGTCAGATAAGACATGCATTTGTTTACGAGAACAAACCTGCTACAGGCAGTCAAAATTGATAGCACCTCGGTTTTCCTGGTGAACACGTCTGCGGACGAGCAACAACCGTGAAACACTACTTTTTATGTTTGACCTACAAAGCAGGCTTCTGTTTCCGGAGAATGAATTGCAGTAAAAAGGAGGGTTTAATTTGTGTGAGGGGCAACTCAAAGTGCGCACAAATGGATACATAGAGTAACGAGAAGAAGTAACTCTTGCTCCATTTATTCTGTGAATAAGAGAAAATGGATAAAAGTGAATGTGGTAAAAGTGTTACCAGTTTTATCGAAAACCGTGCAACGGGATTTGGCCTGGGTTAAGTAAATTAACAACAGGACCCTGACAAGTGAAAAGGGCCAAAAATTCAGTCTCATTGACGTCTGTTCTAATGGGTGTGCAAGAAGCGGAAATAATGCTTATTGACATCGGCTGCAGTCTAGTCGAAGAAAGGAGCCAATAACCCAGGAATTTGTGGAACGGCAGTAGCAGTCAAGGACGAAAAAGAGACGCGAAATACTAAGGTGTTTCGATGGGACACGCACTCACACAAGTAACCGTATTTATTTTGTTTAAATGAAATAGAGTAGACGGTGGGGGGTTAGGACGCCTAGAGAAAGATTAAAAAACGACGACGCTTTTGTTAGACCTGAAATGTGCTCACCTTATTTGAATTCGCGACTTCACACGTTTCGGTGGCAATACAGCACAGACCACGAATAAGATAACCGAGTGCAACTTCGTCAAAATTTCTAAAATAGCAAAATAAAATCAAGGCTGTGAGATGGTGAGTAAACCACTTACACCGTGATGACAAGTGTTGAAGAAAGGTGAAGCAACCATGGTGAGGTAAGCCTTTTTTTCGAATTAAGGACAAAACACAGTGAAAAGAATTGATATAAGTATGCCACTAATCTCCACTGAATAGTTACAGGTATTACGTTCATCAACGTTTAACGGGCGAAAAATCGCCCTGGCTTATACTGAGAGGAATAGAAGCATAACTTGGAAAAAAATGAGTTTTAACCTTTCGCTAAAAGGAACATGGTCAATTAGGAGCTTCAATGCCGGATTCGCAGACCTCGCAAGGCGAATGGATTAAAAATCGCAACACATTTAAGTATACAAAATAAGAACTCGCGTTAGAGTAAGTGACAATTTTAGGGACTCATTAGCGTCCGCGGGAAAATGATTCAAGTGTGAACGACCAATGTGTGTGGCCAGAGATTCTGCGAAAGTGTGAAAGTGCGAAATTCCGCAACGCAGATATAAAAAATGTGCATGAAAAGGAGTAAATTTTAGGTCGTTATAGGGAAATTTATTCAAAATATAAATTGGAGGAGGTAAAAAATCGTTTGTTATGTATAGGAGGTAGAGCAAAAGCCTTCAGTTAACTTTGCAATGGCAAAATATTTGTTGACTTTAAGATGGTTAGATTATAGGCCCTAGGAACGGAGAAATTTTTATGAATGCAATCAAAAGTAATGTTAAATTTGAAATAATGAAATATGCATAGAAGTAGTGAATAAAAAACGATAGATTTATCGTGCAGTAGTCGGCTTAAGTGCAAAAAACTCTCTGAGCTGCCAATCGAATGAAGGTTTAATCAAGAACAACCCACACATATCAAGACGCGATGGCACACATTATAAGGCTTCACATCAAGGGGCTGCTTCGGATGCAGACCACATTTGATCAGGGTGATTTAATTCGACGCTAAAGGAGGGGAACAGAGGATATCACTAAAGTCAATTTGATAAGAGGTACCGCCATCAACTTAAGAATGTGCACTCGGGAGCGGTAACTGTATTAGTAGAACACTGGGGAGAGGGGGAGGAGGATTGGGGACGCAGAGAGCGTCTCTGCGATGAGGAGTAGTGGTCAACCATACAGGTATTTAGAATGCAGCAAAATTGGCATTGAGTATAAGGCGAAAAAGACAAAAATCAGAGGATCACTAAAAATCATATTGTCTCAACATTCAAGTGGTAAATTATTACAGTGTAAAAATTTAATGCACAGAAACCTCTAAAAGATTTAATTTTTGACACGTGCCACAGCACTGGATCACAATTGCTTATGCGTGAGAAGCTTCTCAATCTTCGACACAAGTATATATAAAAACTAGTGATGGGTGGAAGAGTAAATAACCTACTGTTTTCAGAATCATGAGCCAGATGTAAATGATATTAGCAGATAACCTACCTAGATTGTTCAAAGACAGAGTAGAGGGTTTGAGAGAGAGAGGGTAATTCGGCCAAGACCTTGGATGCTGTCCCACCAGGCTGGTTAGCCACGCTGGACGCGGAAGAGTTCTCGAAGAAGCTCGTATCAAGGCTCATCGAGTCGGTTGCGTTATTTGGACTCGGAGCCAGGGAACTCACACCCGATTTAACCGAAGACGTGGTCTTAAGCCCAAGCATCCACACGAGGTGCTGTAAGTAAAAATAATGGAGTATTAAGGTGAGAGGGAATCCAATCAAAATAGTATCCTTCACTCAGAGAGGGATTGTCCAAATGATAGGGAGCAGGGTGGAATCTATGTAAACAGAAAAGCTGGTAAATCAAAACACAATAAAAGGTTTAACCAATGAGCAAGGGTGAGCAGGTACTTCTTATCCGACAACCTTCACGCAATTTGATCTGCACCTCAAGTGAGAGTGAGGAAAGGTGTTTTAATAAAAGCTTAATGCATAAATCTACCAAAGTTTGCAGGCAACTCAACAGACGCTATAAAAGCGGGAGCTTTAGAAAAGGTGAATGAAGGTCGTGGAGATTTAAAGCAGGGTGTCGGAAAACAGAGCTTTCATCCATCCATTTAGTAAGGAGATTATCTAAAAGTGAAAGCATGTAAGGTACTAAACGAGAGGCCGCATAAACCTATAAACGACCCGTAAGAGAAATCCCTCCACATTGTCGGAGATGATGGGAAAAGAGGAAAGAATTGAGAAATATATTAATACTTTAGGAACAGCACTACGGTTGGTGAAATTTATCTACGACAAATGAAATGGTAAAAGTAGAAAATCCGAGAAAGTAAAAAAGTGATCAAATCCCCTAATGTAATTGATATATGTATCCGTAAAAGCATGAAAAATTGTTTGATTTAGATTGATATTGGAAAGGATTTTATTTACAGAATTCGAGGTTGAGAAAGTTAGTAGAATCAGAAACATTAAATTGAATAAATATATGAAAACAATGACCCTTTGAGTAAGAGTCCTATTTTCTCTGGGGGATTTATTATAAAATTTGATAAAATAACACCACAGTTGATCAAAGTTTAAAAGCAAACAGGCGTGAAAATTATGGGCTTCAGCACGGAGAGTGTTAACGCTGCAAAGAGAGGAGACGCAGAACTTGCAAAGTAGGCAAAAAATTGTCATTAAACATAGGCCTATATTACGCTTGAGACAAATAGAAAACCAATGATGCAAGGGATTTACTTCACTTCATTCAAAAGTATGCCCAAAAAAGAGATCCTAGGCTTGAGTTCCTACGAAGGGCTTTCGTAATCGCGTAAGCGTGCAAACATAATGCCACTTATGAGTCCCCTGAAAATTACACTATCGCCTGGCCTCTCATTCCAAAAAGTAGGTGGGACGAATCGACAGAATGCTTTATCTACAAGTGAGTGTCCAGAGTAACGTAAGCCGTAGGCATGTAATTAAAAGTGCATAAATACTCACACTGGATGAAGAGTTAGATACTTTATAGTTTGCTCAGCAGTTTGTTTTGTTTCTAAGACGCTAAAATTTGCAAACAATTTAACCATCCGTGTCAATAATAAAGAAGGTTGGGATCCATGAATAATCCTGCTAAAAGTGGTTTAAATAGATATACGCAAGATCGTAAAATCGCTTTAAAACGTTTTCATAGGGCCTTGGAAAAATATAGAGTTTGGTGAAAAAATCACACACATTAGCAGACATATAAACCATTTCAAATGGATACGTATTAATAATAGGGTAAGAAAATTTGGGCGAAATTAGTGTAAACAACAAGAAACTGACCATCGACTATGATTTAGTAGTCCAAATTGTTTATTATCAGGAAGAAAGTGAGTAATTACAGAGTTAAACGGACAAGATCTTTTCAACTGACATTTCAGGACGCATTAAGAGACAACTATAACACAATTGCTCGCATTAAGCTCATTTTGCAAGGCTATTAGTACATTATGCACTGGAAATATGACAGGAATGTGGACAGAGGAAACATGGTCGTCGAAAAGAATTGCTGTAAAATACTAAAACCAACACTCCTATAACTGACATAAGGGCAGCACTACACAAATACTTCATAATAATTTACACAGTAGGCACATATTTAATGAGCATAGTGCGATAGTAAACAAGGCAGTAGAAAAGGAGAAAAATAGCTCCTCCACCTGCATAGTTGAGAGCACCAGGTACCACGAAGAGTCCAGCAGGCTACCGTTAACTTTAGCCAAGTGAAGCAGCGCCTTCGAGACCTGGATATGTTTGGCCGTGATGAAAAGCGAAGAAGGTGTACAAACTCCGTCGGGATCAAACGTCGAAGAAGCGGAGGCGACAGCATTCACAGAGGTACCTGTGGACGACGATACTTCGAGACTAAGATTGCCTGGACCATGGCTGGTGTTTACCACGATCACCACAGGACTGCGGTCAGTAGCTTCATCTGACGCCTGGTGTTGCTGGTAGGAATGTTTAGAAGTTTCTATTTTTGGCAAATAATAAAAGTGAAGAACAAAGAAAACCATGAGATAAACCTATTGTCAGCTACAATATAAACAAAGATTTATCCACTAGTAACAGGCTTATAAGCTGTGATTCAAGAGTGATAGAACCAATAACTAAGGAAAATTTCCTAGGTCCAAATAACTAATACTGGTAAAGAAGTGATAATGTTGGAAGAAAATTTTCAGTACCACAAGTAAACGTACGCCTTCAACAACTGCTCCCATAAGACTAATACAGGTAAGGAGAACATTCTTATCATAAAGTAGTCTGAAGGGAGAGATTTAATACGAGGTGCCCTCTTCTCTGTGTACGACAAGAAAGACTTTTTTAGTCAAATAAACATATGCCATTCCTGACAATTTTGTTCATTTACGTGGAACAATGGCGGGACTAGGGTTTAAAATGATGATCCTATAATTTCCAAGCAAATTATAAGAAGTGCTAACACAATCAGGCATCCTCGAAACAATAGGTCACCGGGAAGTCGGCAATACTCCGAGGTAAGGTGTTCGGTATCCCGACCCAGGTCTAAAAAACCATCTTAAACTGATGAACAGAATGTTACGAGAGAACTGCATCTGCTAGACAGGAAATTGTAATACAAGTTGAAAGATTATTACCACAAATAGAAGTGGTAGTTTAAGTGAGGTATTAAAAGAAAAGTATAAGGAGTGAAATGTAATTTCACGATCGAAGGCCGCGTTCAAGTGGAAGGAATGTAAAAAAGTTTTTGCAATTTAAAAACTACTCAAAGGTATGCATAAGGAATGGAAAAGCAACTTTGATTCCATCGGCTACAAAGAGCACACTTATTGTTAAAACGATTATTTTACAAAAAAGTGGATAGCTTAAAACTGCCAGGTCCTCTTCAAAAATTGCCAAGTATCACCTAACTTCGCAAAACTGGTTTTCGATTTAGGGTGCAATTAAATATAAAAGCAGAAACTAAGTGGAATTGACCCTCAAGAAAATTGCTCAGGTTAATGAAGAGACAATAACATATAAAAAAGCCTACGCTTCTCGGAGAGGACGAAAAGCGAGGGCAGAGCAGATTTGCAAATAGCAGCAACGAATGCTTCGCGCGCGTCTGCTATGCCACACCGACTACTGAGGACTACCATGACGCTTTCAGCCAAAAGCAGGGAGTCTGTTAGCTTCTCGTCAGCACTGATAAAATTCAAAGATAAAATCACGCGTGCATTTAGTATCCGTCTAAAGTAAACAAAACATATTTAGACTTAAAAATCAACTACATCATTCATAAACAAATAAACTATATCATTTAGGTCAGTCCGATCGTCAAGGTTGTAATCGTACTTACCACGCCTCTAAAAGCAGGGATAGTGCAGGCAATAACGCAGCCCAAGAAATTTTCAACATTTCAAATTCGATTGGGAGTTTGTCCGTAGATGTATTCTCTAACAACGACGCAGCCTGTTGTATTAATTGTTGGAGAGACCAAACAACTTGTAAAAGACAGCTAATGGTTAGCCGCAGAGAATAACCCTCTGGAAGAGGTGGCGCCTCGTGCCTATCCAAGACTTCTAGCCTGTAATTATCAAAAAAATATTAGAATTATCAGCACAAATTAATTCAGCATAACTTACAGAGCAAACTTTTGCTTATCCGCAATGACATGACTAACTCCTCTGTATATAAACGACGGTTTATGTGAAAGCTGGTTACCGGGTGTTCCTAACAGAGATCCTGTTGATTCTCGATCTTAAAAGATGAAACATTTTTGCAGTTAAAAATCGGATACTCGGTTACAGATGCCTGTAAGGGAAAAGGCGTGTGGAATAAAAAATTACTACTGATGTACGGTTAATAGGTATACTACATTAATGACAACACTGGGGTCAGGAATTGCGTTTAGAAACAACGACCACTGCTTACGGTGGACAAATTGCGTCAAGAGGGTTGATTGAACGAAAACGCTAGCAGTATTAACGAGCCCAAGGAAAAGGCGAGAAGTTGAACTCGACAGATCGAACGTTGAGCATATTTTCCTATTTAGAAAGTTAAATGAAAAAGGAGAAAATTTGAGAATAAAAGCCTAAGACATCTGGATGGTTCAAAAATTAGTTAGCCAAAACGATTAGAATAAGAATAAAAGTAGACCTCGTTCTACCGGAAAATGTTGATATGTAGTTGAACTGAAGGGAAGATTAAAGTGTACATAAAAAACACCAACAACATTAAGCGTTGTTACACGATGAACTGAGTCATTGATCCGATGGATCATATTGCTAGTTGTACAAGGTACATCAGCGCCAAAAGTTTCTCCAACGCGACAAATCACATTGTGACTTTACGAAAGACGCATTGCCCCACATTGAAGAGAATATTATATGTTGACACTTACACAAGCAAGTCCGGTTGTGACAGTATTTTAAGGATGACCTCCAAGGCGAGATCCCGTCGCCAAATGTTATGTTCGCTTTCAACGATTCGCATTATCGTTGATATCAACATCTCACACTCGGTTATCTAAATGAAAGAAGTTCTTTCTTTTACGTCTTACTTTATGGTATCATAAAATGGATAGCTCTATGAAATAAAAAAATAAGAGAAACACTTTTAGTCAAAAAGTGACTTGAGTTAATTCCAATGATCGATCACCAATAGCCTGCCAACTCATAAAACAGGTAGGAAAGGACAAAACCATTTGCACGTGACAAATTTTTCAAAAATACATAAGTTAATAAATTAATGTAGCAAGAAGTGTCATACAGATTCAACTTTTTACTCGAGTTACAAGTCTGTCGAGTAAGGTAAAGAAATAATAGTTAATAAGTTCGAAAATTAGCGAAAGTAAAGCCAAAAATTAATCGGATTAAATAAATAAAACATGTTATTCGTAGGTCTAGAGGAGAGAGTCTTACAAGACACCCAAAGTACTTTGAACAGAGAAGGAGGACAATGCGGTTGAGACGAACAGCAATGCCGAAATCGTAACGTTCGGCATAACTGTTACCACCTGCGTTACCAGTGCCGATGCCGAAAGCATCACCGTGTAGGTCACCCGACCGATCAGTAGCCATCAATTTAATCATCAATGTGCACACCCTCTCCTTCAATAGGTAGTGAAACTCCTTCTCCTAAATTAAAAGGAATAAATTTAAGCCGAGTTCATTGATCAATAAGAATAAGGAATGCATATACATCACTACAATTACATGATGTCTTCAGTGTGTTTTCCATAAGGGAGGATTAATTTTAAAACTGTTACCGCGTTACTTGGAATCGAGAGAAGTTTCTTAGTTGGAGGATCATGTATAAAAAAATGTAATGGTTAGATTCCCTAAGGGATTACTTTAGGGATAGTTACTGAGTCCAAACCTGCTAAAATCAGACTTGGAAGAAATGAAACATCACAATGCCGAAGTCCTCAAACTACCTATTTCTCCGTAGAATGAGAAAAACCACTTAGGATAAAAAAGATGTCGGTGGTAAACAAATAGTCAAATAAGATTCCTAGCGTAAATTTAAAATGCAAGAGTTGTGGAGGAAAAGTATAACCTACGTTTGCGAAGAGACCCCAGTAGTTGTGGAGAACTGATTCAATAAGTTCAAGACCCAAGAGTGGAGAGATGGACTCAATTCCTTGCAGCCAATGTGGAATGTCGCCAGATGTCAGCAGGCAAAGATCCTATTAAAAAAGGAAAGGTCTGCAGTTGAAATATGTGAAGCAATAAAACTAAAAGGTATCCATTCTTCAAGAAGCCAGTTTTTCTCTCCTCAAATAAATAGGGAGCGGAGAGTTGATTTATTCAAGAAAGTGAACGGTGATTCAATTATGCTGAATGATGCGAAAGATGCACCAGTAAGAACACAAACATTATAAGAAAGGCTGGTGTGAAATTAAAATATTAAAATTGCTGATAAGTCAAAAAACTAGTCTAGGATTGAAATAGAATCATAATCAGATAAACTACCAAAAGTGAAAAATTAACAACTTTTAGAAAATTAGGTCTTATCGAAGAATATAGTAAAAGTGTTGAATTATCAATAAGGCAGCGTTACCTGTGTCAGATTATTTATTTTTTTCTCCGGTCTATATAGCTATATTTAAAAAGGGCGTGTTACACGAAGTATCTTATCAAACCCTGATAAAAAGATACAGGAAAAAATTACGAGCTGTAACAGTGAAAACAAGTATTTGGGTGCTTACTTGGAACAAGAAAAAGGCACTCTTTGATGCGGGAGTAAAATTAAACGCATCCGCCTTCTCATTGTCTAAGAATATAAAAATAATTTGCGCGTGAATTAATTATCAAATACAGCCAGTAATATACTAAAGTATAAGGATTACAAGAAGTTTAGCTTTCAACTGAAACAAAATAGGGTTCAAAAGCTGGACACTAAGGCATGCGATAAGGAGAACTTAAATGGCAAAAATGTGGCCAAACAACAACAGACCTTTGATTGTTTTAGATAACGAGGGGGATTGACAATCCCTACCAATTTGATCGAAAACAGCACTGGTGCACTGGCGAACAGCGGCGGCCGCTGTGTTAACTACAGCACATGTCTTACTGTTATGCAATCGCAAACATATTCCCAATGCCTATAATATCAAAAATAAATCAAAGCAAAATGAGAAATATTTGAAATGGAAGCCTAAATGTACGGCGGAAGTTTAGGACAAAAGAAAGACTCCAATATCAAGAGTAGTTTAACGCGTAAGTCAGAATTATAAACGATTACAAAAGACTGCACTAAAAAATTAGCATACAAAAATGAGCTTTGACAAACCTGCGATAGGGCAACATCTGTCAACGTATGACTTGTGGTTACAAGAAGAATAGTCGTTTGTAACAGTTTGAGTTCCTCAAGTTCGGCATCCACTAAAGTACTTATTACCGTTAATAAAGAGGCCACAGAATCCTGCAAAGTAAATAGACTAAGGAAAAACATACTTCCGTAAGCATTTGATGCGTAATTAAGTGCTGCAAACCCGATAAGCACGTGTTTACCAACTTAGGTTGGCCAGTTTCGCAACCTTTGATGAAGGGATTGGAGACTTCGGCATTGTTCGCCAGTAAGTCTATCCCTGTTGTGACAAAGGAGCAGACTTACATGTCCCAATGTCTTGTTTGCCATTGACCAACTCTTTTAAACGCTTTATTTGCGCTTCGGCATCCTTAGCCGCTATATAAATGAATACTCTCCATCTTACATCTTTGATCGATATATATTTCCTTTTTGTTTCATTTACTACGTTTCTGAGATCTTGCTGCAGATGCTCAACAAGTTGAAGCAGATCTAACACATTAGACATTATGCAGCTAGGAAAATAATGAATTTATATATTAAAAGCAGAGGGCTAGGAATACAACGCCAACACGTAATCAATCGGTGTCGGCAAATGGGACGCCCCCGACAACTCTTCTTGGCGGTGAGAAGGGCGTGAAGTGAAACAAAGCAAAAACGCCATAGTTTAGGCTAGCATTTAAATTGAAATTAATAATTTTTTGCCGATGTGTTCAACGCAGTTCCAGTTTTCAACGTTTACTTTATAACATTAGTATATCTTCTGCCCCGGTCCTATATAAGTTGTCAAATTTCAATAGCACCATATCAATCATTCATGGAATTAAAACCCACAGTTAAATTGTGATCACTCCTATGTTTAAGATGACTCTACCGAAACCTTGCTCTTGTCTGTGGACAACAATCTGACATCTTACGACCTATTTAACACTCCCTGTCGCTATCCCTAAATGCATCGTCGGCATCCCGAGAGCTCGAGTTGATTACACCCATTCCCAATTGCTCATACTTCGGATACTGACTAACCATTTCCGGGCGATGCGAAGGCCCACACTCTGTGCTCGACGCCAAACCAGGCACCTCACCCTCAGCCCCGAAAGGTTGACAACAAAAAAAGGCAACACCAACTATGTGAACGATCCATACCCCTCTCTAAATACCGTAAATAATTCAGCCTCCCACCAAGACAGGCCTTAAAGCAATTCCTCAGCCCAACGCCGTTTATGAATACTAAAAACACCGTAAGCTCACCAATATTGCCAGTTGTTGGCAAATATAACTGATCAAGCCGTTTAAAATCTATACAGTACAATCGAATTCTCAATCAACACACTTCCTACAGAATACTTGAGATACGTCTCCAGAACCGAAATAATCGCATAAAGATACAAGAAGTCAAAGAATGTATGGTTCAGAGGAGGGGGCCGCGTCTTCAAAACAGAAGAGTCACTATGATCGTCCACTGAGAATCATTTGAATGTATTCCGAGTATGACGGTGCCGTTGTTGTTCTATCTTCTACTAGTGCGTTGAGGAATCGACTTTTCAAAGGCTCTGGGACGTCATGCCGAATCAGAATTAGTGCGGTTCCGAGTGAACGATCGCGCTGGATGGACTTAATAAGAGCCTGCAGACGCTTCCGCGGCGGTGAATTTTTTTCTCCCTCTGGCAAATCACCCAATTTTGTCAGCGCCTTTTCCACCGTCAAGTCTTCAATTGTAGAATAACCAATAAGAGATTGGAGATCAGTCGCTGGGATGCCATATCCTACAAGGAGGAGAATCAAACTGCCCGTGTCCAGAAGAAATACACCGTCCCGCGTAATTGATTTTCCCGTTAGTGGTAGACACGGCAGAGTGATGGAAGTTGCATCATTTAAAGAAAGAGAAGCAACCTTCTTTGCAAGCGTTGCCTCCTTGCCACAGGCGGGCTCAGTTATAAGGGATTTGACACTATACATTCGAGGATATAGAAGAGAAAGCATGCGGTGAGCAGATGCACCGATGAGTAATTCCAGCGCTCCAGAACGGACATCGAGCGAAGTAGAGATGTGGTTCCTGAAGGCCAGAAAGCGTAATGCACCACAAAGATAGGAGGGAAGGAGACGGAGAGAAGCGGGACAAATGTCGGAGAGGGATGAATGGGAAGTGGCTCCGTTGCGCTCACTCTGGTATGCGGCGAGAATGTCGCCCATCACCGTGGTGAGGGCTTCGCGTGCGTTCCCCAGACCTGATGAGATGGTGCGTTCAACCGCCATTTTGGCCACTAAACAGGCCACTGCACCTTCATCCGCGTAGTTGAATATAGCTTCGGGCGAATCAGTCACAGGAAGACACAGTGAGTGCACCCGAATTCGACGTTCCCCGAAAGCCGACGTGTACAGCAGTGCAGTCTGTCAGCGCACCAACAGGGAGATTAATAGAATAGAACAGCCAGATGGTAACCTTAGAATATAGCACCGGCTATGAGTGAGCAATCGACAGTAGAGGCGGAATCCACCTCTACTCTATTAGATGATTGCGGACAACTTGAGAGAAAAAACGCGAAAAAAAGTAATTACGCACCTGGAATACAACGGTTGGAAAACTATCCAAATTCTCGTTAATTGCTAACTGCACAGCGTAACCGGCGTCTGGATTTACAACAGGTAAGACTAGAAGATCGACGGATCGCATGAAAAAGTTCCCGTAAAAATTCTGGAACAGGAATGCATAGAGCAAATGCAAATAGCATGGTATGATTAATCTGGTGTAATAATAAGCACATCTGAAAGATGAATTGGTTTATTTGATTGAGTTACTGCCACTTTCATAGATGAACACTGCAAGGTCATAAAAGGACGATGATTGTATTGGTACAACTGTTGAATAAAAATTTACTCACGTAAAGAAAAAGTACTACAATCAACAGTGATAGGGGATATGACCTTGTAAACTTTCGCCCTTTTCGAGGACAAAGGGGCCGGCGGACAAACCGTCTGATGTGGGAATCATTTGTAATTAAGTGTAATAAAGTGTAAAGTCACCTCAATGACGAGACCCCGTGTGCAGCGCAGTCGGAGCACGGCCTCGAAACCTATTTTCCGCGTCAAATAACGGAGGAGATCCCCGCGGAGACTCTCAACTTCCACATAATCGCATATCTCTGGCTGAGAAAGCTTCTTTTTATGTTGTTCTTCGCAACCTGTGTCAGCCTTCTCAGCCCACTGCATCTGTGCCTCGGAATCATAGTGAAAGTTAGGGTAGTGATAAACGCCGCCGCCAGAGAAACGTGCTACACCCGAGATGGTTGCGATGTCGCAGTAGTTTGAGTTGAGCATGAACAAATCAACCGAAATCTGCCAAAATGTAAGAAATAGGGAGAGATTTAAGGAAATTCTGAAAAACCTCGGAATATCGCCCAATAGTTGAGGCAAGTATTTAAAAGCCTGATGAAGTGATTGAAAGGCGGCCCACCTGCGCATGTGCAAAATCGAGAGCCAGAGTCCGATAAAAATCTGATGCAGGACGTAAGTGTTCTGCTTCGGGCTTGGTAAGATCATTATTTTTCTCGCGACAGCTTAATGCACCCGGTCCCACTGAGGGGATACTCGTGTTGAATACCGTAACCCGACCGCCAGTGCCTCCGATCAACTTCAGTGCCGTCTATCGTGGAAGCCAAGGCATTCAATGAGAAATGTCAAGAAATGATATGAACTAAGGCATATCCCGCTTATACAGTCAAGGCGTACGAAACTTTAAAGTAATAAATTGTATCCGCCGGTTAATGTACCTCGACAGCTTGCAGTCGAAGTTTCAATAAAATTTCAGTCTTTCAAATTTTAGTAATAGCATTAAATTCATGACGCTTCATACATTACACCAGCTGGTTAAAGGAAATGGACCCAAAATTTGATGGTACAAAAAACTAAGGCCATTTGTAAGTAACAAAGCCGTATTTGCAACATCACACAGGGTTCATTTCAACGTTCTCGCGTATGATGAACTCCACGAGACATAATAACATGCACGCGGAAAAGTGAAGCGAAGCTAACCTTGCAAGGTGTTAAATTTCATGATCTCGGTTTCATTACCAAACCAAGACTATCAAAACCCTATGCGAAAAACAGAAGCAAAACCATATCTCGAATGTTATAAAAAAAAAACCTGGAGGACGAAACCAAGACAATTTGAAGTCTCTTCGGTGTTCGCAAATTCTTTTGAGAGCTGACGTAGAAGGTTGATAATCGGTTCCGCACATTCGTTGATTCGATTCACTATACCATTCAGATCAGGTAGAATCACTTCAGAGAGGTCTTGACAGATAACCATCCGCATTTTCCTGCCTGCACAACGAAGAATGACTAACTTTAAGGCAAAGCACGTGTATTTATGTATGTGCCTTCAATGATAATGCTCCCTTCAATGGCAATGTGGTTTGTTAGTAGGATATTCATAAAATATTTCCTTGTACAAGGCACTACGTACAGAAGTTATCACGAGCAGAGACAACAATATGAAAAAAGCGATTTTAACTGACCGGAAAGAACGTAAAATTGTACACCGGAGTGGTAAGTAAGGATGGCAACTTGTCGTCTCGCATCGCCTGGAATTTTCGTGAGATGATCCGCAATCATGTTGCAAACGAAATCAAGGTAACCTGTGGTCACGGCTACGCGCGAGACCTCAAAACAGAAGACATAGGTAGGTGCCTGCGGCGGTCTGACCATGTATTCAGACGGCGCGATAAATTCGACTGTAGCAGAGCGAACTTCTGGCCTACGAGACGGATCTCCATAGGTTTTGGTGGCGGGGTCAAAGAAGAAATCTTCTGGTACTACGTTTAATAAGAGGCAAACGGGACAGCGCCAACGACGTCCGTTGTCAACAAACTTGACAAAAGGATTTATGTAAGTACGGCAAGAACGGCAACGCGCGATCACCGACGTTTGGATGACAGGTAAATCACTAACATCGCGAAATGGATGCACTAGGAGCCCAAGAGGCATACGACACTTGTATTGAAGCTTATTGCTGACTGGAACCGTAGTTAAAGTACAACGCATATAATCGGGATGACAATTAACCTGTAAGAAAATAAGCTTTTCAAATAAATGCAACTCTCACCAATGGGTAGACGTTAATAATAAGAGCGAAAACAGGATTTTGGACAATATAAACTGACTACTCATGTGATCTGAGAGGCAAAATTAGAAAAGGGTTTAGGTAAAACATCGAAGACGCCCATGAAGCACTGCCATACACTAAGAGCAATACTAGAATGAAACGGTAAGACATTTTATAAAATTTGACAAACACACTTGCCTGGGTGGTCAAATTAGGACGACGAGGCTTTTCTGGTCCATCACTAGGCAAGAAATTCGAGTCGTGCAGCAGACTAACGGCGCAATTAAGCGCATTCCATTCCTCAGCTGAGAGGGCCTTCCCAGGTGCTCTATCGCTCGAATGTTGACGGGAGAAGCTGCCAAAACGTTGCTGATCGTGCACCATCTGGGGATGTCTCGTCTGAGAATTGGAAGGCAAATATTGTGAATTCAGAGACTGGTTGCAGACTGGATACGCCTGAGGATATGTCTGATCCTGGCACCCAGATGACGTAGGGAGTTGAGGCAGGGCCTCTGCGTGAGCTATCTGAGGGGGTGAACGTGAGTAATTTGTTGAAGTGTCAGGAGGGAGTATATAGTGTTGTCGAGATCGCAAGGAGGCTGTAGATGAATTAGGAGGCAAAGGGGATAGTATCTGGGTCATGTCTCGACCAGTTTGGGGACTTGAATCAGATTCCCGAACATTTCGAGAAAATAGTTGGTGCATTGAGTTGTGAGGCGCTACTGCATTTTGAGAAGCAGAAACAGGACAGGTAGAAGAAAGGTAATAACTGTGAGAAGGCTGATTAAGAGAAGACGGGCTTTGAACCTGGAACGGGGGAGATTGTTGGAGGAACTGACTTGCAGAAATCTGACACTGTTGATACTCGGATGGCGAACGAGCCCATTGGGACAAAGGGGGGTCTACCGAATCAGGAAAAATTTGGACATTTTCTGATGAATTCAGGGACTCCTGTGCTAATATTTTGGAGGATTGGGGTACTTGGAGGCCACGATGATCTGGATATTCCTGCCCAGGAAATGGTTTTGATGAATGGGGTTGTGTACCATGTAAACAGTACATATCCGAATAGGAAGATTCAGGAAATCGAGTCTCATTGGCTACAGATGAAAGAGCTAGAGGAAAAACAAAGGAACGGTAAAACTGGAACTCTGATAGTGATAAAGGAAATTGACAAAATTACGAGAATTGACGCCAAGATGGCTCGGAGCTGAGTATTCCGGTTCGGCTCGTGAAAGAGACTTGGTAGGTAGGTTATTGCTACCATAACAGGACTGTTTATCGAGGGAGCTTGGCACTTCACTATTTGGATGCTGAAAGAGGAATAAAAATTATGATATGAGATTGCATAGACTAGCAGAAAAGCAACTCACGTTGGTGCAGTAATTCAAAAATTGTTGCGACTGAATTGTGTTGATGCCATGATCTTTAGAATTGGATTGGCCAAAAGACATCTTTATCACAAAGAGGATCCGATTAGAAGAACTATTTGCTGGACAACTGACAATAGAAATAACTCAAATCAAACTAAATTAGAATCCAATCAAGTATTTGGTCCATTGAAAAAGCATCAGACCATTACTACTGGTAGTGATTATTAGATTGAAGCATCTTTCAAAAGTATGAACAGGTTATCAGATACAATTATAAGTGACAGTGACGAACTTGTGTGGAAGGAGACAAGCGCGTCAGCGACGTGCAAAATACGCTTTGACATAGCCACGCTATTATTAAACAGTTAAAGAACATGTGAATTATGTAGTTTAAAAAATAAGCTAACAAAAGAAAAAGATTAATAAAATCCGATCATTTTGAGATATGCTATAAATAAATTACACGTAAAATGGGCTTGAATTGAAGGTCCAGTCGATAATAATAGTTACAAATTAAGTCCAACCAATAAACAGCCACAATAGTTTCACGTATATTTAAAATATCTTATACATGTAATTTATTCTCTCCTTATTTATCATAAGTCTTCCCGCGTCTCTTAACGTCCCAACGCATCAAATGAAATTGTGTCGCAGCATTTCATTAACGACGGCAGTTACACGTAAAAGAAAACGTTTTTATACCATGAGCGTCCAAGTAAATGCGTTCATACGTTATTCTAATAATTTGGAGACCGGTGCCTCTTAGGTACACTTCTATGCTTCTCGTTGCTCTGGCAATCTCTTTACACTCCACACCAAGCTAACTAACCGTCACAACTGTCCGCCTATTTTTGGTAATCTAGGTTAGCCTTAATCTACTTGTTTCGATTATTTTCGCATCTTTCGGTCTATTTGCCGAGGCCTAAAGCAAAGTAGGAAACTCTGCACATTTTTGATTGGCTGACTTTGTAACTCTCACCGTCTCTTTCGTCCTCGTTGATGTTTGATCGTAAGTTCAGGGGGATTTGCGAAGAACAAAAAGTGGAACTCCTTCTTTGTCTACTCAAAAGTGACTGCTGTCAGAAGGTATAGTCGCCACGTTTCTTCCCTTTTATGCCTCAGTTAAGGAAAACTCCGCGCGAGTGCTTGAATACGAATTTCCCGGAGGATTGTGCCATCGCCAGACACAACTTTGATCGTTGCCGTGCCGAGATTGTTAGTTCTCTTTATATCTTATTTTTATAGCTTGACAAACGTACACGTCTTCGAGGGAAACGCTTTGAAAGTGACCCTTAATTATGGCAGTTCTTGTAACAGTGGGCACCACGTCGTTCGGCGAGCTAATCCGAGAAGTAACCACTGAAAGGTTTCTTAAAGCACTTTTGCGTTTGGGATACCAAAAAATGTATATACAGTATGGACCTAACAGCATTGAGCCAACGTTCCCAGAAGGCTTAATAGAAGTTGTCGCCTTCCGCTATGCAACCAGTTTGGACTGCTTTCTTTCGGAGTCTTCACTTGTAATCAGTCACGGAGGCGCAGGTACCTGCATGGAAGCACTCTCCCCTCCTGGACGGCGCAAACTTATCATCGTTATCAATGAAAGTCTGATGGATAACCACCAAACTGAGCTGGCTTCTTCCCTTTATGAGGGGAAACACGCGTTTGTCTCACGGGTCGAAGACCTGTACCACTTCATTTCTACCGGAGAGCATATACCGTTCACATCATCCCAAGTGAGCCTTCGGAGTCCGTTCTAAGTCTTTTCTTAAAATCCATGTACCCTTATACTGATATAATTGGAATCACCACCTGACAAATCCAAACTTTTGCCCCAATCCTATTGCTGTAAACGAAAAATCCGCTGCCGCGAGGCTGAAAATTTCTAACCTAACTAATATCTGCGCTTAACCTTGTAGACAACGTTTGGATGTGAAAGCAACTCGAAGATCCTGCTTAGCTCCTCTGCCACACCCGCAAGCGTCGGTCTCATTCCTTTTCACAGAGGCAGCGCTGCGCCACTAGTGGGCTTCTTGAACGGTCTGCTGCGCATCCACTAACGGATGAAACACTCGCCGAATTTTCTCTCCTCCTCGTGTAGGCGTTTTTTTTCCAACGGATATTGGGCTAATCCCTGACCTGGCTACTAATTAAGCTCTTTATGGTTATGGTATCGCTTCCACCCCCGGAACCAGTGTCACTTTGCAAGCCGCCACTAACATCATGTCCACTACACAATCCAAGAATGCAGTCTTCCAAATTTACCCCATTAAGCGAATGGCCTTCGTAACCGACACAGATCTATAGAACATGAGACGCAACGCTCAACCTTCGTGTGGCAGTTGCTCTTGTTCCTCTGGGATTAACTCAAACCCCTTGGATATGCGCAATTCTTGCTGTGAAAATAGGCCAGTAAATTTATAAGAATATTAGATAAGACGAATTGTGATCGCGGGCGGAGCCGTCTAGATAAGATCGCAAGCGATTTTGGCAGCTTCCTCCATATCTTTGGCAATGTGGATGTTGAGACCGCAACTACGCAACACTTCGCGTCCCGAGGCCGCATTCGTGCCCTCCAGACGCACAACGAGTGGTACAATTGGTTTCTGGCGATGGCACGCTTCCGCTATGCCCTGCGCCACCATCCGGCAATTTACGATGCCTCCGAAGATGTTGATCAAAATGCACCTCACTCGATCGTCAGCTGAAAGGCCACAACTCAAGTGTTAGCGAACCTCTCCAGTGTTCACGCTGTTTCGCTTACACGTTAGTCAAGTAAGGTGTTCTAAAACTTATTTTTCTGGCCGTATACCTGCCTCAGAAAGTCTTCAATGCTAAACTTCGAGCTGAGTTCAATAGTCAAAATGGGTTCATAGGCATCACATTGCATTAGGGGTCAATGCAATAATAAGAGATCTTAAGAACTGTTTATGAGAATGTCAAGCTGAATTATCTATGCCAACAGAACGTAATGAATTTTAAGCTCGGATGAGATATGGAGTTACAGCTAACCTCAACGTCGGTGGTTAAAATACGAAAACAACGCGACATGGAAACAAAAATGGGGGAAATTTCCCTAAAATCATACAACACCGAATAAGGACACTGGGTTACTATTTGTCAAGGATAAAAGGTCGTGAATATTCTACAAGTTGAATTTTTCAAATAGCAAATTAAAACTTCCATAGGCGATAGAATCTATACTTCAGTCTACGCATGTCTACCAATAAGTCGCTCATATGGAAACGCAGAAACCACATCGTTCATCTGTTGGTCAGAGTTGACAGGTTAACGGTGAGGGCTAAAGCAAGCAAAATTTCCCATCACAGTAAACAAGATCTATAAATACAAATAAAAAAACAAATCCAATTTTAACTATTTTTCATATTGATCAGATGACTGAACAAATACTTACTGGTTTGTAAATATAATATTTAAACTCTAAGGGTTGTAATACTTTTCGAGACTGGGTACTCTAAATTTGTTACGTGCTTATAATGCTTCTGTTCGTCTTCCAAAGATACTTTACAACATTTTGCTACTGCATAGAACACCAATTAAATCCCTCATTGAATTGACCGATACGTCAATAATATGGTTAAAAATATAAATTTACCTATAAGCGTCTGGAGTGCGAATTCTACTTCGGTCTGCGAAGCCTTACCACCTAAATCAAGGAAGTTGGCAGGCCGGCCGTGATGGAGTGAAAGGAGATCAAGAGTAGCCATGGCGAGCCCAGCGCCGTTCACCATGCAGCCAATGTTACCGTTTGGTAGGCCAATAAAATTAATTCCGTGAGCTTTTGCATTAGTCTCTAGAGCCAATAATGAATGTTCTCCCATAGCTTCAATATCAAGTTTGCGAGACTGGGCAGCCAGTGCCGCCACTCGTGGTTGGCGATAAACTGCGTTATTGTCAAAAGTGAATTTCGCATCCATATTCACCAAAGAACCGTCTTCCCTCTCACCAAGTGGATTAATTTCAACCTAAGGAGGGAAAAATGACCTCAGAATGCACAAAAACGAGCTCCTATCAAATGAGTGCGAGTGTTACACAAAAAAGTCTTCAAACGCCGAGGTACCTGAAGACAATCAAGATCCACAAACAAGTTGTACAGGTTCTTTAACTGAGAACACATGAAAGTGTGTTGGGCGGAGCCAGGAGAGAACCCAAGGGAACAGGAGATATTTCCAGCTTTAGTGTCTGAAATAGAAGAATTAGTAGATGATCACTAACAGTAGGGTCACTACCGGTCATCCCTTTTTGCAGATCGATTAACTCCTTCTTAATCGCACCGGGTTTCATGCGCGCAACATCCTCTATATTTACACCACCCTCAATCGAAGTGATAACGACTGGACAGCAGGCCTCACGATCTAGCAGAATTGCAAGATACCTCTCTTTTTTTAAGTCAACTGCATCGGCAATCATTACCTGTAAGTCAAGAATGAGATGGTAAAGAAAATAATTCGCACAAGGAAAACAGGAAAAAAAACGCACAGTATTCACCACTACGCCTTCGGCGGTTGTTTGTTTCGTTATTAGACGGTTCCCTATCATTTTAGAGACAATGATCGGAACTTCCTGGGGGTCAGTAGTGAATTGAATTCCACTGCCTCCACCAATAGCAAAGTGTCCTAACTTTCTACCGCCGGCCTGAACTTGGGCTTTTAGGACATATAACTTTGGCTACATGCACCATATATCTAAGCGAAAATCAACACACTTTGAATGCCGTGACAATGCGCTCGGCTTCTTCAACTGAAGATGCAATGCGGAAATCCTGCACGGCAAGATCATACTCGTTCATTAGAATCTTGCTTTGGTATTCTGGTAGATTGAAATTGCGAGAGAATTGCGAGAATCTAGGAGAGCACTTAAATAACCTTCTAAAAAGTGCGAGAGTCATCGTCTCGAGTTAAAATTGCAGAATGCGCTCTGGGGCTAGTTTTAAAATCGATACAATTTAAAACGCGAAGCAATCAAAGATGCACAGTATCCGTAATCGATTAATTGACACTGGAGTTAGTTTTCAAAACTAATAACAGCTGCATTCAATAAGACTCTCGGCACAATGACATTGTTGATGTGACCGCGAGACAACAAACCCTCAATCACTACGGCGTATTTGTGTGAAGTGTTGTTGCGATGAAACCAATAGTAGCACGGTTTTCTCACACGCCAAATCAAAATTAACTGCTCGGATATTCCCTCCATCTGGTTGCAAATTAAAGAATATCTCCAAAAAGCATATCCAACGCAACTAGAGCGGTGCAGAATTAGATAACTTCAAAATCTCGAATTCGAAAATCGAAAAAAAAACCATTGTCTACTAATAATTTTTCCCCTCGATGTTCGAAAAGATTTCATTACAATGAGCCTGCCGAGAAAGACCTTGCGTCGATTGAGTACAGCTGTATCATTTCGGCGCGCATCGATGTTTTCGCTTCGACCACTTTTTACTTTGTCCACGAAACATTAGTAACCAATTTGCTTGCCTTAGCTGCCTGGTAAGACTGCCTGTTGTTTTTAATAGTATATTTGCCTTATTTTCTTATCATAGCGACTAATTTATCCTTAAGGCGCGTCTGTTTCGAAAATTGTGTAAGGTATTATCGTGAACAATGGTTCTCACCAGTAACCCTTGCAAAGAGATTTATAAAGACCAAAGTTATATGAAACATCCATGCATTTGTGAAGTATGCAATTGTGGGTATGTGTGTTAGACTTATGAACTAATTGACTGTAATTGTTTTTGTTTCCAAAATTTTCGAAAATTCACAACGTCGTATGTTAGCTAACATTATCTTTATTCCTATGTGTTTGAGGTTTTCATGATGCGTGATTGGGACAGTCTGTTACACCGGCAGTAAAACTGATTTCACATGACGTTTACAAAAGTAGTACGGTGAATTACATGTTCATTCAGCATTTGTCCTATTCCAATTTTTGTCGTTGGATTTTTTATAAGTGTGTAACTCGTGGCGAATTTGGTCTATTTCAAAATTTTCCCAAATTGGCATCTATTGAGAGCTTAATAACCTATGCATAACTTATTTGTCACCATGGAGGCGCCATCGGTGTCCTCACCAAATGAGGCAGCGGGTACCCTGGGGACCGTGTGTAATGTCGGAGTACAGAGCAAACTATCAACCGCATTGCTTTGAACCCCGGAAACCATTTGTGCCCGAGGAAGTTTTACTATGCTCAGATGAACCCCTGGCGGACGAGACCACCCATCGTACAGACTATAAGCCTCAGCCCTTGTGTGAACCCCATCGTCGTGAGAAGGAGAGCTACCAGCCCTCGCAAGTGCCTCTTGACGGCATAACTAACTATCGCCTTGATTATACACCCAAACAGGCTTGTCCTCCTGAACCCTTGCCTCCGCAACCGGTGTGTACGTGTCCTGCCAAATTTGATGGCATCCCCACTTATCGAAGTAAGCACACTTTTAAGCATACTTAGGTGGGCTGTGAGATTTTATAAATAAGTAATCGTTTAATAAAAAGTGGCAGAACAAATTATAATAGGCAAAGAGAAGCTAATCTTGCAAAAAGAAAGGTGTTCTAAAGGCCACAAAAAAATACGTGAATGGTAGCCAAATGCTTATTTCTTGGAACTTTTTCCACTTCGTCTGTAATAGAAAGGCGTTTCACCAATCTTTACTCACTTGTATAAATTCATGCATTTATGTGACGTAAGATGCCATTAAAGTACAGCTGTCTATCTAAGTTACTCTATGCTTAGGTGACTACAAGCCATGGTGTGTACCGCCTCCGGAACGCACCAAGGGCAAGCCCTATAGACCACCAGACAAGCCTTTTGAGGGTCTTCCTACCTATCGCAGCGATTATGTGCCCAAATGCAATGCTAGACGGTCTAACTTAAGACCCAGACCAGAATTAACTGTGTCGGACTCACCTAGCGAGACCGTTACCAATTATCGTGCCGACTACATCCCACACCCACTGCAACCTCGTTTGCTCAAGGAAAGGGAACTTCCTTTCAAATCATGTGTTCCTTTCAATGGACGCAGTACGGTCCAAACTGACTACACACCAATGGACCTGTGTGAGTGTCTATTACTACCACTATTTGATGTTTTTTCTTAGGTCTTTGTTCCAGGCTTACTTATTAACAAGAATTTAATATAATCATTGAAGTATTTTTATCACATGCAGCTAAATAGGTCTATTTTATACTGAACCTGGTTTATATCCTTATCGCATTGCCTTTAGTCAAAATTTCCCCTTCCCTGCGAATGCGACAATTTAACTTGCAGAAAATGTAAATGCCTTAGATCCTAACATAAGTAGCATTTAAGCTCTAACCTTCAGCGGATTATTTTTCATGTCAGGGTATTTTGTGAGCTACTTCATCGGAGATAGTGAAACGGTAAGATAGCTCCATTTCCAGTCATTAGCATAAATTTTTCCGAATGACCTATATTTATGTTTACGAGTCCTAAACCACTTTCAAATCAGTTCCCTTGACTCTCAACGAATGCCATGTAAAGTACTGCAGTGTTTTACGACCTGTATTTTCGAGTTATGGCCTAAGCAATTATCTTGCTGGGTATTTCCCTCAAGGAATCCGTGTAAATTCAGGTATTACACAGCCATTTAAGCCATTGGACAGTCTGGTTAATAACACGGACCCAATGAGTCAGAAAACAACGCATCGCGAGGACTACATTCCTCATCCGTTATGTCCACCCTATAAACATCCTCGAAGCGACTACAAGAAGTCCCATTGCACTATGGAAAAGAAAACAACTTATAAGGACGACTACCCTGCTGTACGTCCCAACGTTAAACCGCATTAGTACACATATTCACAATTTAGACATTTAGACTATTTCTGATTGTGTTGATTAAAGGCTATTCATATTATGTACATAAGGTGCCTGTATCTATGAAATTAATTCCAGTGTGTATTACAAACGGTCAGTGTAATTTTCAGTTACCATTATGCAAAGCGGAGCCAATTATATTACCCGAGTGTCCTAAATGTCCTGCGCCTTTCGACGGAACTACTAATTATGCCTGCGAATTCAAACAATGGGAGGTTTTAAAACAAATTTGCAAACCAGTTCACAACTACTCTCCTCCCAAAGTGCCAATGGAAACACTTTCCACAAATAAAGTAACCTTAAACCTCTAAGTTCTGATTACAACGGACACAACTTACTCTTCTGAATTGACATCCCTTTTGACTAGGCGGACTTCGGACCAAAAATGTCGTGTGAAGTGAAGCCACTTAAACCACCAACAGAACCACTGCATAGCGGCCCCTTCGAGGGCCAAACTACTTACAGGATTGAATACACCACAAAATCAGGATGTCACTGCCCTGCGGCTTACCTAAACAGGAACGAAATCAGTCCTGATGGTTATACTTTCGAAGTAAGTAATGGTATAAGATCTACCTGACTCCAAATATAATCAGTTTCAGTGATATCATCCGAGATATGTACAAATGGGAAACATTGCTATTGCTCACGATTTATGACATTCGGGGAGATCTAACAACCACTAGAGTAGAAAGGGTTTCAATGAATATCTGCATGTCAAACAAAAGGGTGTAAACGCACAAAAATCCGAATCAAAAAACGGTTGAAATTATCGTTCCGCGATACCATCACACGTGAAACATCCTTTTTGAATAGAATTTCTCATTTTACCTATGCTATTAAACCTTTGTAGGCCGTCGATCCTTGCGGTCATGAACACTACAAATTGGAGAATCAAGTCAAGGCCTAAAATGTCCGAATTACAAGCACTACGACAAAGTAAGCAAATATTTTAGCGAGCGTAGCCAAGGCGATTTCACTTCACTCATTTCACGCGACTTAGTTACAGAGACTAATAGGACACGCATTTCATCGCCATATTACAAATGTGAACCATCAACATCCATCGTTTATCCATAATAACAATAAACCATTGCGTTGGGTGGTGTATCAAATACACCTTGAATCACAACCAAGTGAAATGATTACCTTTTACATTCTAAGTTCCAACGGATTTCACCGCGAATCTTCTGGTGGCAAAATATCGAAAAGCCTGAATAAGGGCCAAAGCCATTCTAGGAGATTAGGCACATCAGATTCCTGAATGTTGTATAATCTGTTTTCGGCAATAGTTCTGAAAAACTAGGCATATTTTAATTCTATGGATTCAATACTTCAAAGAGATGACTATTAGACCATAGTATCTATTCAAGTTTAGTCGTAATTTACACAAAGGGGACGGGCTTATAGTTCCGGTGGACCTTCAGCGGTGGCAACCGGATTCTCCGATGCCTTCAGACGGTCACCTAAAATAAATTAAGCATAAAACTGTTTGCGTAAGTGAGTTGACGGTAATTTGTGCACTATATGGACGTAGATTACTAAAAAGGACGTTCTACATGGATTCCGCACGGGTTAAATTGAATTATTTATTAATTAGGGATTAAAGGTCGCTAAATACTCCCGTATGGCATAGCTCCTACTTTCTCTGCAGTTTTGTGCAGCATTGGTGGGAACTAATTTCATTTCCGTAATGTTATCGTCTATAAATGTTAAAGAAAAGTAACCACATTATACACTGAAATTAAATCCTCCAACTTCGCACCCCGTATGCAAAAAAAGAATAAATTACACAAGTAGATAAGGCAGGTGAAGCTTTATTGTCGCTCTTATGCGAAGCCATGGTTGCCGTAATGAATTCAAGTTTGAATCTTTATTGTTTCACAAGCGAATCTACACTCCCAAATAAATATCTAAGAGTGGATTGTGGAGTGTCATGAAATGCGATTAAGTATGTCCACACAAATGTATCTACACGTCTGAGAAGGGGAAAATGAAGGGTATTTATTGCACTAAATAATGCTTTTCGCTGAAAATTTGACTTTAACCGTCGTTATTTTCACTGTCCATCTATCGGGACGGATCTACGAGAATTAATTTCAACCGCAAGGATGGCGGCAAGGTGAACTTCAAAGCGAGTCTACATACGCCGATGAGTGGAAATTGGGCAGATGGAATTTGATCTCACTTAATCACATAACGCTTTCTTATCCTGTAGTAGAATAGAGTAACTAACATAATACGAAAATCGGTCAACCGAACTCGGAAAAGTAAAGTAAGCAACTGTTTGCGTAAGTTATATAGTAATTGAAGTCAAGTGGAGTTGGGAGCAATAGCAACAGAGATATGTGGCGCCTTGAAAAGGACGATGTCATCAGCATGATTTGGAAAGATGGAAACGACCAAAAGTAGCCTCGTCACAATTTTAAACGTCTAATGCGCTGTGAGGATGGGACCGCCGGAAAAGCACGCCGGTGAAGTAATATGGATGCTTAAACTAGAGGGTGCATTCTTGGAGCATTAGATGTGCGCACACTTAAATAAAAGCGTTAGTAAATACGGCTCCAAGAAAAAAATTGCAAAAACTCACCCATTGAACCCATTTTTTTGACGTAGAGTTTATACCTTGGTTTTAAAGTATAAAAGGCAAAGGCACCCGTTTGCATTTCCTTTTTTAGTGTGGAAGTTGCAAATGAGGCACGTTAACCGTGTAAGTGTCATGAATTAAACGGATGAAGCCTATTTACCACGAAGGTGATAAACGTTACCGATAGTGAGGAAATCAGTAAAGAATTTCACTGTATAATCTACACAGAAAAATGGTGTCACAACTTACGTATTAGTTCGGCAATCACGCGGCGTGTCCTTCGTTCAAGTTTCCTCAACTTCTTTTCCACGCCACGTTTTAAGTCCCAGTCAGGTTTCCGAGGAGCTAAATTGAATAAATTCTGTAAAAGAAAGGAATAATTTAGGTTTATATAGCAATTTTCAAGTGTAAGTGGTCGAACATGATACAATTTCTTGTGCTGTCTCACACGTTAGTTGTGAAATGACGAAGGTGATCAATAGGAGACAAGAGGGAGCAAAGCCGCAAACAATTGTCACCAATCTCTTGGATTTTAATGAATTTAGTAATAAATTAATGACGGAATAAGTTGGGACACCCGATGTTTATTGAGAAGACACCTGAGTGCCAATTGGAGTTTCGCATAGTCCAGTAGAGCCTAGAGTACGGGGTATTGCAAAGGCGGAGAGTCTATCCACCCTCCCGAGGTGGGATGGTGTGACGGGAGAAGGAGTGAAAATTAGCACGGTCGACATCGATGCCTCATTTGCGAAAGTGGAGAAGATGCTTCAGTGAATAATGCGATTGATGGAAAACCACGAGTGAAGTGGGCCGTGATGACGTTGGCGCAGTGCACATAGGTGAGCAAGAACACAAAGAAAGGGGGCGAAAGTGAGAATACTCCTTCCATGTGGATTCCTCAAAAGGAAATGAGGATTCCTTCCCATGGGTGGATGTGAGGAGGATAGATTTCATTCAAGCAGTTGGGCGAGTGACCGACAACAGCTTGTATTTCATTTGCATAGGTTTGACAGAGGCATTTACAATTGAGGCCATGTGCTGTCTCCGAAAGCAAAGTCGTTTGGCAAGAGTCGAAAAAGTGTGGGTATTATTCAATACTTGAACTGTAATATATAAAGAATCGGCTGTGTACGGTACGCATAAATGCACAAAGCACAAAATGATGAAATAGTAGGTGAAGCTCACAACTTCGTCCACTACAGATTGGGCCTTTGCTGCCTCCAATTGGTCTGCGACATGGGCATTCACTGAAACAAGTACAAGAATTAGTTACTGGTGAATAGAAGCGCCCGAAGCTAGGGCATGTGGCAACTTTTAGTTGATTTGACAGCCCCGTGAAAATCCTGAATTCTGTACGACTGTCGCTATTTAGAAACCTTTCAATTATGTTAATGTATTACAGGGGTCACATTTGTCAAATACTTGTCTACGGAGGTCGGTTTGGATCCATGACTAATGGACTGATGAAAGCAGGAAGTTGTGATTGAGAATGACTGTTAAAAAATATTCTAGAAGGCTCCACACAACAAGACGCGTTACTTGTTACTTCATTTAGTAAAGAAGGACTCGAAGGAATAATTCCCGAATACATTAAAGCATTAACATAATGGATACGTCAACACCTGGATTGGCCAAAATAAATGGAAGGAAGGGTTAATTTCGCGGGGCAACTTAACTCATTGACTTTACGAAGAGTAAGGCCTAGTAAGTGTGAGGTGAGCTTGCATTTCCATATTTTATGTATCAACTAAATTTGTGCAAGAGCGCATTGATACTGGAAAAGCGCGACCGTGGATCTGTTTGCGATTGCAGAGCGCAGCTTACATCCTCTTACTATCCGCAATTAAGTACAAAGGCTCACCAAAATATTAGGCGAAGCACGAAAGCCAAACAGGGACATAGTTAAGTGATGAGGTGGGGTTTTCGTGTCGGAAATAGCCACTGATCAAACAGAGAATTGTAAACAAAGTTGGAACCACGATGTTCACAAAAAACACGTTCAATCTACCCCAAGTTCACAATGGGAGTCCGCCTAGCACCACCAGGGGAACAAGTTGTGCACATAAACAGAGGACCACTCAGGAACTCCGGAGTAGTTAAATCTAAGTTTATGCAATTCAGAGAGAATATGTTCGTACATAGTTCAGCTGGCTACATTGTTTGTTTACACTGATAGATTAAAATATAAAGATCCAAAGAAACAAATAAATATTCACAATATATAAGTTAGCGATAAAGAGCGATATGGATTGGCTGATCTAGCAGTAGCTCTCCCACTTTTATACTTGCATCGAGGTCAAGGAGAAATCTCCTTAAACTGATTACTAATTTCAGAGGATTTGCAGATGAGGCGAGGGTTTGCAAGCAAGCCATGTTGACCATTAGGGTTTAGGCGAAACTACCTGTAGGACTACCAATTTTGATTATCATTGTAGATGGCAGACATCTTTGGCGGGACCCAAGCAGAAAAGAGGGTAGCTTCACTTAGGTTTTGGTGGTAAACTGAGGAAGTTGGGCATCCAAGTCATTATCGCAAAAAGCTTACCCGCAGAGGCGTCTCAGGACAGCAAAAAGAGATCACGTGCTCTTCGCACTTGCGTTGAGACACAACATGAGGCGGTAAAGGCAGAGAGTTGCTTTTTACCGTATTTACAGTAAAATGAAGCTTTCAAGCATAAATTTATAAATCCCCACACCTTCCGAGTTCGGCCACAGGAAGTAACGTTACACTTGCATCTGAAACCGGGTAGTTTGATCTACTTTACCCCCAGATTTACGAAGGGGTAACCTCTAGTGGTGGTGATAAAACAAAGCACTAAACTTACGGTCAATCATTGGGCCTTCGGGTAATTGACCACCTCTAAGTTCCTCAGAAATGGGTTTGTAGTTCCGAAATATGGGCTTGGGTAATTCCTCCTCCCCAGTAGGTGGCATATCGTTGCTGCACAGATCCTTACTTTGCGTCTGTTTACGTAGATTAATCAAGCGTTCTTTGCGTCGCAGAGCCTCGTTTCGTAGGGATCCTACAGCAATCTCTTCTTTTTCCAACCGCGTATGTTTAGATGAGGAGAGGACGCTAGTATCTGCAATACCTACTTCACTTCCTTCCCTATTAACAGTAGTCATGTTCTGATTCTATAAATATAAAGAATCTGTCGAGAATGCCGCCAGAAAATGGGAAAGTGACACGCAATAAAGCAGTAATAAACTACCCCCGCCTTACAATGGAGACTGTGTGTGTAACTGGTGGATGTTTAAGCGGATAAGGGAAACTGGAGTTGGTATGAAAAGCGACCGGTACTGCGCCTTTCAATTCAAATTGAATGAAGCAGGAGTAAATCCCTATCCCTTTTAAAGCGGTCCCTTGTTTTCGCATAAGTAAACATTTGACTGAAAACATCCATGCGAACAGCGTTAAATGAAATAACTCCTGAACATCGCCCTAACCGTTCATTTACAGTTAAAAATCAAATTATGCGGACGAGTTTAACACGGAACCAAATGAACAAAAGTCTGACTTTATCCACCCATGCAGTATGCAGGATGAATGAAAATGACGGAACGTCACAAAGAAGCAGCGCAACTCTACGAGGGAAATTAGACACGTGCGCCACACAGCTCCGCACGTTGGACACAACGTCCAACGTATTACTTGGTCTACCGACAGACTGAAAGCACATCACATCAGTAATGGGGGGCAGAATAAAGCCAACTCTTGGAAAAACACTAATTCTCCGACACCTTCGTATCTTCCCAAGGGCCCTGCGGAGAAACCGTGACATGAATGCCTGCCACTATCACCAGGCATCATTAGCATGTAACGTATTTGAGTGATTGTAATGGAAACTATCACCAGAAATAGCAGATCAAAGGCGCCTGAATGATGAGGGCTGCAGATGCATGAAGTATAGGTCAAACAAAGATTCTATTCTTTTTCCAAGTACTGCGTGCTCCAGAAGAATAAGAAGAAAACACTCTACCTGTGCCCCTTATCATTCAATTCATAGAATGCCATCTGTAACTGATTTTTTGAAGCCCTGAAGGCTTGCTGATCTACCTAACTTTAATTAACTAATTCTCTTGATTTCAAAATTTAATTAGAAGACCATTTCAGCATGCTTAAACACCGACGACGATTGCGAGGTGGTGTTTAATGACGCCAATGATTAAACATACTCCAAAAACGGTGTCTAGAAGAACTACATTACAAGTCACAGCAAAAGGTAAAATGATGGAAAGGCACATCGCATCAGCAGCCACAAACACAGCAATAGTGAAATGAATCCGGTGTCTTTCTTTTGCAAAACATGTGTTTTAACAAGGACCACGAAGAACGTGAGTTCGTTTAATGACCACGGCAGGCAAAAGGCGCTTTCATGTCTGTGGATGGAAAGAAGAAGGATGGGGGACTGTACAGAGAGAGGCAAGGTGAGAGTGGCGGCAAAGAGGACGGGATGTAAATGTAAATGCACAGAAACGCACACAGTCACCAAGATTACACCTTTACGGACGTAGTGGGGCAGGCGGTGGTGGTGGCGGCACTCGAGTCAGGGTGAGGGATGGGTGAGGAAGCGAGGAGGGGCACAATCTCAGGATTCAGGGTCGAGGCATTGGAGGCTGCTTCCCCGACCTCCAGTGAAGAGGACGCCGACGTG
The DNA here is from genome assembly GCA_017562135.1 of Dipylidium caninum. NCBI lineage: Eukaryota > Metazoa > Platyhelminthes > Cestoda > Cyclophyllidea > Dipylidiidae > Dipylidium > Dipylidium caninum. The sequence goes on from QEYB01001296.1 coordinate 664,433, forward strand.
GAAACAGAAGTACTTATTGAAGAAGATGAAGCCACGAAGGGCATCAGATGAGCAGGATCATCACTCGAAGGTGGATATCTTTGACTGAGATTTTGAATTCTTCCTGCGATGCAACCAGCTGTAATGCGTGCTTCGGCATCGTGGTCCCAGCTATCCTGAACGGTCTCCCACAACTGCATGAAAGCCTGTATAATGTGGGAAAAGTCGAATTTGCTAATTCTGGTTAAAGTACCAAACTTAGGCATGTGCAATCCGGAAGGGTAAAGTGATAAGGTGTAGATACAAAAACGTTCGATAACAAATAACGAGGCTATTTTCAGGTGGACTCGGTTACTGAACATTATACTCGTCCTTGATGATGAATGACAACGCAAAGGAAAAGCTTATTACTGGAAAATAAATAATTGAATAGACAAATTGTAGCAGTAGCCTCTGGTGGGGATCTCACGAAAAACTCCAGGATTGGGGGAGAACGCAAGGGGTTGACCGGTGAGAAGGTAATATACAAAGATGTCATACAAGAAATCCAGCATGGGTAAACAAGATCCATACAAAAGCTCCGACTAAGACAAAGCAATTTGCAGCGTTGGCACAAGTTACGTCGCCTAACAACTTGGTCCTCAAAATAGTATGCACACATCTGTCGAAGACAACAGACCCCGGTGCGGAGGTGTGCAAACGTGCGATAAGCAGCACAGGAGGAAAGAGGGGTGGAACACACTCGACCCCCAGATTGAGGATAAATGTCTGCCAGTCAAAGGGACAATGAACTTATAACGAATCGTCATTAATGCTCGTGTCGGCAGAGGCCAATTCAATTGGGAAACAAAGGTCTCCTAGGGCTTATGCTCAGTTAGGCCATAAGAAAGCCAATAGGCATTACAATTTATTTTTAAGAAAACAATGTCCTGCAATACATTAGGGAAAAATGGGGGATTTTGACTTCTGACCAAGACAATCTGTTTTAGAACAGTTTGCAACAGTTTCATAACCGAATAACCACGCCCACCCTTAAGAGACAAATAAATTTGTCAACAGCAAGAACACTAGTAACACTTAATGAAAGATGGCGCTCGGCTCATCTACGCGTCACGTCAATCACCTGGTCACCTTCCCACCATGAACAGGGCTGAGGGCGATTCCTAAGCTTAGCCACATGATTCTGCAGCTTCTCCATGGTGGGTGTCGGTCCCACCTCGGCCTCGAAAGGAGCCATGTAGGGCGGAAGACGCGGTGGGGCGTTCTCGTCTGGCGCTATGTCAGTGGGCCCATGGGCTCGTGTCATCAACTCCCAAATAACTAAACCCAAAGCGTAGACATCGATTCGTAGGAAGGCGTCCCTTGTAAACTGTATCGCTCCGTCCAACACTTCAGGGGCCATGTAGCGCGCCGTACCAACCTGGAGGTAAAAGAAATATTGTGATATTTAGGCACATAAATTAGTCGATACAAAAAGACTCACGTTGCCATAGCTTCCTACTAGTAACTGTTATATCAATGTTGAAAAGACATCAAAATAATTAGAAAAACGGTTTACAAATGTCAATACTAACAACTGTTTATTGTCCCTAGCCAGGATACATCGCTTACTCTGGTTTCTTATTTCAAATCTCTTTCCCAGAAATAAAAAGGCAGAATACACGGTAAGGAATGTAAATCTCCGTTTGAAAGCATCGAAACAGAGCAAATCGGAAAAACTCAATATCGGGTTGAATACCTCCACAGAGGACTTCTACAGCCACGCAAAGTAGTTGGTCTTTCAACAGAAATTCATTATGGGGATAATTGGTCTACAGGAAGGTTATTTGAGAAGTGATTGAAGCGGAATTATCTTGGTTGATATCGTAAAGTCATAATTGTAAATAGATAGAAAATTTGATAATTCTACTCCGCAGTAACATTGAGTAGAGTAAGAATTCCCAGAAAAATAAGCGGATTCTCTTTTCTTCCTAAAGTCCAATGTCGATAAAACATTGATACAGCATTGTGGCACCCAAAAAATCGACAAGTGTGTGCTTACCAGAGTAAAAGCAGGTGCGTACAGGTGAGAACACGCTACAGATCGTTCACTCATGATGAAAAGGTATCCAAGATATTAATAAATTTGGTGAAGAAACAAGGCATGAGACCCACGTTTACAAGACGACCTTAGGCAATGAAACCACTATGTGTATGGTGCCAACATCCATGGGAACGGCGTGCCCCTGAATCTTCAGTCGTCAGATTTTCGCCGAATCCCAACTACTAGGGAAGAGATAGAAGCGACAATATAAAGGGGTTCGTCGCATTGACTTCATGAATCACTGCAAAAACCCTCTTGCCACCTGAAAACAGGAGCACAAGTGCCCTATGGGGGAGCAGTATGAAAACAAATCATGATCTTGGAACAGACTGCTTTCATTTTTTTAATCTTTACTTGAACAAATATTAGTAAAAAGACTGGCAAAGAAATTGACTGCAAATGTCAAATAGGAACCAGAGGTGCGAATCAGCCAGCCGAAAAGATTACGGAAAGGAAAAAGCAGTTCAGGGACGGCACTTTCACAATGGTGTAGGTGGAGTAAGCAGTGAGAAAACGCTATAAACGTTCAACACTCAAACCAGAAAATTTCATCACCATATCTGTTAATACACTTGTCTGTGATATTTCGGTTCAAAATAACTTGATATATAGGTTTCTATTTCGAACTTTTGCAACATGGAAAAGGAGAAGGATTGACACCACATAAAAAAACATTTAAAAAAAATGAGACCTACTCGTACTCTACCACACCCAAAACTATAGTTAACAATAATGTCGTAGTGTGAAGAAGTCGGCGTAAGACCTCCTATCTATATTTGTAATTACTTTAATGAAAATAAGATGATTACCTGAAGATGGGCATCGCCGAAACCACGACCAGTTTCAAGTCGTGTAGCTAATCCTAAATCGCTTATACACGGGGTGAGGTCGGATGTGAGAAGAACGTTGCGAGACTTAAAGTCCCTGTGTGCAATACTCGGCTTGGGATATTGGGAGACGGTGCGAGGAAGTTCCGTATGCAAGTAACTAAGACCCCGAGCCATCCCCATGGCGATCCACAACATTTGGCCCCAAGACAACTCTCTGAAGTGAATGTAGTCATATACAGAGCCAAAAGCCAAGTAATCCGTTACGAGCCAATATTCGACAATCGGACCATTTTCAACCATCGCACTGTAATGCTCATCTCGTCTCTCCGAAGAACTTGTAACCTGATTGGAAGGAAAACATACTTAGATTTATAAAGCTCTTGGTCCAGAAGATCAATTTAATGAATAATAAGTATTCATGCTGGAAAAGAAGTATTTACTTCAGAAAACTGGAAATATAAAAAGGCGGTTTTTTTTTTCATTCTAGATACCTAACGAAAAAGCGAAGTTAAAGCGAATCCAGTAGGATTAATAATTTCATACAACCGCCTAATTCTCGTTCATCCATATTGTCCAAATACATAAAATGTTTACCAATCAAGAAGAGGTTTAGAGAGGTCATAAACAAGAAGTGGTGGAGAAATCAGGAAAAAGGTATTGAAGTTCCTATCTTCAGCTTTTTACAAATTTTTCAACAAGAATACAGAAACGAACTAATAGTGAAAATTTCAGTGAAAAGAAAATTCAAAGCCAAGTAAAATAACATATTGCAAGCACGTAGCCAGTATTGCCTTGAAAAATTATTAAAGGAAACAAAAAAAATTTGGGTATAAAATAATCAACAGTGAAACAAAAATTAATCTGTGTAAAAAGTATTCTTCGATAACGAGGCAGTAACTAGTGATGTTTAAATTAACACTTAACAGGAAAATTATATGATCCACAATGTAATACACAAGATTGGTCAAAAGGAAACAAAGATAAGGTAGGTCACAATACATAAGTGTCAAATGAAAATAAATTACTACCATGAGAATAAACTATAGGATCGAAAGCGAGAATTTTTGTCTCCTAAATCAGGTGCAATCAACAACTGGTCACAGTCAAGGTCGCACATACTAGTTGACGTCAGTCCGATTCGTACAAGTGAAAGCGCGCAACATCTCCATTCTTCTACCTCTGTTGTATCCCAGGTTTACTTACAAATATAACGTCATCATGAGCAAAGTTACTTCTCATCACTCATGGTCACGGGCGCGGGGAAAACAAGACTACGGGGGTGCGTGATTCGCGGACGTTCGCAAATGCGATTTATAATTGTGGTGGGATTGACATGCACAAATACTGAGAACGAGAATACATTCAAGATACAGTTCGGTAGTAACGATCAACAGCAGAAACATTGTTCGGAAAAAAAACGAAGAATCCAATTCAAGTGGAAGTATTTTGGAAAGATACGATTGTACGACAGATATAAGTAATATAAAAGGGCTACCAAAATTAGGAGCACAAACCAAGGCATGTGAAAAAATTGTAATGGCATTGAAATAAAGCAAACAAAACAAAAAAATGTATGATGATGTGGACAAAATCACTTTCAACTGCATTGAAATGGAAATAGATAAAGGACACAAATATAGTACCATAAATTCATCAAATACTGAGAATTACTTTGTCAATGCCAATGTAATGCAAGATATTAGGATGTTTCAAACGTAGAAGTCGATACAACTCCAATTCAGTTTCCCAGCTTTTTTTTTCGGCCTCAGGAAACACCTTGATAGCCACTTCACGAGAGGAAGATCGATCGCAGATGTTTTCAGTCATACGGCCCAGCCATACCTCACCGAAACGGCCACGAGAGCATCGCTTGACTTTAGTACATATTTTTGAGAGCTGTAATATAATACCGAGAGCTCATCACAACGAGATCAAATAGTTAAGAGCGACATCAAGCCTAGGACATAGTCGATGCAGCTAAGTACATACAAGGAAAGGTGTAAAGAAAAAATGCTGACCAAGTCACCGCTAAAAGCTAATTTTGAATAAAAAATGTTGCTAGTATAGATATCCAAATAGGTACCGCTTCGATTTCACCGTCAGCGAGCCAACCACCACCGAGAGCTGGACGAACTAACTGGGGCAAGGATAAAGACCCATCAAATTGAGTCAAAAAACCCTTGCCACAGAAAGCACAAGGTGTTCCATTCAAGGGACAATAACGACATACGATACTACTAGAAACACCAAAGCGATGTTCATCTTTTTTAGATCTTCCTCGCGTAAAACATAGCTTTAATGTTGAAGGAAAGAAGTTTTGACAATGAAATAAGAATTTAGATTTGTCGGCACCAAGTTTAGAGCTACCTCCGACAGTTGAACTGGTAAGCAGATGAGCAGACTTTTTGTATCGACGGCATAAAAGAAAAATGAAGATAAAAACTAAAAGAGCTAAAAGGAGGGGCAATGTTATGGCGTAGAAGAGAGTTGGATTATTTGAAAATGATGAAAAGTTTCTCATCCTGGCTGTAGGAAAATGGTTTTCAGGTGAACGATTGCTCGAATTAACAGGGTTGCCTATAATACAAAAGAAAATTTTATAAAGTGTTTTATATAGTTATCAAAAGTGCGGTCATGCAAATCCCACTATGCTCTAAATTAGAGCCATAAACTCGAAAATGAAAACCAGATAAACATACCCTGAGGCTTTTCGAGTGATTCTAGAGGGATGTCAGGCACATTGCACAAATCACCTTTGCAATAACACATGATGTATTGGCTGGTTTTTACAAAAACATAACAAACGCCGGTCTTCAATGTAACATTGTCATTCTAGATATGAAAAGTCTTAAGAGAAAACTTACGCCCTCCCAATGCCAGCAAGCCTGCAATTGTGTCCGATTGGAAGATTCACCAAAACGCTTTAGAGTCAACAGACAAAACCTTTGTCCAGCCTCACAGAGGACCTTTCGAGTAAAAACGTCGCAACCAGATTGGTCTGTCGTGCAATAGCAGCTTATTGGGTCCATTTTGACGACAAACACGCTGAAAGTAGGAGGGGAAACAATAGAAACGGACCGGGGAGTGCAAATAACCAGCGCACTTAATACGCTTCAACCAACCAATAGCTCGTGGACCTTGAGAATGGCGTAATTATTTTGCAATTTGCGATCTTTTCACATCGCGCCCTAGGTACTATAAGAAAACCCCTAAGCCTAAACCATACCTTTTGTGGCGAAATTTTTAATTTTTGTAAGGTTCTAAAACGTTTCGAGGGCGAATAAAAGTTAACCGGAAACGTGATATAGCAATGATATTTTGCTATATGAAGTTTATGCCACTTAGCTTATGAGATGGCTTTTATTATCAAGCTTAAGCTCATATCTTACTTCCTGACAGGTCTATGCGTCTTCTCCGGTACATATCTTAACCGAAATGAGGTTGCATTCCTCGCATCTGATGTGGCTCAAGTAACAATTTGGCTTCTATCTAAGCGCACTCGATTTAGATAGTGGGGACAAAAAAATTTGAGAGCCATGATCTTTCTCATACAAACAACAGAGTTGCTTTCTGCAAACTAAGGCAAAAGGTATTTGAGGATTGCAATGCGAATGCGTAAATTCTAAATTTTTGAAAAGTCTTGATAATAATGACGAAAGTGAACAAAAATCTAAATGTTGGCTTCAAACGCTGTTACAGGTTTGCTTAATATCCCGCGTGAAAATCTTGAAAGCCGACATTTTTAAGCTCTCTTACGGCCTCTCCGCGCTTTATGTAAGCGTTTTGATGCATAGCCTTATCTGTCTAACGGTGAAGTGGTTTTAATACACTCATTTTATTTTTTTTCTTAGAGCCTATTTTTCCTTGGCAGTCGGCCTTCCCTTAAAACAATGCTTATAGCTCTAGCGACCAGGTGTCGTTCATTTCTGGGGCTTGTGTCAGTCTCTTTTGCACCGCGTTTATACTATTTTCGACGGCTTTTAGGTGATTTCCAGATCATTGTTTATGTTATGGACTTGTGGCCATGCGATATGTTCTTTGCGTTTCAATTGCACTGTTTCTCGAATTGTTTTTTGTTTATTTTGCTCTTTCATACCGCGGTTAATGAAACAGGAATAACACCAGCTATTCCATCTGTCTGCGACTTGTTCTAAATGGACTTATCCAATTTCGAGATTGATGCTCAGTTGCTTGAACAGTTTAGATGCTTAGGCACAGACGATCGCGATGAGTTGATTAAGAAATTTAATCACGTTGTCGGAACAAGCGTATCATCTAGCGTCTGTCAATTTTTCCTGGATCTGGCCAATTGGTAATTATAAGTTTTTCCCCGATTTTTAGGAATCTTCAAAAAGCGATTGGGGCTTATTTTGACCTAAACTTTGAAGCAAACATAGAAAGCGCTTTCTCATCGACACCGATGCCTCGAACTCAATCCCCTCTCTATGACGCCAAGTTTCATCCTTCTCCCCATTCTGCGTTAAGACAAACTTCTCCCCTGATCTGGTGTGTCCAAAATTGTGGTACGGCTTCATGGCCAGAGGGGTCATATTTAAGTGTTGTGGTAATATTCTCGTTTATATTATTTGCACGATTAGACTGAACCTGATCTGGAATCGATACCGGAATGTGATAAATCAGTTGTGTGGTTACCTATTCCCCCTAACTGCCGGAGACCCGTTGCGGAGCTTTCTCCTGGCAATTATGCACATCTTGTCGTCGACATACAGCTTCCTCCCGATGAAATATGTAGAAGAATTTTATCCACAAATATCCCCGTAATTGGTGCTTTAAAGCTCTGCTTGCCTAATGGCGATCGCTTCGGAGGTATATTTCCCTTAACTTGTTCTCAGGAAAAGTCTTGTTTGATGCGCTGTATAATTTGAATTCTCTTCCTTTTTCAGAACTTTTGTATTGCTCTGCAATCCCGCATTTGACAACTGGTTCTATTTTTTTTCGCGCTGGTACTCCCGACACACCCGTTCTACCTCCTGAGCCACATTGCATTTTTGTAGGGTTTTCTGGTCTTGTCTCCTGACTCTTTGTTATTAATATGTATATATACGAATTCTTATTTATTCGACGGATTTCTGCTAATTCCAGCGGAATGTCTTCTGTCGAAATTGACGAAAGATGTCCTTATCGTGGTTTCACCTCAAAACTTTTAAACCTGACTATCCTTAGGTATTCTTTATCTGTGGCTTTGCTGCTTAGATTTTTATCGAAATGCTTACACTAAGTTTTTTACCTCATGAAATCGACCATCATCTTCTTTACTTATTTTTACACTGTTTCACGTTTTCTTCACTTTTAGGGGGAACTTTCACCTGAGCAACCGATGGATGAAGACTTATGAATCAAATGTAAATAAGTCTTCCCTTTAAAGCAGGCAGCTTTTAATTTGACTTATTATTATTCGATCCTTTTTATGGGGTCGTTTTTCCTTTCCTGCTGTTACTACATGATCTCTACATCTCTGTACTATCCTTTGAGGCTACTTATATTTTGTTACAAATGTAGAACAAAAAGTAACGAGCAGGTAGTTTTAGGCTCTACTTCACATGATGGGGAACTTCTTTGGCGCGGTAAATGAAAGGTAGAAGCATCGGGATTTACTCACCTGTAAACAACATGGTTTTTCTTCCGGAAAACTCGATTTTATCATGTGCCAAGTGTTTGCCCTCTACTTGAATTTTTCACTAGTTTTTTTTAAGTCTGGGCTTCTGTTCTTATAGATTTTGGCTGATTATTTCGATAAATTGGCTTAGATATTTCTACGTATTCTTATGCATTCATTCCAAAGGTAGAGGTTAGTGATGGCAATCCAGTTTAACCTTGCTTGGCTCCAGTGATTGCGTTTTTGAAAGTGTTTTGGGCATCTTGAAGTGTTAAATTGCTGTTAACGCCAGTTTGCTTAATGTTTACTAACCTATATTTCTGTGTGGCAATATAGCGTAAAAAGACTGAAGTAATGAAATGTGATCTTGCCTTAAGTTGATTCTGTCGTGTATCCTTATTAATGAGGGTCAAGATTGGCACGTAGGGGCCAGATGGCAGAGGGCTTGGAATATCTTCATACGCCTGAGGAAGCAATGGCTACATCACTCGGTTGTCCTGAAATTCCTATTTCGGTACACTGCTTTGCTCAGATAGATGGGGCGAGTTCTTAGTTGAGTAATGTACGTCAACTGTCTTATTTGAGTGTAGCGTGGTGATTAAAATAAATCAGCCGAAATTCAAATGTTGCGCCAGACTTAGCTCTCTCGCTATTGATTTGAATTTCTCTTGGTAAGTAGAACGCATTGCCGGACACAGTGTGGTCAGGGAAGCGGTAATAAGTTCTTTCTGGCATGCATTTAACAATCCACTTCAAAATTTCATTAAGAACTGGTGCGCGTGTTTATGTTACCGTCACGTGCGAATTGCTACTTCCTTTGAGGCTCCTCATTCGTGGTTTTCAGTGCAACCGATTTTTCAGTGGTGGCGTTCTGTCCGAAGAGCCAAGCAGTAGCTGCCTTTAGCATATTAAAATTTAATCTAGCGAGAAGGGAATGAGTAACATTGAGAAACATTTTTCTCTCAAGAACTGGTGGGTTGTATGTTCAGTGAGAATTTACATTAATCGGTATCAACTATTGTTTCCACCTCAAAAGTAAATTAACATTTTGAGCCTTTCTGTTGGTTAGCATGGTTAGGTAGAGATCAAGAAGGCCTGATGCTGCAATGTGTTAAATAACTGTTTTGTCTGTACAGCAAGTGAGTGATCCATAAGACGCCAACGATAGTGGAAACTGACTTGCAGTGCAGTGATATATACGTATATCGTTCCCCATTGCCTTCCAGACCGAGGTGCGGCCAACATGGACGGCGACGCGATTTGGTAGACTTCCTACCTCGGCGGTAGTGAAAGTGTTTTGAATTATAATTATCCTCTACACTCTGTAGTGACCTGTGCTAACAAGTCTCCGAAACCCAGAGGAAGTAAAGACAAGGACAAGAATAGCAGTCGCAATAGATCTGCGGCAAAAAGTCGCAGACTTTTTTACATTGATACTTAACGTACGGTACTAGTCCTTCAAAGCTTCAAATGATCACTTTTCATCAATATGGCATTGCGATGTACTCGTCTCTTAGAATTTAAAAGCGTAATGCCCCTCATGATTGATTTTAGTAGTAATGATAACGCAATACGATTATGCGTTATTGTGGTGCTCGACGAAATAAGAAAGGTATCTTTCAACGACCTATGAAAAGGTAAAAAATTCGGCGGACCGGCGGCAGCGTCACTTGACTTAGGGAGCCAGGAAATCTGACAGAACCGTGTGCATAAGAAAAGTTATTCAGTTGCCGAATGAAGGCGCAGTAAAATTGCAATGGCCTCTGGACTAAAGAGCCAAACAATTCGGGGTCTAATTACAATATGAACAACAGCAGATATTGACCGAGTCGTTCTGCTTGATAATCTACGTTGAATCTGGAAGTTGCACTCGAGGACTTGTAACAGAGAGACCGATCTGGCAAATCATCGAAGGGCCTACGCACATCCTTAGGTCTACCTAGTAATAATCTTTTCCGCAAAGCTTGGATTCCAAGGTTAAAATACTAGATTAGCGAACTTTCTACTTCTTGACTAGGGCTAATCACCATTTTTACCAAAATAGCGTCTCAATTCCTCTTTCAGTTATGTGCTAATATATTACTAAAGAGAGTAACAAACCTCTATAATGTATCCATAACTTTCAAGCTAGAAAGCAAATTACAGGTACGTGAAAAGGTTGTCCTCTATGATTTTTTGAGGACCGAGTATTACTAAGGAAAAGCAAGAAGAAAGTTAGGTGTTTCACCTGAACTGATTAGTGTGTGAGTCAGCCATGCACTCGCCTTTCTCTATTACGCGTAGTACTCAGTCGTTAGCATCACCTTCTTTCGAGCACTTTCTCCTGGGAACTCTATTATCCGCCCCGACTGTTCGCGGACAATGCTATCGACAAACCACAATAGTAACTTCTGTGTACACCAGTGTACGTCCAGTTGTGGCGATGTTGAACCCGGGTTTTCGTTCAACCAAAGGAAGCGACATCAAGACAATGGGTGCATTTTCGGCAGTTGTATGTATCTTGTAGAGTATAACTTGTGTCTCCTAAATAAACATATCAAAAAGAAGAGCGTACCTCATCCTGGTAAACACGAAAGTGTGCACTATGAATGCATAATGATAAGTCCAATGTCCGGGTATAAATGCACAGAAGGCGGCTGCGGGCGTCTAAGTGAGATTGAATAGATACAACATAATAAGTCCGGCAAAAATCTATGCTTCTGAGTGGATGCTAGGAGACCAAAATTCAACACTCTAGTGAAGGACTCACTAGCGCAGTTACCGTCTCATAAAGAAGTTGCGGAGGATCTTTTTTACTAATAAAAACTATGGATTTTTTTAATTCTAGATGTTATTGTTGACAAACACTAAGCTTTATTGTCGGCTGTGCATCATTTCGGCGGGTTCAGAAAACATTAAGTCTTGCACATTTTGCACTTTCTTGAAGTATAACAAGTTTAGTTTAAGCTTTTCTCTAAACTTTAGAGCTTTCTAATTTCCATTAAATCCGTTTTCTATAAAGTTCGTATTTGGCACTATGTAAGTCCATTTATTCCTCAGGTGGATTTGCATTTGACTGGTATCTCCCGAATAATCTGCTATCAAACTGAGATGGTATAATGAGAATTTAATGGAAATAAAAAAGAGGAAAGGAATTTAAAAGCGAAAAAAATTAAAAAACACCCGCTATACCCACTGTGTAAATAAATGCGTATATAAAATTAGGACAAACGAGGCCAGGAATGCGTAATTGTATCTGGCGTATTATCCGTCTCTCATAAATAATATTTCAGGCCACTAAATTACGGTCTGTCTTTATCACAGTATTACGAAATCAACAGTATTATCATTGTAGTGATGAAGAAACTGTTGATTGTTTACGCAGGTGTGTATATTGTAGCAAATTCCTATTTTTACGCAGGCCGTGTTATTTATCCAGTTCCCCTTCAACGTTCATTAGAATTACCAAGTATCCTCACATTGGCAACAAATGGAATCGGTTAGGCTTCAATGATAACCTCGCATCCGTGTGAATTCCTTAGAATTTCCGAGCAGCTGGCTCAATAATTTGTTTGCTTGAAAAGAATTGTGTAGGATTTGTAAGCAAGATATTATATATCGCGACAACCAACCTAAGTTTAGTGATAACACATGCAAACGGTTATTCACTAATTACGCAAAACTCATGTATTTGCTCATATATTTCGCGTCACTACATTTGCGCCTTAGGCACTATATTTAATCAATCGTTGCCAAATATCACAAGAAATTAATTATTTTAACTCAGGGTAGCTTTTATTGTGAGAAAAAATTGGCTCAATACATATCTTACGAACAGATGCTGCGTTTGACTGCATCACTAGGACGGCTGTGTACTATAATATATCCTACATGGAAAAGAATCCAGGTGCTGCTCCTCTTCCTCCAAAAGAACTCTCCCTTTTTAAGAGGATAGTTGTATGTCTGATGTAGACGGACCTTATTTGTAATTAAATAGAAGTATTATGACCAGAAACAATATAAGACGGGACTCAAATTCGCCAATCAAATCTTATCTAATCCCAAGTTTTCTGAACATGGGGGTAAGTAAATTAGTGACAACACATCTTCCGATAGAGACTTTATCAATGAAAGGAATTCTCCTTAATTGCTTGGGCAAGAAGGATGAGGCCAGAGATTTCGTCAAGCGAGGCCTTAGGTCAAATATTCAAAGCTTTGTGTGTATGCCCCTTGCTCTTTAAAATATTCTTTGTATATCAGGCTGGCATATTTATGGGCTCATAATGAGGTCGGATAGGAAGTACGATGAGGCCATTCGCTGTTACATTCAAGCATTGAAGTTAGACAAAAACAATATCCAGGTCCTTCGCGATCTTTCTGTTTTACAAATGCATACTCGTGATCTTGACGGTTGTTTGGATACAAGGAATAAACTTCTCGTTCAAAGACCAAATCAAAAAGCCTCATGGGTTGGCTATGCCGTGGTCCAGCATTTACGGAAGAATTTGGGTGCTGCAGCTACTGTTATCCATGAATTTCTTAAGGTTCAAACTTCTGTTGAGCCATACAACTATGAGCATAGCGAACTTCTTATGTACTATATTACACTACTTAATGAAAGTATGAAGTATGAAGAAGCGCTTGATTTCATGGTTTTGCACGCGAAGGAGATTGTGGACAAACTTTCATATCTGGAAACTTACGGTATTTTATCTCTTTTAAAGATATGCTTTCTGTAGCCAACCTTCTTCTTCGATTGGGCCGTCTGGATGAAGCTGAAAATGTTGTCTGGCAACTTCTTGGGCGCAATCCCGAATATCAACTCTATTACGAGTTATTCTATCAAGTTAATGAAGCTAAATCCAAACGTGAGATGCTATCCTCTGAAAAGCGTAAGATGTTGGAGAAGTGCGTTGTAGATTTTCCCTCTGCACGTCTTCCGAAGTTGTTGTTTTTGGGAACGCTAGAGGGTAATGTTCATATATGTGCGGACGTGGTTTAGGTGATGAATTTACTTTTCACATTGACGTGTTTATGCGTAAAAATTTACGTAAAGGCGTGCCCAATCTTTTCGTTCAATTGAAACGTTTCTATAATTCCAATGAAAGACGCAACATTTTGGAAAATCTTTACCTAACTTACCGGGCCAACTTGGATGACCATCATACCTTAGGTCCTGTTCCGTATGAAGGATTAGGATCACGAAAATCGTTTGATGATTCTATTGAACCACCCTCTACTTCTCTTTGGCTCAACTACCTAATTGCTCAACATTATAATTTTTTGGGGCAGACGCAGGTACGTGTTTTTTTATTTTCTTCTTTGTAGAAAGCGTTAAATGTGGTTTCAAGGGAGATCGAAATAAATCCTACTATAGTGGATTTGTACGTTCTGAGAGCAGAAATCTATCGTGATGCCGGAGATGTCATAACTGCTAGTCGATGGATGGATGAAGCTCAGGCTCTAGATACTGCGGATAGATTTATCAATGCTCAGTGTACAAAGTATATGGTACAAGCTCATCGTATCGCGGATGCCGAAGCAATGGCCTCAAAATTCACACGAGGCAGCACCACAGCTACGCAATATCTAACAGAAATGCAGTGCATGTGGTTTCTAATAGAGAATGCTCGTGCTTATAAGGCCATGCAAAAATATGGAGAAGCTTTGAAATTTTGTCATGAAATCGACAGGGTAAGTTGTGTGTCTTGAATACTAGTTTTTGCAAGGCGTACACGGCCATTCTGGAGGACCAACTGGATTTTCATTCGTATTGCTTGCGGAAGGGCACCCTCAAGTCGTATATTGAAACTATCCGTCTGGAAGATCGTCTTCGCGATCATCCAGCTTATTTTGATGCTGCTCGTTTAGCAATTGAGGTTCGGTGAATTTTGTTGCTCGTTTTTTAGCACTCTCAAATCTATTCCTGCTTATAGTTACAGCATTTGTTTAATATCCCTCAGGTTGTATTATTTAGCAGTTTTGCAGTCATTCATGTCCTTAATTTTGCTTATGGATGGATTAAACTCGGTTTGTAAGACGATTCAATTTACTTTGTGGTTGCTTGTTTATTTCAGATATACTTGTATCTGCACGTAAATCCACTTGACAGTGAACAGGATGAAGGAAATAAGCTAAATGGTGAGGTTTTAACGTCAAAATGTCGAATCTGAGACTCTCATTTAGATATCTCGAGATCGCCTCTTTATTTCATAATTTCGATGAAATTAGTTTTCTTTTTTCAAGATTATAAGACAGTCCTGTCTTCTCAACTATACCTTTGGCACAATGTTGTGTCATTTAACGTTATATTGATTTGTTGGGTTCTTTGTCTTCCATTGCTTTCATTTAGAATATTAAGTTAGCATTGATTAGGACAACCCTCCTTATCGAAGGTCGTTATGATAATTTAATTTCTGTTTCTACATCAAATAAGAGAGCGCTAGTTTATAATCCATAGCCTTAAGTAAGGGTTTTTAGTGTTATTTTTGTATATGTGGGGCAGTGAATGTTTTAGTAGTTTCCTCACTCATACTAAGTATGGAAATTGAATTTCAGCTATTTGAATTAATCCTTACATTGTTTTTCTTCTCTACATGTTGGCTTTCGCTGGGCTTGTGAATTCCGTGTTTTTACTTGAGATTTAATCACCTTTGCCTAATAATGAGCTTTTAACTAATTTGGGGGTCTGTGAATGGTTAAGTTTTTATCCCCTAGCCAATCTATCATCATCTGAGCTGAAGAAGCTGCGCAATAAGCAGCGTCGGGCAGAGCGTCGTGCAGAAGCCAATAAAGAAGACGAAAGGAAGCGAGAACACCAAAACCAGCAACGAAACAAAGACAAAAACGAGGACCCTGAGAATCGCCCTCCAGAAACCGAACAACTTTCGCCGCAAAAGTTAGCTCGGGTATCTATTGTTTGGATTAAAAGCCACTTTCAAGGCAATTTCAATCAGTTTTAAAGGAAATATGTTTGCTTTTAATCGTTGTATTTTCTGTAGTATTATTCGGCGCCTTTTGTTTATCTTAGCCTGAAAATGCTCTGAATGAAGCTGTTCGGTTTCTGCGACCCCTAATCGACCTTTCCGGTAATCGGATTGAGACTCACTGTCTCGCTTACGAAGTCTTTGAACGAAAAGGTCAGCTTTTTTATTTATATCCTTGCTCTCCTACCTTAAGGATTTTTGTTAGGAGTCCGCATATTTTTACCCTATTCTAGTTTATAATTTGCAAAACTTTTGGAGTCTTTGAGTTTTCCGTTATTTTTCTTTAGGCAAGTGGCTTTTAATGCTTCGCGCCATTCGCCGTGGGCTTAAAGTGCCTGGATCTCGAGATCACCCATGGTTCAATGAATGTTTATGTCGTTTCTTGTTACGAATGTCCGAACTGAAGTTTGAACCAGAAAACCTAGTATATGAGGTCCTATTAGAGGAAATACGTAATATTTTTGGGGATGATAAATTGCCTCGACCCTCTGCAACGAATGCTGAATTTATTGAGAGGAATGCGACGTCTTTTTTGCACGTTTTTCGAGGTGATTACGCAATTAGCTTTCCTTTTTTTCTTCACTCGAATTAACTACGCTTTGAACGACATTAGTCCACGAATGGAATGCAAAAATAATTGCAGTGTTTTTTCGCCGCAGGTACGCTTACTAAAGCTATACTTGATCCGGAAACGTCAGTTGAGTCGCTCAAACAATTGCCTTCACCTACCAACGAGCAATTTGGCACTGTCTCTTGGCAGGTACTTGTGTTCTTGATTAGATTCGTATTTGAATTCTCGGTTAGTTATCGCATTTCCTTTATATTTAGGTGCTATCTGAAGCTTTGGACACGTACAAATCCTATTTGAGTCTCAAATTAGCACCAGTTACAGATGAAATGGTTGATGACTTTCGTGGGCAAGTGTTCAGAGCTCTACCCGCTTGCATCCGTCTTCTTCACCGACGCAGCTCTAGAAAGTCATCTTAAAACAATAGTCGGGGAGAGCTCAATAGTGTCTTGTTCCAATCTTTCGTCTAAGCAACCCTTTCCAAGGCATAACAATGGTGAAATTAATTCGGTTGTCGGAAAGCTTGGTGCATTATCTTGCAATGACAGCGCCAATGTGAACGGCAATGCACAGAATACATTGAACGGTAACGCATTCACAAACAAGAAAGCTTCCAAACAGAGACGGAAGAAGGCCAGTACTACCGATGGTGCGGCCAAAATCTAGTCCCCAACTACTTTGTTTACTTATTAATTTACGTGTATAGCCGTGTCTCCTCACTTTGTGAAGTGTACAGCTCTATACTTTCACACTGACTGGATCGTAGTCCTGTTAATGGCTGTTTCCACTGTATTGTTAGCATCATTCACGCTTCTCTACTAGTTTCTCGTCTCCTTATGCAATGCAAATGCTATTTATCATTTGGTTGGGAAGTGCCTTGGCTGGCGTCGGTTGTCTCTGTGGCTTCTGTGTAGTTACTGCCAAGCTGCTGCAGTGGGTGGCTGGATGAGACTGGTGCGGGGGGGGGGTCTGGGAGCGTTTGCGTGTGTTCAATTAATTTGGTTCTGAGGCTTGTAGGGGGCGACTTGATAGATACCGGTAAGTCAGTCTAGTGACAAGTGTTTGCGTCAAGCAGGGTTAGAAGTCAGGAGTTTTCTAGAAGCGAATTTCGAGATTAATGAAAACTGGTAAGGGGTTGTTAAGTGTCGCCGTCTAACGATTTAAGAATTAAATTTTTCTCTTCTTAGCACCACGTAAAAAAATAAAAACCTTAATAAACATTTTTGAAAAGGGCCGCGATTTTTTTATTTTATAATGTAATCAAGTCATTATAAACACGCCACCACTCACTTCGGTGCATTACGCGCAACATACGACAGTTGATACCTACGGGATTGTCCTTCATGATACGTTGCATTTCTAATGGAAACTTTAGGTGAATGTCCTAGTGGCTCTTCACATTTGTCGAAGTCGTCTGCAAATCCCGACTTCAACAGTGACCGGAGTGGAGGCACATCTATTTCTTTGGCCACTAAAACAAAGACATTGGCTAGGCGTGTTTTTGCTAACTGTAATCCTTTTATACCTATTTATTAATTTTAGCCTCTAAAGCTGAAACAGACAGCGATATGGAACACCTCCCTGACGTGGATTTTCCTTATTCTCCTGTCTTCAATTTGTTAGACAACACTGAAACTGCTCTTTCTCGTGACCACACGCGGCGTATGAAGTTTTCCATGGCGTTTATTTACCCTAAAGTTGGTAAATGCGAAGAGAAGCCACTAGAGGAATTTCCGCCATCGTGCTCTCAGGCATTCAACGATAATTTTGAGGACATTAACCTCACGCAAATGCTAGAAAATACCATAGATCCCGTCAGTTCTTGCGGCGGTTTGTTCACTTCCTATATATATTTTAGTTATGTCAGGCGTTCCGGAAAATACCGAGCCGTCTCTGAAGGAAAGTAACGTGTGCGACCCATCGTCAAGTGTTAGTTCGCATAGAGAGGCATGTTTTTTTTACAATCAGGAGCCCCAAGTGTCCATAGATTCTTTAAGTCGGACTAAGTCCACGAATATGTCTCATTGTACCAATCAAGGTAGGCCTTATATTATTCCTCTTAACAGCACTTTAAAAATGTCAATCGTCTAATGGATTTGTCTATCCTTTTTAAGAACCCAATCTTTCAGCAAAATCAACTTCTCACCGTACCGCATCTCTTGACATTAGTCGTTGTTTTAAAACCGCCTCGGGAGCTGTTTTAAGTAAACCTTCTGGCGAATCGTTGCGTCGAGTTAGACACCTTTTTGAGGAAGATATGGGTAAGGTTAGGCTTTCATATGACTAAAGTTTGGGAGCATCTTAACTAGTTTTTCTTTTTATATTTAGGCCCCGGCAATTTTATAATCGATGATTCTGAAAAGATTGATTTCGTATTTAAATCATTCAACCAACAGAGATCTCCGCATAGTTCGGCGTCTGCTGATGATTCATTGTGTCGTGAAGACTCTATTCAATGTAGCACTTCTCTTCTAATTGGTCCTGGGAAAGAGAAGTCTGGTGAGTATTTTTCTAGTGAATACTTATCACTGTTGTAGCTGTTGACGAGTCCATGACTCGTGACACCGAAAAGCTGAACCCTTCTAGGGGAAAGAAAACCTACAAGGAGCGTTTTTTGTGTGATGACTCTAGGCCATATTCCATCGACTCTGCGAATCTGACCGAAGCTATTTCTGAAAACTACCAAGTAGGACCTTATTTACATTCGTCGTCAGAACAAAGTAAAAATGGTGCTTCGTCTAACGCTTGTTTTGTAACTGGTCATGGCAAGCCAATATCTGCGCCTTCTGATGAGTCGATGAAGCTTGCGAAACGTATTCTGATGGATGATGATGATGTAGACAAAACCATCCATGAAAAAACAAGGAATCTTATTCAACCTCATCGTAATAAATCTTTGGGGAGTACATTTGACTCATTATCTGCAGATAAAAAATCTATTTTAAGTATGGAAGAAGTTGTGTCACCACGACTCAACTATGAATTTTGCCTATCGAGTAAACAACATCATCGACAGCAATCATTGACGCCCGAGAGATCGGTGATGGATAATATTGATTGCGATTTACCTATAGACGCTCGTGATGTACTTCATCTGATGAAAACTGATAAGAAGTCGCATGAAAGTTGCAACTCACTGAATTCTGTGTCAGCGGACACGGATTTTGATTGCGCGATGTCACCTACTTTTGACTTTGATGGCTCATTTGAAATGTCTTCCCAGATGTTGAACGTAATTGACGGAACTTCGTCTCAAGATTTATGCGGAATGGAGTCTATGGGGATAGAGGAACAACGAATTGTAGCGCGCAGAGAACAGGAAGTTAAAGCCAGATGCCGCTTTAAACTTTCGGGCAGTTTAGGTTCTCTTAATCGAAAAAGTGGTCAAGTCGGATCAGCACCGACTCAATTTAAGATTGCTCAAGAACCTACTGCACCTGGAATATTGTGGCATTTACGAAAACGTGGTGGTCTGCCGACTAATTGTGACCTTTCTTATCCTGGGTCAAATTCGCTCGGAAAAGAGTTGCGCTTTGTCGATGATTTTCTTCGAATGGACGACGCTCCTTCATTTTCTATTAGTTCCGCCTCTACCTTGAGATTCAAGCTGGATTCTGATAGTGTAACTGTCAGTTATTGCATCGGAGACGGCGTTGAAGTTATACCAGATTCCTCAGGTTATGCAGGTTGTATTGAAGTTATTAGGCAAGTGTCTTAATCGCTATTCACTCCTATTTTATGCTAATATTGAACCAATTTCAATAAGTTGATGTGTTTTCTAATTATTAAATCCGCCGTCCTTACGCATTATATCTCGTGAACTGGGGCTGTTTCGAAACGTATTTCAATTTAATAAGGGTCCGTTTAATTTCGATCCGATTTTAGGGCTTTTGTATGCTCGCCTGGAGTGGCCAGTGGTTTGGTTACTCGCCAGTGGGCAACTCATCACTACACCCAACTTGCATGGCGTTTTGGTTCTGTGGGCTTAATGCACTATAAAAACCTTGTGGAGAACGTTTTTCCCCATCTAACACTTCCTGACCCTACCATGCAGCGGTCAGATGGGCGTCTTTTGTTGCATGTCTTGCTTTTAGAACTTAAATACAGATATGATCGCGAGTTGGAGGCTGCACAGCGGTGAGTACTTTATTGCCTTAATCTTTGCATTTTCCCACATGGCCGTTGTCTTGCTTTGTCGAAAATCCGATTTTATCTTTCTCTCGACATTTCATTACATAAATTACTCAATTCTTAATTGTAAAGTATTTCCTTCATAGTTTTAAGTGGTTTCTTATCCTTTGGAGTCACGTTTGTCAAAGAGTTCAAATTATCCACCAGGAAAATTGCCAATAGACCTCTTCTCTGATTCGATAGCTGTTTACTAAATACTGGAAAGTTGTTATAAAAATACACTTCAAAACGCATTACAGCTGTTTCGACGTCTGACTTGTTTTACTTCGCAAAGATGCGGATAGCCCTATATATTAAAAGGATTTTGTCTGATTTACAATAATCTCTTATGTTTCTAAAATAAATGGCTTGTGGATTGTTTTTAGAACCTATATAGTCATTTGGCTCATTTTTAGGTCAGCTATCCGTAAAATTCTTGAGCTGGATGACACTCCAGTCAAAAGACTTGTACTGTGTGTCAGCCATTTGGAAACACTGTTCAATAACCAGTATCGAGTAAGCATTCGACGCAGAAGAATTAAAATATATATTCGATGCACGCTATACCAATTCCACCACCCTTAGAAGCAATGTTCTTCACTTCCAGGGACGTTTGACAGACGGCTGGTACCATGTGGAATGGATCCCCGACTGTATGCTTACGCGCCTCATTGAACGGGGCCGGATCAAGGTCGGCACGAAATTAGCCACTGTTAATGCCGAACTGATAAGAGCGAATTCTGATATCATTACTGTTGGTGGAGATGAAATCAATGATAATGATGCTCATTTATTTGGTGAGACCTCAAAAGGACTTGCCTTGCGACTCCATGGCAACTCTACTATACAAGCTCCGCCTAACGCAAGCCTAGGCTTCGCCAGTCTTCCGCCTATGTTTCACCTCCCACCACTTCCGTTATCCTCTGTTTCTTCTGATGGAGGTTTCGTTTCTTCTGTCTGTGTTCTAATTCAGGCGAGCTCTAGTTCTGTGAACGGTGCCTTTCCTTGCCATTCCTTGTTTACTTTTCATAATTGTTATATATTTTTAATGATTTTTCCGCTCTTTTTTACAACTTCCGAAAATTCTTGGTTTTATATTTCAGGAAGTTAAGTGTACTTCAGTTTTTCAAGAGATAATTATTTTTAACTCCATTCATTTATTGTCCTTATTGTCACACTAATACTTTCCCCCGTTTCATCATAAATCTTTACTCCGTTGTCCTTACTTGACTTGAGTTTTGTGAAGTTTGCAATCTTGTAATTCTAATTTACTTGGCACGCTCGGTGTAATCTCTTTATGTTAGCGGCGATTTCAACTCCAATATATGGAGGTTTGTTCGTCAGAAGATGTGGATGCGAGCGCAGCCGTAGGTACCCGCAGACGGCATATATTTCGTGATCCTCGCTCTGAAGAAGTAGCTGAACGACTGCATACCGAAAAGTGCCAGTTAGCTTTCGATAGAGCAGTCGAAGAGTTCACTTCATCTAACAGTTTAGCAGGTGATGCGTTGTACATTGCCATTTTATGACTGTTTTATGCACCATTGTTTAGTGTGTAATTTGTTAGATGGTTGTCAGGCATGGTTATTATTTTCGTCATTTAGGGAGTTGCGGACGTCGGGTACAACCAGAGTCTTCCTTCCTCGTCTCCCTCGGGCTGGATGGGGAGGCACTTTGGAATGCTGTGAACAATGCCCCCGACCCTGTTCTTGCCGAGAGTGACCTCTCCACTGCTCAACGAGACGCTATGCTCCACTATAAGGAGACTGCTACTCGAGAGATAATGTCTCGGCTCATCTCCAAAAGAGAGGTTTATCAAATTTATGAAAATTAAGGTGCTTTCGTTTTTCCCCGTTTGACCCGATAATTTCTAAAATCGAGGTCACGCAACTTCTACGCCTCCACGTCGCCGGTGTTCATCCTCGGGACATAGAAAAACGACTGGGTATGTCTGTTTTCCTCCGCACGCATTTGTGGACATATTGATTCTAACATTTTTTGCTATTGAAAGAAATACCTCTTACTCTATGGAACCCAACTGAGGAGATGCTAGATGTTTTGCGGGAAGGCTCTATTGTCCGCATTACGCGGCTCCAGGTACGTTCACCGTAATTGTGTACTTACAATGTTACTGATATAGTTCAGTAACCCTGTTGATTTAGGTTTCAACAACGCGTTCAACTGATCCGTTCGCTTCATGCGCTATCGATACTGGTCATTCACTGAGTTTATCTGGCGGTCATGGTACTACAGTTCGTCTTTTGAAGGCAACTGAGGCCATTAAATTTTACAAGCGCGGTCAGCCCACCAGCGCCACTTCTGTTCAGGACCTTATCGATGCTCTTTACCGACCACGGTCTTTTCTATCAGTCGGTTCTTTGAGAAGCATTGTAATTGATGATTCCCGTAAGTGCTAAAACATCATATTGGAACGTCTATCGGCGATTTTATTTTATAGCTTTTATATTTTTCTAACGTGAAAACTGTGTTTTCGCATTAAGATCGCTCCAAAATCGTCGATTTTGTTGCTCTCGTCATCGGCGTCAAAACAATTTCGGCACTGGGCGGTTCACCGTTCCATAAAGCCTGTGAGAAGTCGGAGATTACCCTTGTTTACCTTGCTTCTCTACGCAGTGAGGATGGTATGGAAGACATGAGCACTTTAGCCGTTTTGCGCATTTGGGGCGGACTCAAGGTATCCTTTCCTCCTCCGGATATTTATAAGCTTTTCGTTAGACCCTAAGTAGTTAAAGATTTCCTCGTTCGGGACTGTCTTTAAAAGAGGAGCCACTATGGTTTTTCCTGTTAGCGTTACACCCTCGCTTCTGTACTATCCCCGAGGAATCGAGTGCGCTTCACGGATGTAGAGGTGCGTAGTGATGGAAAACTAAAAATAACCTGCGATCTTGCATCCGAAGGCGGGCGAGAGTTCTATTTTGTGCTTTTGAACTACTCGGCAGCGAGCTATGTGACTGCCGAGACGATACCGCTGGATTCCGCCAACAAACGATTCCAAACGTCGTGGAAGGAGGTATAATCAATCTTCTTACTCGTCTAAATTGTTTTTTTTTCGTGTATATTAACATAAATTTACAACGAAGCCTTTATTTTTGTCTATTTTATGAAACCATAAAGTTTAAGTCCATTGTCACTTCCCGGCCCTTATTGCTAGGTCTTACCATTACCGCATTTTTATTTCAGACGCCACTATTCTACACACATATGCAAAATTGTATGGAGTCTCATTTTGAAAAATTTTTTCCCAAGTCTGTTTTACTCTCAGCCTCTTCGAATTCTCTTATTTCTACCTGCGACACTTCCCCCTCAACATCTGTTCTATCGCAGCTTCCCACCTCGGCTTTATCCCTTGTTCCAGATTGTCATCCCTCACCAAATTGTACACGGAAAAGAAGTGGCCTTTTTTCCCCACCCAATAAACTTGAAGTGGCTAAGATGAGCTCTCCACCTAGAATGGCTTCTTCATCGAAGATCCGAACCCGTACTGGTCTCTATCGCCCTAAAAAGTCTCTGGTCACTACAACGGTTTCCCTTGATACGTCAGTCGGAGATCAAGATTCACCGAAATTAATCCATTGTCAGTACACGCCAACACGCGAGTCCATGAGAACCCCTGAACGTTCTCATGAGCGTTCATTACTTTCCTGTTCTACACCGATATACACAAAGTATGCTTCCTCTAGAGTGAGTATTTCGAAAACTGTTTCGGAACACCTTAAAACACCGACAATTTTGCCCTGCCTCTCTTGCACTTTGTCCGGCTCGAGCTCTCCGAGTAACATCTCAACCAAGTCAGGTTGCTTAAATAGGTCTCTATCTTCTTTCTTCAACCTTGAATGTTCCCCTAAATCTCCTCGTGATACCTCTAATTCGTTGGTATCAACAGAGACTTCTGTATCGCAGTCTAATACTATCCACGGAATGCACGCGGACATGAAAACAAATAACTTATCGTCGTTGGATGTTAGCATAGCAGACGTGGTGAAGACGCGAAAACGTGGGCCGGACAACGGGTCTCGGAGCACGGCAACCGCAAATAAGAAACGACAGCTTAAACTAAAGAGCGCCCCATAGCACGAGATGAAATTATCAGCTTCTGTATTTAAAAATCTTGTTATCGATATGTTTTTACGCTTTTCATAGAAAATTTATTTCATGTATTTTACTTTCTGCTGCGGCCAAATTGGCTTAGGGCTGGGGTGTCTTTATAATTGGCGGATTCTGCGACAGTATGCACGTTAGCATGATGGTGTTAGTGGCCTGTGAGATACGGTGGCCGGGGGCGAATTTGCAGTGGGCTTTTAAAGTGAGGGCATTAAAGCGTGTCGCGTGCCCGTTCGCCTGTGTCGGCGGTTGGGAGGCGGGCAGGTGCTGCGATTTTCCCAGTCGTATTGTCGGCTACTTTTTGTTACATGGCCTCTTTCAACTGCCATGTTAAGAGATGGCCAGATGACGAATTCTTGCATTATCTACCTATTAATGTCAGTAAAGAATGTCCCTCAAGTATCCGTTCCGCTAACTTTATCGGGAGGTCTTTGTGTGTCAATTTAGCGGGACTCACTCACTTTTCAAACAATACTGGATTTCTTTACTAAGCTGTTTAACATCGGCAATATGCTTCGTTCTCTTGTGATTGGTTTCACTGAATTCGTTGTTAAAAGAGCAGATTAATTCGTTAGACCTGTGTCTCTGTTCCGAAACTGTATCGTTAAGTATAGTCAGGACGGTCCGTGGCGTCGGTGGTTTGCTCTGGCGAGCGCGGAAGATTTTGAAGGGAAGATAAATTTGCGGGTATCAAAGAGACCGAATCTCTTCGGGTAGCTTGAAAATGGATTATATTGACCAGAATTGAGTGCCACGATTTCGCGAGGGGGTGGGGCATTGCGGCGGCCCTGCCGGCCCTGTTCCCCTCCGCCTGGGGAAGGTCGAGGTTAGCCCACAAAGCGGACGATGCAATTTGCGAGCATCCTTGATGTACCGAAGCGTACTCGAGAGCTTGGCTTTTGTGACTCAAAGCGGGACAGATTCTCGTGTCTCTGAGTCGCGCCAGCCTCCTCAGCCTTGCTTGTCTTGCCCAATTGGACGGTTTGGAAGTTGTTCTTTCCCCACGTGACTGACACGGCAGTTGTTTTTGCTGACTGGTTCTAATCTTTTCTGATCAACTGTCCGCCAACCATTCGGCAGTTTCATGGGCCTTTTGTGCTCAGCCTACATCCGTCTCCCTGACGCGAATGACTTTGTCCAGTGTTAATATTCGCCGTCAGTTATGCCTTGCTTCCCTCGGTTGGACCAATTTCTCAGGAAGACTTAAAGGAAACCTAGACACAACGCAGGTTGTACGGTGCTTCCCCGAGCTGTTGTCCAGGGCGCCTCGTGAATGCGACTGAATCGTCTTCCGCTCTACACATCAGTAGTTTTTACTTCTTGCGGAAGTGCGTATACTAAAAGTTGGTCCTATTGAAGGCCTGGAAGTCTTTTCCCTCCTCTCTCCGTCAAATCATCGAATGGAGGGGAGGCGCTCTTCCCATTTACACGCGCAACTGCGACCGCACCTGGTGGACATATTTTACTCATTAAAAAAGGGGTTTTTTAAAAGAGACCTATTATTTTATACACATGCAGACAATTATTTGGGAAAAATGTGACGAGCACCTGCACTTAGAATTTCCCTACAGCAAATTGTTGACTGGCCATGATCAATTGGTTTTTATGTTATGAAGCTCGAAAACCTCTGGCAGGTCAAAACATTTGTGGTTAGCAAAACGGAGGGAGGATGAAGCAGGAGGGGTGTCTGACCTTGCATGTAGCTATGAATGTTTCTTCATGCGATCTGTAAATTTGACGGAGGGGCAGGGGAATGGGATAAGTCGGGTGCCGGATGTAGGACCTCGCGGGGGCAAGTGCCACCGAACCCCCCAGTTAGCCGCTTCTCCCACTTTTTCCGCCCCACCATGGCGGCGGGGTGTCGCATGCGCAGACCCATTGCCAAATGCAATCGTCTTTCCCGAGTGAGACGAGTTCGCCCCCTTAAAGGCTGGGACACCCAGGTAAGGCCGCGCGGGGGCGGGTGATGCGGTGGAGTAGTCTAGACGTCAATTTAGCCTCGGTGCCCGCAAACGTGCTCAAAATGCACTATTTGAGAATATTTTCAGCTTCTATAGGAGACAGTGGAGAATGCGATATCAGGAAACTTGACAGCGTGATTCTGACTCCATTCCCACAGACCAAGCAGTCAACTGCGGAATCCGCAAATCCGAAAAACTGTGACTGAATCTGCCTAAGTAAATTGGTTTCACGCGCAAAGTTACTTAATAGAAGGAAGTGATTAGTTTATTTGGAGATTGTTACTTATTCGGCACGAACCTTGTCCGTATCACCATTTCCCCCTTTGATGCCTAGCTTTCCAAATAGGACTCTGGGGCCGGCGACAAGCCGCGGCACAAATCCTTCAGATTTAAGTAAATTGGACAATCCCAATTTTGAGTGATGTTTGACGCAACGCTTTTACCGAGGTTGGCTGCTGCCATTGAACTTGCACACACTGTAGCCATTGGGGCAGCAGAAACTGGACCGTCGTAGCCACTCCGGCCACAGAGCAGCCGGCTACGTTGAGGGTGGAGGGCGGGTCACCTGTGACCACGAGAGAGTGGCCGCAGGCTAAGGGGAGTTTGAGAAGTATCACAGAGCACTAGCGGAGAGCATAGAGGGGCACTTAGTGGGGCTTGCCCACTTAGCCATCCGTCAATTGGTAACACCGACTTCACAGTGGAGCCTCGCGTGTGCGCTGCTTGTTCGAGCGCGCGGGCGCATGCGCGCACTCGGACTCGCACGACTCCTATCAAATTTCACAAACCGCGAAATATGCCCGCGCACACTGCACACTGTACCAAACCGCAGTTTTGCCGTCTCCAACTCTCGCTACCGTGCTGGGTGCCTCCGAGCCCTCCGGACCCCGCCGCCCCGCCCGCCGCCTCGCCCGCCGCTCCCACCATCCGCGCACACACGGGCCTGCGGGGTGTGTGCGTGTGTGTGCACGCCTGAGCGCGTATGACACCTGTGGTGGTAATCGTTACACTCTTGTCATTCGAGAGTGCGCTCGCCTCGATGTTACGATTTCCCGCGCAATTTTTCGTGAGCTTTCGATTGTGACGCAGTTCGCGGACAGCCAAATGTGTTGGGTAAGTGTGCCTGTATGTATTGTGTGAAGCATCGTGTCGCCTGTCGGTGAATTATCTCATCCACCTTGCAGTCCAAGTCTAGCTACAAGAGGAGAGTGACGACGGTAAACAAAGAAGACTTTTAGGAGCATCCGAGTGGATATACTCCTGTCCCAGCTTAGTGACTGCCACCTCCCCCGAGGGGAATATGTCTTGGGTGTTAAGGTAACCGCCAACAAGTGTTCCTCTGCCCATGAGGTGACCGAACTCAACTTCATTGCTTAACTACTTGGTAATGCCCCTATTTACCGTTTTTCAGCAATTCCATCTTTTCCGCACTGTGGGGTGTGGGAGACTCGAAAACGATGCACCCCAATAATTTCATCTACAGCCCCTGAAACAAAAAACTAGTGGTGATTTTACGTCTCACTAAAAGAAGATTTTCATAAGTATAAAACAGGAGTGGTTAGATTAAGTTACCAGAAAAATCGCCAAGAAGAGGCAGAAAGGTCGCTTAAATGTGCTCTGAGAATGCCATTACGAGGGTTTAGTACGAACGTTTGGCCATTAGGACGAAACCCCTCATGCGCGCCCATTGCTGTACCTGGGGAATGTACGAGACTTTAATAAAGTTAACTCGGCTGTCCATTAACCATACTTCTAGTTGACTCGTCTATTTATTCCGGGCGCCATGGAGGTTTCTTTCACTTTTACAAGATGAATGGGATTAAGCATTTTCTCCACCACCCAACTCGCCGCTCTTTCCGCCTAAATCATGACGTCTGAGTGGGTTCGTAGGTGTCAAGATACGGAAAGTCACAATCCAGGCAAATTTGTCGATTCGTAAGACTTCACGTAACGCTAATGGAAGAACCCCGCGTAGTCTCCCCGTCCCAGCCTCCCACCTCCCGCCTCCCTCCTCCCTCCTCTCTGCCCCCTCCCCTTCTTTTGACAAGAGACCCGCGTCGCAGATTGCCACGTCGTCGGTTCGAATTTCAACAAGGTGGATGTGCAATGGACTTCTAACTCGAAACATTTTACTGAACAGTCACCCCCCGTTAGTTTAGGGAGCAGGAGATGAACTAATAAAAGTGCTGAGTGCAACACACTTTGATCTCCAATATCTGCTAAGAGCGGCATATTATGCGCTGTTAAATATGAACACATTCGAAAACTACAGTGCCCAACCCTACTTTCGATTCAAATGACATTATTTAAGCTACCTTCTCTACTGTTTCGGGATTTCAGTTGACCCTGAAAACAGAGAATTAATTATACTGCGATTGTCCTTTTCCTTTGAGGTGCAAACGAGAGATTCTGCCGCCTTGTTGATTCAATTGACGGGGGAAATTCTACTTTTAGGCTAATATCAAGACGTGATTCATCGAACAGCCAGGAGCGCAAGTCAATTCGACGATTTGACGCGGATGTGTGTCTTGTACCACATTCAAGTGACTCCGCAATTTGGTTGCGCTAAATAAGTAGTCGAACTCTAGTTTTGAATTTAAATGTAAAGCAACCTATTTTCCAATCTATGATGACTTGAGTGTTATATTCGTTGGAGTCTACTTTGCCTTATCTGATAAACTGAATGTGAAATTTAGCAAGGGTTTCGAGCGTCTCTCTTGCACTCTTGGGTTTATCTTTCAGAAAATCCGAATCGCTCCCTCAATTTGAAACTACTTAACTGTGGGGAACCTTTATTATTGCAATTATTGCGGTTGCACAGCATGCTATGGAAACTATTTTATCATGTAGACCAAATAATTGCGCTAACCGTTGTGTCCGCTTCCTCCGTCGTTCAAGGAGATATGGGGGTGGGAAGCCACCTTTCCTTTACTTGGTATAGTTTAACATCCCTTTTCACCTAGTCGGACGACCTTATGCGTTTTATAGTCTTAAGAAGCGGCCAGAACCCTGCGACAGCGCATGCTTCCGTCGCCCTCATCGCCTCACATCGGTGGTTGGTTAATGTTTAGCGCATAGTTCTCCGATTGGCCAAGAAGCCTAATGTACTAACCAATTATATGAGAGGTATTTAGAGTGAGTAGGACATAGCGAAGCCCGCAGATTTGCCAATTGTGACAGTGTGGAAGTATCGATACCCTACTTACGATACGTTGTCCCATTCTCTACTACTGCTGCTGCTTTCGATAAAGGTTACATCGTAACAAATCTCTTTTGTGCGCATAGTGTAACGTAACATGGTCGGCTTATATCAAAATGGCAACAATCAAATACCGGATACAACGTCTCAAGATATCCAAATGCCAGCGCCTCTAATGGGCTCTTTTGGCCGTAATGGCAATAATGTATCCAACTCGCACTATGCAACACTGGATGAATTCCCTCTTGCTCAGTCCGCTTCCGAGTACTGCAATGGAGATCAAACGACTTCCCTTCATCCAGACGACTACGCTTACCAGCAATCGGCTTGCTTCCGAACCTTCGAAACTGATATCTTCTCTACGGATACTAACACCTGCTATTCTACCATCTCACCAGTGGGAGCCGCTCAATCGGGGAGGCTTGGCGAACTCTTCAAATCTGTTTCCTTCCCTAGCCCCAACAAGGAATCGCAGTCGTGTCGACTCCTAAATCACAAGTGCGTTATCCTCTTAAAAAGGCACATTTCAAGTCATTTCCTCTAACTTTTGAGAACCAGCTCTCTATCAGACTTGTGGTAATACTCTAACTAAGGAATGGAATATACAAGGGCCTGAGAAGTAAATCTGCTAGGTACGGTAAAATCCCAAGTATGAATCGATGTAACATTTTGCATTAGAGAAAAGTGCTCGAGTGAGAAAATGGCAAATAGGCAATTCAACACTTTTTAAAAGCTGAAAATCAAATAGTCACGTAACTCTTGACTTGGAAAGGTACCGATGTGAAGTAGGAAACGCGGAGTGTTCGAAATCCTCTCTTTTTCCTCTTCCGAGGCACATATTGCACATGGTTGTGGTCAAATAGGTGTTATTTGGTAGTCAGCTGGCGCAATACCTATTTAATTATACATAAACATCTATTCATTTTACGCCTTGCCCATCTTCCATCTCTCCCGCTTCAATATCAGGGGTTTATTTTTCATTGCGATCAGCTCCGGAAGCTTGGACTTCCAAAACTGTGATAGTTTACTCTTGTTTATGTGGATTCAGAAGATGCTGTTCTTGCAATTGGAGAGGAAGTGTCCCATAGATGACGGGTATGCAAAAATTTGGTTCATGGGTTGCGTACAGATCCATGGCAGTGGATAGCTACTTCATGTAGAGAGTGAGTTGCACATCCCCCTAGAAGCTAGACAAATGACCGCTTTTACGTCACTGTGTATGGCTTGTGTTGGCATTATTTAGCGTGACTTGTGAACAGGACATTCTACAGAAGTCCTTACCGCCTCTTTCATTCAATCCAATGTATCCGACGCTTCGTCTATCTACCCCGCAAAGACTGTCCTTTGATGCAACGCCGCAACATAACCACCAGGAGGAAGGGATGCTAATGCAAGCAAATCAACAGCATCAAGATTTGCAGATTTCCACCGTTCAGTCCCCTAATAAGTTGCGTTCTCCTAACGGTTTGATAGGACTACTCGGTAACAAAACCCAGCAGTTAACTGGTGCCCCTCTCTCGGCAAAGACAAACGAGTTAAAGGTACTAAAACGGGAAGAAAACGTCCTCGACAGCGCAGTGCCCCGGTCGTCATATATGTGTCGCAAATGTCGAGCCCATGGTCGCCTGATAGCAGTGCGACAGCATAAACGTAACTGTCCATACAAACATTGTAACTGCTCTGTCTGCTCTCTGGTCAACTATGGCAGGCATATAGTAGCCCGCCAGATTGCCCTTTATCGAGATCAAAAGAATCACCATGGTGAGGATGGTAATACAAGCACAAGAACACGAGGCGATGGCGGGATCAGGCCGCGCTCTGGGACAGGCAAAGAAAAAGCCGATCCGGAGGAGGAGGGGCCCCACTGTAGACGGTGTCGCAATCATGGGAAGACTAATCCGTGGAAGGGACACAAGAAAGTCTGTCCATTTTATTACTGTATATGTCAACAATGCATACTGATCACACTACGAAAATCCAACGAGAAGAACCTGAGTAGGTTGAACAAAATGCAGACGTTCTACCTAAAACATAAAAGTAGGATTAAATGTAACTTTTTGGTCGTAGGGGAGGTGGTACAAGAATCAACCAAGGAGCTGGGCCTGAAAGCTCCAAGAAAGCATACAACCGATGAAATCACATTCCCAGTGCCATTTTACAACAAAAAGTTTTTAAATCTGGCCAAGAGAAGCAGGCATTCATTGATGACCAGGAACAGCCGTCGGGGTATCCAGTTGGATACGGGTTAAGGTGGAGTGCAGGAAGGAATCATGAAGAAGACTGCACGCAGCCCTCTCTCACACTTCCAGGCAATGAAACACGGGTCTTACCACCGGGTGCCATAACAAATGCCCAACAAGAAAATACCTTCTACAATTCACGAGCTCATCAGGCAGCTGCTTTTGCGGCTGCGGCCGCAGCAGCGGTCGCCTATCAACAGGAAACTGAAGTTTCATTGGTGGACGCGGCAGTACAGTTAAAGGAAGAGAGTCGGGCTAATTGCTGTGGTCAGTTAATTTGTCGTTCGGATTACGCCTTGGCAGACACGTGGGTTTGTGGTGGGGAAATAAAGTGTGTGTT
The DNA here is from genome assembly GCA_017562135.1 of Dipylidium caninum. Taxonomy (NCBI): domain Eukaryota; kingdom Metazoa; phylum Platyhelminthes; class Cestoda; order Cyclophyllidea; family Dipylidiidae; genus Dipylidium; species Dipylidium caninum. The sequence continues at coordinate 696,507 of QEYB01001296.1, forward strand.
ATCGCCAAAAGACGTGAACACTGCATCTTTAGAGGGATTCGCAGGACAAAATGGATTCGGCGGTCTTTGGCAGAGTCAATTCCAATCAGTAAGAAATGACGACCCGGTGCATATAGGTAAGTGTTGTCGCCTCATTTAAGGTTAGGATAAATTCACACTTAAATGGTAAAATCGGTGAACTTTAATCAAAATCCATAATTAAATTGCTTCATCGGCGCTAAGAATGAGTGACAAATTGCGGATGTACAGGCAGCAAATGGTGAAATGCGCGGGTTACCCAATGAAGTCAAAGCATTTAAGAGGCACATTTGACTACACTTATTCCCGTAACGCCAATAAATCACTCAAATTTTTGTAATAAGCAAAATCCACTGGGGTTCGAGCCTAACTGGCTTAGACTTCTGCCACCTGGTCCTATGATTCACTGTGGCCTACTTGAAGCGAAGTGGAATTGATGAGGACCGCCACGCACTCTCACATGGCAGATCCACTGTGGAAAGTAAAAAGGGGGCCAAGGCTGCCTTGAGATTTGTATAAAGTGGAGAAATCGGTAGCGCCTGAGACAACAGTCGCGAGGGGAGGAATTGGCCCGATACAACAGAAGTTGCCGAGACGATGGAATGTCGACTTTCTGTAAGCCGTTCCATAAAAGTATTTGCTCATAAAACCGCAAACTATCTGCAGAATATTTCAAGCAGCCGGAGTGACATCTCACATGATGGTTGACGTCGTGATATTCACCCAAGTTATTAAATTTCTTGATGAGAGAAGGTCGGTATCTTCCCCTTTCACGATGTTATTTGTTCCAATGGGGCTATTTTGATTTTGTAGATGGAATCACCTTCGCATCTTGTCAACAGCCAGCAGGGCATTTCCTCGAAACAAGCAGACCCACCATCCACGAAGGTCGCGGACAAATGCTGTCACACAAAGTGGACAACCCTATATAACCATAATATCTCACCCAGATTGTATATATATTCACATGTCCATTTATTTCTTTTGAATGCGAATTACCTCAGACAAGAGCATATTTAACCAATCGGAGGTTGGGAAGTGACTGTCCTGCGTGCCGCCACAAATTAGATAAAAAAAATTTGAACAAACGTTCGGCTGATTCAAGGCTCAGAACAACTCTTCGAAAAGGCCATGCTTAGAAGTCAAAAGCAGTGTTTCCATCGCACGAATAATATAATGTGGAAAAAGTTCGCACGAGAGAATAGAAGTTATTAAATAAATTTATTGTTTCAAGAAAAAAGGATCATAAAACAGAGCTATGCTAATACAAAGACACACATTTAGAGAAAAACACCCAAATGCTTAAAGGAGCTAACATTGAACAGACAAAATATGTGGAGGGGATAGGACAGGTAGGAGGAGAGGAGCAAAGCGAACTGGAGATATGCTTTCGATGGGGCGATCACAACCGATTAGTAATTTAGGCGTGCACAACATTCAGATATTAGAGGGTTAGGCCGCTATCCTCATGACCCTTCAGCGCGATTTTTCGACTTCCGCACAAAGGTAGTCCAGACAACTCGGGTCGACCAGAGTTGAAGTGTCGCCGAATTCACGATCTCCATTGGCAATCTTGCGTAGAATGCGGCGAATAATTTTTCCACTCCGGGTTTTAGGCAACGCTGGGGCGGCCTAAGTGATAAAATATTTTTCCAATATATGAATAAGTGCTCGGTTTACGAAAGCAGATCACACACTTGAATGTAGTCCGGCGCAGCGAAGGGAGCAATCCTTGTTCTCACAAGGTTAACGAGTTCTTGGCGCAGTTCAGGGGTGATTGATTGGGGAACGCCATCCTTTAATGTTACGAAGCAATGGAGGCACTCGCCCTTCACTTTATGGTGTCTTGCGACTGCCGCAGCTTCAACGACCAACGGATGAGAAACCAGAGCGGATTCTACCTCTGCCGTGCTCAGGAGGTGACCACTCATATTCAACATGTCGTCTGTACGTCCTGTTATAAAAGTAAGAAAAACTTGAGGAACCTCATACATGTAGAGGCCTGTGACGCCGATTAGAAAAGAGAAGACCAAACACACACTGTTGCCATTTCTCCGGTAATCATTTGCGCGAAAAGCGGCTTCTTACCAAATTTAGGAGGAATTTAAACACTCGCCGGAGAAAAGGAAGCACATGATAACAAGAACTGTCATCAACACAATGCATCAGAAATTTTACAGCATTTGAAACGTAATGTTTTTGACGAGTATTCGAGGCACGAGGAGGTAGTTGTTTGCAAAATCCGTAATGACGTAATATGTATCTTCAAAAACGCAGAGAAGAAATAAAAATGAGTATTTATCACGGGACTTCCAACCCACCTTAGTGAAGTATCGCAAGATTGCCACGTCTGACAGCAGTGAAACAAACAAAAATACACGTGAAAAGATATTGTAGCCGTTGAATGTTACCAGGGTTTGGTTTTTGAATATTGAGATTGAGTCGCATCGTCAACTACAGTGAAGACTTTTCAGGATTTTCAACTTATGAATTCCTGCATGACGATTTTATTTAAACACATACCTGTAAATGAGGAAAGAAAGTGGAGACACATTGCTTTAAGGAATAATATATGGGGAGCATAGACGATGCTTTAAAGTTTAATTATAAAAGGCAACAAAAAACATTTCGGTCGCGCATTATAGGCGAATCAAAAAATACACACAGTCGTACCCGATAAAAAGCCACCCGGAAAGAGAAATTGGAGGCAAAGTGGGGATGGGCTCTGAGAGAGACTGAGGAGACACTAATTTTAGCACTCACAGAAATAGTCACGTTCACAATTTGGCAAAAGAATCAGAATTGAGACCAAGAAGTACCGTTCGTTACGATGCAGATAAATGCAAAGCAACGGAGTGTGACATTGAAACAATTCAAAAGTTGTCAGGAAGACACGAATAGTGGTTAGTGGGTGGTGTGCACAATTAGTGATTTTTTAGTATGTATTGTCATCGCGGACAGGATACCATTATGCAGGACTCGAATCTGGTCTAGCAAAAAAAGCGCTTTCTGTTACTGGTTTAAACTTATATTGGACAAAGCCCGATTAGAGTAATGTTGCAAAATTCAACGTGGTGGGAGGCAAGGATCGCAACGACTGCAAGCCAGTTTACGAGAGAACGCCAGATCTAGGCCGTAGACATGCACAACGTAAAATACCTGTAATCCAGAAATTGTCTTCGGAGTCCAGAATTGCACCATCGCCACTCATGAAATAGCCGGGATAACGGTTGAAGTAAACATCTTCGAAGCGCTTATGGTCACCGTAGATGGTGCGCGCCATGCCTGGCCAGGGGGCAGCAAATACAAGATGGCCCTCCTCCACGCACTTATCTGTTGGCATATTCCTTGAGGAGCTGCCTTCGTCAACGTTTCCGGAATTATTTTTGATTATGCGAGCGTCCACACCGAAGAAGGGCCGACCTGCACAACCGGGTCTCATAGGCGTTGCACCGGGCAGCGTTGTGATCATATGGCCACCAGTCTCAGTCTGCCAGTAGGTGTCCACAATTGCACAGTGGCTATCACCCACTACTTCATAATACCATTTCCACGCCGAGGGACTGATCGGTTCTCCTACCGTACCTAGAACCTTGATTGCAAAGAAAAACTTCGTAGAGTAGCAAGCGAGACAGTCTGGTGATTAAACAAAAAAGAAATTAAGCCCAAGTCTGGATGAATTATGTAATAAACAACGAAGATATATGTTGGGTATAAAAAAACCAAGGCAATCAAAGATGTGATAGCCAAGTAGACGAAACAGGTTCAATGACATCGATGTATCATGTACAAACCCGGCAAAATCACGAGATACACGCAAGCACACGGCCTAAATGACCTCCAAAATTGACTTAAAAGTCGCTTTCAAGCATTTTTCCGTTAGTCAACTGTATTCACGAGGGAGTTAAAGACAGATGATGCTGTTGCTCCCAAAATTATTCTTATTACCTAACAATACGTGCATTTTCTTATTTTATTAATCTTCAGGTAATCAAATAGAAACAAATGATTCAATAATTTTATAAATACTGACAAGGTTTAACGATGGCATGGGTCACATGCGTAACCCAATCTAGGGTGAAGACGTTTACAGCGTAAGGACAAATGAGGGAATTTATTAATTTAGAAAACATTACTAACATGGAGATATTAAACACCCCAAAAGCCAGTTAGTTTTCGTTTAGTCTACTCAAAAAAGCACTCCAGCCAGTCCTCTCACAAGTGTAGAGAGTGTGATTACGAAAATAAAAAACCCCAAAAGTTTCCGCATTAGCTGATCGTGTGCGGCACAGAAATAAAATTTGATTTTTCATAGTCGCAACGACATGGTATGGAACATCGTATTGTTGCCTGCCAGTGATTCAACAACACTAAATGAGTAAAATATGTAAATGCTAAACTTCTCTCAATTCGAGAGAGTAGGAGAGGGAAATAGTCGCCGGTTTGACGTCAAGAGAGGGCCACATCTCACCTTCAGGCTGGATCGATCGTGTTTCCTAACATACTCCTCACCCGCCCCAGCAAGCATGCGGATGACGGTCGGTGCGGTATAGAACTTGGTCACGCGATACCGCTCAACTATCGACCAATAGCGGCTATTGTCCGGCCAGGTGGGGAGCCCTTCAAAGATCACACTCGTAACCCCATTCAAGAGAGGGCCGTAAACAAGATAGCTGTGACCTAGTTACAACAAAACCGAAGCAATTTCAAGAACTTTAAATTATTTAAGCGTTGACAATATTTATTGGTAAAATATGAGGAAGTTAACAAAACTCAAGAACAAGCGGGTTACAGTTTACTGTTTTAGCAGGCGTATAATGATGTGATTCAGTGCAGCAATTTATTAAATACAAACGAAATCATCAGAGCAAGGCGTACAAAGAGACCGGACAATATATACTTTAAAATGTATGTAAAAAAGATCTTACGAAGGCCAGTCGGCCAAGATAAAACAATACCATTAGTATAAATTCCGAAAAAAACCACATAGTAATAGTGTCATGGTTAGTAAATAACAAAGAACGGCACAAGGTGGTAACAAACTCAAGAAAAAGTGATTATAGCGTTAGTAAAAGCCCACATACCAGTGATCCAACCAATGTCAGCAGTGCACCAATAGATATCATCGGGATGGAGGTCAAATACGTACTTGGCCGTGGTTGCTGCATACACCATGTAGCCGCCTGTGGTGTGAAGGAGACCTTTGGGTCTGCCAGTACTGCCACTAGAGTAGAGAATGAAAAGACCATCTTCCGAGTCCATCCACTCAATTGGACATTCAGTTTCAACGGGAGGAACTGCCTCATCCCACCAAACATCACGGCCCGGGCGCATACGGACGGAAAAGCTGAGCACACAAAAAAGACATTAGTCAAAATTAAGAAAAATTCATTCATACGAGTTAAAATCAAGTGCCAATGACAAGTAATACCTGCATATGCATACATATATATACAACAAACGCATGCAACGCACTTTTGGACGGGGCGGAGTCCGGGGCAATCAAAGATAGGTACAGGTGCCGCGGGTCTTTTCTCCGGTGTTAAGTGACGCAAAACAACACAGTGTTCAATAGGTTGAGACTTCGATTCGCAGATATCCATTGCTGCGCTAGCAACCTTCATCAAATCAATAAGCTTTACACCACGCCAAGCCCCATCGCATGTAACTAGTACGCGGGACCTTAAAATCTTTTTAAAACTAGTAGTAGTCTTCGTACCCTGCAGCCATTAAACGTTCTGATAGGGATTCCGCCGAGAATCCAGCAAACACGACAGAATGGATCGCGCCGATACGCGCACAGGCTAAAACGGCGATAACTTGTTCGATAACCATCGGCATGTAAATTCCGACACGATCACCTTTATTGACGCCCATCCTCCGCAGCGTAGAGCCAAAAGAAATAACCTAGAGATAAAGACAGACGTAACCTTCGAATAACGCTACAACCGCTTAAGGCACAATAAACAACCTCCGACAATAGCTCCTGATATGTAATAGTTTTCCTGTCATTCGGATCATTGCCCTCCCAAAGAAAAGCAATCTTGGAACCCAGACCATTTTTCACATGCCGATCAAGGCAATTATAACACAAATTAGTCTTCCCATCGGAAAACCACCGAATGAATATATGTCCTTTTTTTAAGTCGAAGTTATAAGAGAGTGCATTTTCGGCTTTTGGGTTAACCTCCCAATGAAATTGCGATGATATGTTCGTCCAAAATTCAGCTGGCTGCTTAATGGATTTTCTGTACCATTCACTATAGGTCTCAAGTGAACGGACGTGAGCTTCATTGACAAGTCCTTCAGGGGGATAATAAGCTTTCGAATCACTCATGCCACACGCAGAAGGAGTAGCAAACTCCGGGTTTAAAATGACACCAAAACCTGAAGAATGCGCTCGTCATTTTGTTGATACTAACAAACAATATAATTCAAAATGACTGCAAGGACTACAAATATTGAAAAAGTTATTTATTTGCTTCAGTAAAGTGTAATTTTACTTGCAGGGGAGCGGAGGGCGATTTCAAAAATTTACATCTTTGTAAACAAAATAGTGCAACTGTCCCTCAACCAAGCCAGTAAATATAAAGTATCGGCTACCGCAAAAGGACTTAAATCTTATTTTATAAGTGCTGTTAAATGCGATATGATTAAAAAGCTCCTTACTAACTGCGTATTGTAGCAGTCCAAAACAGATATCAGCACAATAAATGACCGAATGCAAGCCACGGTTAATTTGGTATATTTAATGTGATTCCATATAGATTTTATTGGGTTCAAAGATAAGGCTTTTTGATAGTTACCTTGGGATGCTAACTGCCAGGTGTATTGTGATCGCGTCTTAGAATAGTTTTGTAGACGTTAGCGAATCAACTACTTCATTTCTGAAACACAAGCACTCACTTATGACTGCCTCTGGGTCCGTTACGACAACCAAAATTATTTCTTTTACGTTGTGCAAAAATTTTATAGGTTTTATTAGCGTCAAATAGACTTTAGTTATTGAGAGGCAGATCTCTATAGCTTTCGTAATTTTACGAGTTATTTAGTTTTCTATTTTCATTGGTTGAGCTCGTCGAATCGCCGAAATAAGTCGCCTTTGCCTTAGACGCGCAATCTTGCTCAACAACAGGATTGGTCATTCTGCAGCCGTACTTTCATCATTCGCTTTGGCCTCCAATGTCTGCCTCATACTGACGTGATTTCACAAGTCGTGTAGGTTTAACTTAATTTTAATTTAATGTCTATTGTGTTGGTGTATTTATAGGTCTCAGATTGCTAAATTTTCATAGCTTTTGTTAACCACCAGCAGATCATCTCAAACCGTAGATTTTGATTCATTCCATTTCCGTAAGATTTCTACGTTTTCATGGGACGCTTGTTCTAGGTTTGTTTTACGCTACCTTAACTGTTCACAACTACAGTCTACTTACCTTCAAAATTAATTGTTACTGTCGTGCTAAGTACGCCTTTGAATGCCAAGAACGCCCTTCCAAAAATTCCCACATGTGTCCCAATATCGATGGTAAGCGGTTATGATCAGATTTACATTATCCATGTATCTATCCTGCTAACCTCGTGGAAGTTTCCGATGTGTTGTTCTAAAATAGCATTCGTCAAAACACTTATATGGCTCATATGCCCTTTGACCCTATCTATTGTGCGGGAATTTTCCCCGGAGCCGAACTTCCGAAAGAAAATACGGTGCTCTCGAAGTTTCTAATGGACTCACATTCGCAACTGACTCCTTCAGTCGAAGAACACCAAGCCGTTGCCACTCTAGTTACCGAGGTTGTCGAGTGTCTTGAATCAATTGCATTGGACAAAAGCCATACGCAAGTGGGAGTAAGTGATGGACAGTGTCATTCATTATTTAAAGATGAGGTTGAATTGTGTGAATTCGTAGTTTTTGTTAATCGTTCTACACTATAGCAACCTTTGATGCGTGAGTCCTGCTGAGCAAGAATTTTATTTCCAATGTATGTTTAAATGCAAACTCTACCTTGATGGTAACCACCACGTAGTTTTATCACTTTCGTTGCGTAATCTGCTGCTTACCATTTTTACCTCTAATTTAGCAAATTGAGGAAATTCGCGTTGTTGGTTCTTTCAAAAAAGGCACGATGTTGGCAGGACATTGTTTGGCTGATGTTGTTGTCTTACTCCGCGACTCGCCTACCTTTGAAATGGCCAGAAACATAGGACTCTTGCTCAAGCAAAAACTAATGCTTCAGGAAGAAGCCGAGGAACCTCTTGAAGTCATTCACCAACCCTACGGTTTCGATTTGGAATATCTCGGCGTTTGTATTCGTGTGGCGTTTGCCATACAAAATTTTAATGCAATAAGTAAGATAGAAATGGAAAACCACAGTAAGTTTATTCAAGGATTTGAAATCTTTTAACAACTTTTCATATTTTGACTTGGTTTATAACTTAGGACGATTAAGCTGATTTTTTGATGTGATACGAATCAGAACGTATTCTTTTTGATGACTTTAAAGTCAGTCTAAATGTTCGATAAATTTTCGAGTTCATGGGCTTTTGGGCGATTGTCTTAATATTTTAGTAAGCACGCCGGACCAGAGCGTTGCTCATGCCGCCATTGTACATGCGCGCTGGGCGGAGGAAAAAGCTGCCCATGCCAAGTATGATTGGTTGTACCTTTTTCTGTATACTTATGTTGTTCCGGCAATCGTTCACTTGTTTTTAAAATCTATTTGGGACTCACACTAGCCTCTTTTTAGTTAGCACAAACGTTGGTGATGCACCACGATATCTCTGGTAGTTTGCGTTCTTTAATAGACCTTAGTACACATACCACTTAAAAATATGGACATTTGTCACTATTTTCATGTATTCTATTTTCGTTTTACGTTTTAATTAATCAGTGTCAAAGCCCTCATACGCCTACTGAAGGATTTACGACGTAGATATATCGGTTTCAACCACCTTACTCCTTGGCAAGTGGATCTTCTTGTAAGCGGTCTGTGCCATAAGCATCCAATATCACCGGCTTTTACATGTTTGTCCCTTTTTTTAGGCCTTTCATGCAGTCATGCACAATCCCCTGAATAATCCTCTTCCCCTCTCTGTTGCTTTTCGGTGAGTTAGTCTTTTAAATTCACAAAGTTCCAAAATCGCATTAACTGTCCTACTCGCCTAATTTTATGTTATCAGAAGAGCCATTCAGATTTTGGCCGCTGGGTTATTTCTTCCGGGCAGCACCGGACTTATTGATCCCTGTGAACCACAGTCTCGCCGTGTACACGTCTCCCTAAATCTAATTCAACAGGTAGGCCTCAACAGCCTCCCAAAATGCGTTTTGGTTTTTGTGCCCCCATCCTTTATCTGGCCTTATGGTATTCCACGATCTATTCAATCTCTTCTAGGATGAACTGTGTTGCGCCGCTCAAATCATATGCAAGATTTTGAATCTTGGAAAGTTTTCCGTTCTCTTCTCCAATATGCACCCCGCAAGACCAATAACACTGAGTAAATTTCATTGCAGACCCGTTGTTTTTGAAACCTTTTTTTGAATTCTTTCCCTGTTGGACGACTTACGCCTTACCAATGTCTATTTCAGGCGAACTTGTTGAGGGAGCGAACGCTCTTGACGGAGAAAAGATCATATTCCCCGAATCCGTCTGTTTGGATCCAAATTTAGTTTCCGAAAGGAAGGGAGAAGTCCTTGGAGATCCCTTGAATGGGACATGACCCTTATTGACTTTTTAACGTCTAGGTATGATGAGTCTTGTTTTACGCAAAATATATCTTATGAGGTACTTTCCCGGTACTTTGTGTTCATCAGTGATTAAGGGAGATATTGTGTGCTGTAATATTACTCGTTTTGGAAAGATAAAAGTGTAAAAGATAGCATTTGACCACAGCATAAATGGAGTACAGAACCGCAGTTTTGTATCGAAAAGGCGCGAGTTGGACATTGGATTAGCACTCAGTACGAGGCTGACTGCAAAAAGAAGAGGACGGTACTAATGTCGCAGGAAACTCCTAGAATTCCGCGACTTTGAAGCAAGCTTTGTGGGAAGGTTACCGAGTGTGGAGCTTGCCGTACTCAGGTTCCTCTGGGGTTCTCCTACTGAATGGGGACCAGCCGGAGGTCGTGGAGGAACAGTGCCTGTTTGATAATTATGTTCAGCCTAAGCAGACAAATATTAGCTATTTATGACAATCAATACTTAAAATTAAACTAAAATTCCCTCGAGGTTCGGTCGTATTACGCCCTTTGTGCACCGTTAGGTAAAGTGTTCTGGGGGTGGCTACAAAATTTGGGGAGTACTGAATGAAACGATGCGAAGAAAGGGAGAAACAGCAGAGGCCAACCCCACTAAATCGAGTTGCGAATTTAGTGGTTCTGTAGATGTCAGGTATGCCAAAAGGTGTATCCACAATTCAAGCGTACTATGAGAGCTTTAGAGTGGTACGCCTAGGAGTGGTGTTATCTGCTAGAGTATTCCCAACTCAGTTTATGTGAATCTTCTCGTTCCTCGAACAACCTGTTTGGTATTGACTCCTAGAACCTACCGGATGGTTTGGGGAGTTCGGGGGATAGTTTCCGTATCTCCCGTGAAGATTCTCATTGGAAGCGACATGCATCTTTGCGGAGCTCGAAAGACCGACGCGGTCGCCGGCATTACGCTTTTCGCCTAAATCCTATAAATATTTACATTAATGCTGTTAGCCACCCGTGGGGACAGAAAGTGGAGAATGACATTAGCGAGAGTACATGTGAACAACTTCAGTGGTGTTTAATTATATTTCCTGGTTAGAGGCCGGTTAGGGGTGTTAAATTAAATTCGGACAATTGTTTGGTAATAGGTTTCTGTCATAGTTGGGGTTGGGGAGGACGTAGCCACACAGCTGTTTCACCTGTCTCAGCAGCGGTACTCGAGCAAGTCATGAAACACCTTTACCTGGGCCTTGTACCCCGTTACATAGTTCCCATGGGAGAATTGGTGGAAGTTACGTCCATTTTTCAGACCGTACAAAATCAACGTCCTTATTTTTACATATAGACAATGTTAATAACAAAACACTACCTTAAGCCACAAAAGATAATAATTTTGCTAACAACGAGTTGCAGATTCTTTTTTGGCAAAGAAATTGCCTGTCGCCATGTAAGCGTTATTGAAGGCCAGAGGTTGTGAGCGTGTTAGGAAGATTTTACAGGTGAATGAATTAATTACCTTCGGCACAGATGCGGGAAAGTATCCTCTGTGACCCTAAATGATGAATTACTGTCCAAAACTAGATTTGACTTAGTTCGTTGTATTCAAATAACAGCGATGGTTTAGTTCAAACTGACCACAAGCAGGTTAAATAGGAAGTTTTAGTTAGATAAACATACTTAGGTCGCAGAACAGATAATGGATATGTTAGTGTTGCAGATGATGCAAAGTAGCCTTTTCAAAATGAAATAACTTCCATTAAACGCAAGAGGAGTACCTTGGCTGTATAAGTTTGTAAAGATCTGGAGGCGAGCTGAGAAATAACGTAAAGGTGTTAATCCAATAGATGCGCAATTAACAAAGTTATTTTGAGAGAAAATACAAAATTTAGTATCGGGCAATCCCATAAAAAGGTTGGTTGGACGTCTCGCAAATCGGAGGTCATGACCGGCCAATAGTTTCTTAGCTTTGACGGTGTGTACATCCAATGGCTAGTCTCATCATTGAGTTGGTCGCCAATCAAGCTGACAGGTATAAACTCGGAGGACTAAAGAGTAGACTATACGTCCACAGCGAAAGGAAGATTTCAAAGAAAGGCAAAAACTTCTAGAACAATTATTTGGCGCTCCCAAGAAGTTCGGCACAGCTGCTTAACATCAGCCTATACACTCACTTCTGGAGGCTTGACTATACTTTCTGCCAAATTTTTAGAGACAAGAGCACAAATATTTTCCACGAAAAAAACATCATTTTTGTAACAAAAAAGAGGCATTTTAAGGGCAACCAATTTTACGCACAAGTGGATTTATAGTTGACAAACTGTTCCATTGGCACCAACACAACGGATGAATCAAATGATCAGAGAAGAGACATTTTAATAGATGCAAACTGGAGATAGTACATTTACCGTGCTTCCATCGCTTCGAGAAGAGGGATTGTGTGAGAGAGAGGAGGGGCTCCTGTCAAAATCTGCCTTTGAGGAGGTAGGTAAGCTGGTGTTCGAACCTGTGGGCGCAAAAACAATTTACTTAGATGGGAGGAAAGGGAGGGGGGACATAGCGATGACGGATTCATTTGAAAAGAGTACGGAGAGATTCAACTCACCATGCCGCCTAAGGCGACTCACGTCGATGCCACGACTGGCATGCAGGTCAATGAGCTCTTGCAAAGTTCGACGGTCTTCCTCATATTGTTGCTGCTTTTCAACAAGGTCTTTGGCTAAGTTCTTCAATTTCTGATCCTCTCGCTCAAGTCGAGCCTCCTCCTTCTGTTTATGCGAAGCCCAAGCGTTCTGTTCATCTTCAGTTTTTTTTTGAAGGGATCTTAAACACTCCAACTCCCGTTTTGTATTAATTGAAGTTTGCTAACAAAAATAAGCACACTATTGAGAACGGGAAGGAAGGTTTAATAAGTTTCATATTCAACGTTTGTATACTTCTCAACACTAATCGGGTAAAAATCAACAATTTCTGAGAAATAGACAAGTCATCTGTGCAAATTAACAAAACTGTATGTACAGGAAATGCGAATATTTACGACATGAATAACAGCTTACGCCCCCAACTATATCAACTTCGGTCTTGAGACGGAGATTATCTTTTTCCAGCTCCAAACAGCGTATATACTGTCCCTCGTAGTTTTCCTAACACAATAAAGAAAAGATGTAGGCCATTTAGCAATTATAAGTTGGATTAGCTGTAGTATTACTAACTGGCTACGAGTTGAGTGGTAGAGATTGTTGCGATTTATTGTAAAATGTCTGCTGTGTCTTTGTTTCTCGTAAAATGCTTTTCTACTAATCATTTAAAGCCAATGAACTTAATTAAAGAAATATGATTTACTTAAGTGCTAGGTATCAAAATTACAGAACATAAATTGGGTAAAAACCAAATCTGACTGCCGCTTAGAATCGGTTGTTACCTCAAGATGCGACATTATCACTAATTTGCACACACACACATCGGAACTTTATAAAGATATTATCCAAAAAAGTATAAGACGTAATGTTGCCCTCGGACAAAATTCAACCTCTGTACTAAAAAACAAATCGCTTTTTACTTCGAAAAGCGCGTGGAATGGAGAGAGAGAGGGAGAGGGGGGGGGGAGTTGTATACGCACAAGGAGAGAGCGAGCGAGCTCTTGAATTTCCGCTATAAGGAGAGTGGGGTTTGCAATGCAGGTAAGAGAGGACTCCGAAGTACCCTCAGAGCGGTCCAACTCCGAGGACTGGTAGTCTCGCTGGAAATCCGAGGAACCGTCGGCACGACGCCTACTTCCCGTACGAAGCAAATTCGAAAGGCGGTTCTGTGACTTAAGGCCAACAATAGACTCAGGTGGAAGCAAATCACGTATGCAATAATAAAACATGAATACTTATCCAAAATATTTAGCAGATTTTCATGTGTAGGACTTAAGATAATGGAAACTTTAACTGATACTACGCTGACCGAATTTACATAAGATGAAAGGGAGAAAAAGTAAATTGCTGAATTTAGTCGGTAAAACTGCCTGATCCGGCTGAAAGTTAAAAAAGTAGGATATTCAAAAGTATGCATCATGCTCATTTAGTAGTTAAAATGATAAAAAAAAACATCGGACTTGCATGACACAGGAAATTAAAAACCTAGGATTCTGTGACCCCATGCGAAAAATTTTTGTCATTATTTAGCAAAAGATTTCCTTTATTATGTGCATTTTGGAGCACACTGGCAAGCGACCTGTTATGGCAACTACTTAAGCATAGATAAAGGAGGAGTTGAATTGGGCTTTATGACAACTTTGTTGGTTAGGAGAGAGGCCTAAATCTTGTTGAGGATGCGTCAACTCGAGAAGTTAATAATTATATGACGAGAGTGATACCTACCTCCATGCTGTTACGATGATTCGATTTCGTGTGATGACTCTATATAAGGTAAGTTTAATGAAATTCGTGCGCCTACAATATGGAATTCCAAGTATAATAATTACTTACTTTGGGTTTGATTCGGAAGGTACCACTTTCCTTCTCAAGACGTCCTACAAACGGAAAAGATAAGTAGTGGTTACGGCTATTGCTTAGGTAGGAAACTTGAATTACTCTAGGGCATTACTGCATAGATTTTCAGAGACGACCGGGCTATGGCACTAAGACACAAGAGTAGCAACTTGGAAAAGAAGTTACCCTGTAACTTGAGATTAAGAAGGAAGAAATAAGTTCCCCACACACTATATCCTCTCAGCACTATTGAATATCGGTTGAGCGGATTTAGGAAATAGCAGGCAAACCATGTATAAAAACAGTCCTTTTATTCCGTGTATAAGAGCAAACAAAAAAGACAGTGGAAACGAAGTTTTGGCGTTCCTCTTTAGTTTTCCACGAATTTTAGAGTTCACAATTAATAACTGGTCACGTTCTTTTACAATACATTCATAAGCACTAGAGGGAATTAATGACTTTGGATAGCCAACTACTTTCGAGGAAATAAACAATCGATGTCTGTTTACCCAGCTAAAGAAATGAGTGCAGGGGGACCTACTTTTGGATGAATCGTTGTTGCCGCTGTTTTCAGGCGTCGGCGGCATGATGTTGGAACAGGAGGGACGACGGTCGGCAACATCGGAAGCACTTCGACTCAGGCAAGTTGGATCAGGCTCTCCACATATGCTCGTCAACTGCATTACTTTAACATACAAAAAATCATGAATTGAGTAGAGTTCAATTTCATTACTTCTATATTACAACCGCAGAAGTCTTAAATACCACCATTTAGCGGCCTATTCCCAAAGACTCGAACTAGCAAATTATCCATTTACAAATGTTATCATTGTGAAAAGAAGTATCCTTGTTTGGAGTGCGCTGCCGACGACTTCACTTTCACTTAGGTAATCATTCTATCCCGGAGCCGACAACTGCAGCTTGTCAGTAAATAAAAAAAGGGCTTAAACGGGAAGGTGGCTACTAACACCACCAAAAGCAATCTTCATGGTAGCGTTTATAAAAAAAGAGGATTAAGTTTCTCTGGACGTACTGCTTTTCATGAATTTCTCGTGAAGATTATGTACTCTTGTCTGGGTATCATCGATTTGCTGCATATCTGACTGACTGTTCAAAGAGCGTCGATATGACTGTTGATCTCTACCCGTGGAACGACCACTGTTAGACCGCGACGCAGATGTGGTTAGACCCTCATCAACAAACAGAGTCCTGAACACGGTATTTCGAACATCCCATTGAGCAAATATATCGTCAGTTAACCGACTTATTAACTCCAATTTCTCCTCTTGTCTCTTCCTACGTTCTTCCGCTGCTTCAAGCTCTCGGGTGTTTTTCCGCATTACTAAAGGGATTTAATGTGCATACGATAAGTAAAGAATTTCTAAGAATATTATTTCAGTTAAAGCATTTTACGGCGAATGTAGAGAAAATTTTGTTAAGGGAAAGAGGGGTCGTGTTTACAACTTAATAAAAAAACTAGTTTGTTAAAGGCTCATAGCTGATAATTATACACGCGGAATCAGTTAAAAGTGACTGACAATTATTTAACTTAAAAAAACCTTATAGGATTGACCGATGGAGGTCGTCACAGAGTCAATTGTAGCAAACTGATTTCAGATATGGTTAAAGATTCGCGAGAAAGAAGCAGAAGAGGAGTCTTAAGTGATATTTAAACAAGTGAGCACATACGTATGCTCTCCATTTCTGACTCGTATACTTTTCCAAAGTTATCAAATCCTTCAGTAAAGATCTTCTGCCACCGAGCGACCTCGTCATGCGTGGAGCAGATGAATTTACTCAGAGTCGGAGCGGTATTCTTCGAGTCTATGAGAATTATGAAGGTCAGGGGAGAACCAGCTTGGTCGCGAAAGTATCCAAAGTGCTTCGACCATATTAAGATTGGGGGCTGTATTATAAGAGCAATAGTAAGTCCCTTATTAATTTATTCAATGTGCGAGCAAATATAAAGTATTAACAAGAAAGAAGCATTTGTATAATAAATTCCTCTCCATTATTCGACGAAGGTAGAGATAAATGAAGGAAAAGGGGATGTTTGTCAGTTTACTAGCTTTTATAGACGGCAACTGTAAATAGTGACTATGAAATCTTAATTTTTCATGAATGTCTCCATTAAAACATGGGCACAAGTATTCAATAATTGACCTAAATGATCATACAGTTAGATTTTATTTTCCCAAATGTAACAAATCATTAAAAAGGAAATTATAAGTTTCAGGAAATACTTCAATTTATTATCCGTCATATTTAAGCATATTGTTCAAGAGGGTCACTTAGTGAGTTTGTGCAGATATCGCAAAAGGAGGGGAATATGTAGAGTGAAAGAACTAACGCCGAATGGTTAGCACTCTCCGCACGAATAGACTATCAACGTTTCTTACCATGTTAGTGTCTCGATAGAGAGAAAATTTCCCAGTTTCGGGGTCTTGACGAAGTAGGAAGAAGCAGTCTTTGAGAGCGACACCGTGAAGTTCTAAACTTCAAAAAGTTGCATACAGAGAAGTTAAAAATATGCACTTTGTGGGTTAAAATGCATACACGGACTGACAGTGCCTGGATTAAGCAAATAAGATACACAAGAAATATGAAAGTTTAAAGAAAGCAACAATTATACAATAATAATGAAACACGTGTGTTCTAAGTAAGGGGAAGTGGTGAATATTTGACAAATCATTCCGGAGTTTTCAATTTTCCAAAGCCACACAATGTACCGAAATGAACAGAGGAAAGGAGTCAGTTTAGCTGGGATGCTGGACGTTTAAATGCTGCAAAACCCGCTTGGCATATAAGTGACTTATAGGGCAGCAGTTCTCGGATGAGCGAATTTTTGACAGGCAACTATTTAGTTAACTAATTTTGCACTAAGAAATAAAAAAAACTGTGCCATACACCACGGAATGTATACTGACCAACATTGCATGATTTTCCACCTTCCCTGCGGCTTTGGATGACAAGTTTATCATAATTGATTAACTTGGCGTCTGGTGCTTCCATCCACTCAAGGAGAGTTTTGTGTTTGGTATTACTGCTGTCCACGTCGACCCAGTCTTCCTTCAGGTTATTCGCAAAGTAACGCAACTTCTCCGCATGCACCAAATCGGTCATTTTCTGTTGTGCTCCCAGAAGCAAACTTTGGGCTGCTCTGCGAGATGCATTCAGGTCGTCAAGTTCAGTTGAGTCATCTTGAACTGAAGGAGAAGTGATTATTCACAGGTGTCTGAATGTGTGGATTTTATCTAAAGCCCTAACAACTAGCAAATAGAGTTGTGAGAGGTCAATTCACGTGAACGGCCGCAAAAATTTTTGTAACGATGGGTAAAATACCAGTCAAGTTTGTACGGATTTTACTGAAAATTGTAGACAGTTAGTTGGAGACTCGTTCCTTCCCCTTCTAATATTTTTGTGAGTTTCGATTACGATAAATTCAAGGCTACTTTTTCAGGGCAAGGTAAATATAGGACTTAAATGTAGTGCATGTAAAAGAGTCAACTAGTAAAGTGTAGACTGGTAACGCTCGACGGTGATAGTTTAAGTTACTGCAATCTCGAGTTATATGGATATTTGCGACACAGTAATTTACTAAGTCAAGAGCATTCCGCCGCTACACTACTGTCAATATGAGCACGACGTAAGCCATGCAGTGTTAGCGCGCACCTGAAAAGGAGGCTGCCCAAGTGTGGCCAATGTTGACTACCTGCATTCGTCGTTTCAGTTGGCTGCACTGATCATGCACACAGAGTGGGTTAGGCTGTGATATGATGTAAGAGCGTGGCAGTCACCATTGGCGTTTGTTAAATGGCCCCACACGGGGTTATATCATTTGAAGATAACTACTAGGGCAATAGAAGAATACACCATTCCTCTACAGACGAAGAAACAGTGTGAGATATATCGGATACCCATCATTCGACCTATAACCATCCTGGAAAGACCGTTGCAAAGAGTATATAAAACCAGGAAGCGGTGTAAATGTGCACGCGTCAACGCTCGTGAGGGGGCACAATGAGACTGCAGCTAAGTGAATAGGCCATAAGTGTTGCTGCTGCAGTGGTTCATAATAATATTGGTTGAGAACACTTTACCCTTTTCAGTAATTTTCGATTTAAAATTTTGAGATAATCCAAATCTTTGCTAGTGGCTTTTTTACGTTAACATACCAATGGTGTCTGATATAATTCCAGAGAGGAGGGTCTCAATCTTGGTCCAGCGTTGTATAATTATCATGTAGCAATCAGTAATAGTTCGTCTCTTAGTCCGTGGTTCTCTTTCACATGCCTGTTGAGATAAAAGAGAACCACAATGAGGTTACTTTAATTAATGCGGAGAAAAGCAATTTGCCTAAGAATGCTAACAATGTCTGAACTGTTGGGAGGGGCCTTTGCCATAGCCGAGGTTTAACATGTTAACATAAACATAAATGACAGACAATAAGAATACAACACAACCCGTGAAACCTTAAAATGCCTAAAGTAAGAAAATATACTTCACGTAAGTGGTTTAATAAAAACTGGCTGAAATTTAGCAAACAGGATTAACAAGATTACGAGATATGCTTTAGGAGAACAATTTGTCCTATCCATTTCCTGTAAATGAAGGAGAGAATTGAACTTCTTAAAAACGGGTATGTGATTTTGTTTTCGCATTTCGCAAATAGTCACGAATTTGAAAACTTTCGGTATGTGAAATAAGGGGGCCAAATGAAGAGAATAATTGATAATAAAACAAGGAAAATATGGTAAAGGTTTAATATTTGTCTCATTTTGTTATAAGACGACAGTTTTGTTTGGAGTGAACACAACTTGCATTTAATCAAAGAAATCATTATCGAGAGTGTGTTTGCTCAAAGTGACAGCCGCCTGCCCAGAGTGCATTTAGGCAAATAGCGATGTAAACGGCGAAAACTAGTGACTTTTTGTTTTAGTGAGTTGAAGGGTCCACAAAGTGGAGCTCTGCAAGAGTGGGGACACCGTATGGGAGAACCTGACTTAACAAGAATTAATCAGTTTACAAAACCAACAGAAAGGCCTAAAAGCGCATTGAACTGGTAGAACCGAAAGAATTGACAATTTAAGAAAAAAATAATTCTCACGGCAAATTTATTATGGAAATGAATTAAAGCCTTCACACTTAGATGTGACTGTGAATTTTACGCGAAAAAAACGGTGGTTTGAGAAGTAGAATTGTACATAAAGTTAAAGATATCAATATAAGTATTCAAGGAAGACAAAGATACCGTGAGACATTATTTTCTATAAATATATTGCCCAACAATCATTATCGAAAAGAGCTAGAAGTATATACCCTCTTCGAATATGAAGGTAAGCATAGGCACGAAAATGAGCGTATATTTTGACGACAAATACTGATCATCGGTGCTTATTACAGCATTGCATTTATCTTGGTATTAGATAAATATACAGGAAGTAACGAAATGATTCCTTCAATGCAAAAAAAATATTTTATAATTGCCACAGTACTTGTTCGATTCCTCATGTGGATAACGCAACAATTCCGTAATTTCACATCTCACTGGTAAATTTTGCAGAGAATTCTTTTTGCAGTAACTTAAAATCAAATACTCAGTAGAAGACGGAAAGGATGATGTGGTAAGACACTCATAAGGCCGCATTTTAATCCATCCGAAAAAGTACGACCCATTTCAAAATACACCAGATAGCTAGTGTCCAAAAATGATATCCTACTTTGTAAATAAGCCTCAGTTCGAATTCTTTCAATGTTCTATCCGAAGTCGTGGCATCTCTGCCAGTGGCCTAAGACTGTAAATGCGGTAAATGTCGAAAGGGAAAGGTAGGAGTAACTTCTGGTAGGGTACTTACGCTCAAACGTTCCGCCACACTTCGGTTGGCCCTTAAGATATTAAGGCTATCACTCAGAGATGATTGGACAAACATCAGTGCACCGTATGCTTCGGTCAAGCGACAAAGGATACTTTCTGTCAACTGTAAGAGGAAGCAAATTTGGAACTTAGGAGGACTCAAAGAATAGATATCTTAATTACATTATAAAGGCGATCATTTAGTCCAAAGTAGGATAGTGGAAAAAAAAACAATAAAGAAGTTAAGATTTTGTGTGCTGCTTTGGGAAAGCCTCCACACATTCGCCAAACGAATGGCAAAAATTTTAATCCACCATTGTTTCACAAAAGACTGCTACTTCCATCCCGCGGAATAGGGCAGTAAAAGTTAGATTACGAATCTGCCTTACAGCAAATGCTGGTGTTAGTGATGAAACCAACTGCTAAAAGGATAGCTCGAGGGATGAAAAGTCAATCATAGGAGCAAGAATATACAACATGCATCAACCGCTGAAAGCAGCGTTAGGGAAAATAGCACTAAAGCAAAACTTTTAACATCATATTTGTTTTGAGTATTCTCGTAAAAAAGGTACACTGACAGACCTTTATAAAAAAAAAACGTTCTATTATCAACAAAAATTTTAGTCTAGGGTAGCTTGTTACCAGTGGGTTTTGCAAGTGCCAAATCGGCTCAATGATGGTATAATCAGCCAAATATTTTTCTGGACTCTATTCCACATAAAATAGTCACTTCATTGAACACTGAGAGGCATCTCAATGAAAAGTTTTTCAAGACAAATGCACGTCAATCGGTTTTACTAGGAACAATCCGGCTCTTGCAATGAAAAAAGTATATAAATACTCGGATGTCATGCACTCAACAGCTAAAGTAAAATCCATGCTCAGAGCAGGTTTACGTAGCTGACCTAAAAAGGCCTGATATGTCGATCCTTTTGATTTTTCCTTTATCTCTTACGACAAGGAATGAGTCAAAATTATGGCTTGACCTTACTCCTATTTTCAATCACCGTGATTGATAAAGAATTTCTGTGGAAGAAAGACTAAAAAATTTGCGGCTACCGGTGACAATAAGAGAAATAACTGAGGCATTTCATCAAAGTGAATAAAATGCTGTTACCAGACAAGCGAACTTCGTAATCACCAATTTCACTAAACTTTGGCGGAACTCATTGTGAACCGAGACTTCAATCTGAATTTGTCGCACGGTATAGTAAGTTAATGCGAGCTTTTAAATTCAAACAGTTTCACGTAATGGAAACAACATAATGGCTAAAAGAGTTTTTAATTAAAGCTAAATGTATATGAAAATGGCTTCACCGTCAGTTTATTTTTTAATCATTCGATTGGGGGTCTGTTTGAGACCTCATGTAACGTGTTAGCGTAAGAGGATGTTTCCTTACTATTTTAAAAATCGTTTTGACAAATCATTATGTATCCTATTCAAGCTTATTCCTCTAAACGGGATCCGCACTTGATATCCTACTTCTTGTCTCCTTTTATTTGCACGATCTGGAACGATAATGTGCCGGTGTAATCAACTCGCTACATCTTCCCAATGGGGGGAAGTTGCGAACTTACAATTCTAATTTTTAGTTAAGATTTGATACATGTGCTTTAGTACAATAAAGCAATAATGTCGGTGATATATTAGAATAGTTGAAAGTCGACTAATAAGTATTTAGATAGGCATTATAAATAATGAAGGAGTGCAAAAAAATGAGTAGTTATAAAGAACGGTCTAAACGTGATACCGAAAGGGGCGATAGTAATCATGTCAGTGGAGATGGATTACAGTAAAGCATTACGGCTCAAAAACTTGCGGTTTTAATAAAACATTTTCCTAGGTTGTTGGTAATATGATCCGTTCTCGCATTATGAGCCTCCAACATGTAAGAAAGGAGACGGGTGTGGCCCTCTAGCACCACGTCCAACTGAGGAAAGAGATTGTTGCTCAAATTCAGGGATTGCTCGTGACTTGGTGGAAAGGCTTTCAAGTAGACATCACGTATCATAACGAGCAAGTCCACATAGCGTATCTCTGTCGAGATAAGTTCTGCAAAAGGGGAATTAAAGTAGCATTTCACATAGGATGTTCGGATACATTCCAAATATTCTTCATTTTAAAATACTTATTTGAAACCCTATTTGAGCCACATTAGTTGTGTTGACTGGAAGATTTATTAGGTTGACAAGCCGCATGGTTTAGAAACGATTTGAGGAGCATACAGACACATTTCAAATTCGTCGAATTAGCACGTATTGAATGATGTTCAGCCAAAAGTCAGACATATGAATGATAGTGAAGTTCAAACTCTTAATTAACATGACTAAAGGTGATTTATCAATCCAAGAGGGCTAATAACAAAACAAAGACATAAAAATTTCGGGAAATATAGAATAAGATTCACTAGTTTAGGGGACCATAAATCTTAATGGTTACGAAATCTCCACTTAAAAATTAAAAAACGGAAAAAGTTTTAACAAAACACTACTCAACGGTAAGAAAAGATTGAAGCCCTCAGTTAGCAAATAACATAACGTAGAATTAAATAGGAGAGTAAAAATAGCTTGAATGTCTGATAGAACGACGTATGGGAATCCCCTGGGAATGTGCTTTTACAATATCGAAGAAATTTTAGGTGGAACAGACAACTACACAACAACGAGTGTAATACTGGGCGAACGTAATAAGCAAGTTAGAAGAATGTTAACTCGCCCCAAATTTTGTCATTCCGACTGATGAAGTGAGTAGAATACTGTAATCGCTTGTCCTCACCGAGAAAGGCAAGCCAACTTGGACATTCGACAAGATACTGACCATTTTCAATGAGCTCTTCAGGAGTAGAAAAGTGCTCTGAGGTTTCCAGGCTTTGAGGGGTCGTATTGTCACCGATTTCGATGAAGTGTTCATCCACCTCTGTCGTGACAGCTGTGTCATTCCGTGAGCTAGAAAGATAAAAGTTAGAGGGGTACCTATTAAATTGAATAACTGTCAAAAGTCCACGAATCATTCACTGGCTAGAAAGACGCTTGTAAACGAATTACCACTGAAACTTCTCTTTTACTGTGCTTCATAAATAAAACCTTGATGGTTTGTGGCTTGACAAACTGAGAAAGAAACTGTGACAATTTTTTCCAAGGCTTATAGTCGTGCACCTTTTTCTTTTACAATACTTTTATTAATAGATTCCATATGAGAAGAGAGGGGGGGGAGGCTGGACCTAAGACTTTTAATCCACTCAACCTTCTTACCAAACGCTTAAAAACCAAAACTGCATAAATGGCAATAAGCTGCGGGTTTTGGGGTCACTAAACCAGCATCAAACCTTGAATCCAGTTAACGGAGGTGCAGATTAAGAAAGAAGTAAAGCTGATGTATTCTATCATGAAAATTGACTCACTATTAAAGTTATAGAAGGAATACTTTAGCTTAAAAGTAAAAAAGAATCAAAAATTTAGACAAATGCAGTAAACAGTGCTATTAAGATGCGCCTAATTCCAGAAATTTCAGGTATTTTATGATCTTGCTACCGTTCTGAAAAAATTATTGCCATATCGGGCAAAAAACTCATGCGTATTGACAATAACCGCTAATTACTAGGTATTGGAGGAAAACAAGTGCAGACGCGTGAACTTGCCTTGTATTTGTGAGTTCCGTCGACGGTTCCGATTCCTGAAAAAAAATAGGGAAAGTCCAACAGAGGTCTTTTATTGAGAGAGAAAAAACGTCACAAGAATGGCCGTCAAACGTGGTAATCATAAAAAAACAAGCCCGAATGCATGATTCTTTATGAAATAATTAGTAAAAGCGTGGACTATAATAGGGGGATCAAGATGAAAGCCCTTGGCAATGTTAACTTTATTAAGCAATTTATCAACAAGTTATGGTGCAATATCTTTAGCTTTTCGCCATTCAACCCAAAAAATTGTAACTGTTACTGGTCGGCATAATGAAAAACCCTAAGGTTCGCAATAAAGCGTTAAGAATTGAGACGAGTTAAGATAACGGGAACGACGGCTTTTTAGTACGGAAGCAAGGGGGATTTCAAGTTATGCAAGATTCCTTAACTTACTTCAGAATCTGGGCCCATCCTACGGAAGGCGAATGAAAATCCGTAAATCTATCCAAAAATTTGAAGTGTGTTTGAAAAAACGCCTTCGAGTTTAAAGGAAGAGATTCTAAGATTTGTGTGGTTTGACCGCATTTCTGAATGGCAACTACATGAAGATGAGTGTTCTCAAGGATTTACCACTGTCATAGTTTACTGGGATTTGTATCAATAAAAAAATTAACGACTACAAACACTAAAATATGACAGTGTATCCTTGAGAGCAATTGTGAGAACGTTTCCTACCCAGCAAAGGACTAGGTAAGGCATTTTACATCACATAAAGAAAGTTCCGTAGTCAAGTGATCAAAAAATCGAGTGATAGTTTTCCAGTCTTTATTTTAAATAACTTTATTCGTGCTGCTTCATTTTGTGTTGTTAAATAAAATAAGATTGAATAAAGTGTGCAAATACGGCGAACCGTGCCACCAGCATTAAGATAGGAAACAACTAAAATGATTCAAGGAATGGTTTGTTAAAAAAAAAACTTGGAGAAATTAAAACCCAAGTGATATATTTCAAATAAGTCATTTGACAGATTGATTGGTTCAATGGTGCTGATTCAACCACCAAATTCACAGCAACTTAATCGGCAACTGTGAAAGTACATACCGTTAACCACTGTGGGCAAAATTTGGCTTGAGTACCAAGACAACAAACAATGTTAATCCTATCGAATTCTATAGAATTCCATAGGTTTCAGGCCTTATTTAAAAGAAAACAAATCGTATATAAGAATAATAGCTTGTTATCCTTCGCAAAGTAAGGTGCAAAAAACAGTAGCAGGAATAGGTGCTCATAGAAATGGAATATTTGAATTTGGTTAATTTTTATTTAAGCCATGAAACATAAATGAAACATCCCACTTCACACGTCAATATCTAAAACTAGTCATCACTCAATACAGGATAAAACCCTAAAATCAACCCGAGTGCGACTGACACTAATGTCCAGATTAGGGTAACCGGTTAGAAGACTTGGCCATCACACGCTACCCTTTGGTAATAGTACGTGTATACTAAAATTCAAAAATTCACAATATTGACGAGGCGAAAAGAAGGCAACAGTACGATAGTCAGCAATCTGAGCCGATACTTACTAAGAGGATCCGTAAGGACATTATGGAAGGGAATTGAAACTTTTACTAGCATTAATTCGGTCTCGTCGCTAAGATTAATGGCTTAGGGGTTGATACCAACGCGGATACGTGCACAATTATCAGTGTAGACACTAAAACAAGAACAACTGCGTCTACAATACACATGACGTATTAGGAGTCAAGCCTTAAATGTAACAGTTTTGCTTTCCTAAAAAACGGACAAATTGGGATGACCCCAGTAGTACCTGGCGCCACTCATCTATATGTACGAAATATCAAATCAACGGTTCTGCAAAATTACAGAAGTTAGAGTACGCTTATTTAGCTGTGGGAAAGTCTGTATGTCATCATTTTCCCTTCTGTCTAAAAAACTGCTCAGCATCACAAATATCGATAATCGAAGGAGAATTGCACTTTTGACGACGACGACGTTTCATGATTATAATACGAGTACACTAGCGGTAAAGTACATTCGGTCTAATGGCAAATACAAGCGCGCCTGTTAACAGAGAACAGAAAATGAAATCGGAAATGCTAGTGGGTTCAAGTCATGTTGATATAGTATATTTGGAATGTGCATTCGTATAATCCATTTGAACCGAAACATAAAACAATGTTAAAAGCATGCATTTATCCATAAAGTTAACATTTAGCTCTAAACACTTATTTTTTGGTTTTTCACGATGCTAGCCATGCAAAGCAAACGCGAGATAACTTTTTAATAATGATAGAAAAGCAGTTTTGGTACCAAAGAAAATATATCACACGTATTGATCGCCATAAAGGTATGCACGTGTACAGGTAATGGTCTCATAGGCACTCTCGTTAAGCACATTTCGACTTGTGTGCGCAGGCAAAGTGTAGGTTTGCATAATGAGTGGACTCAAACATTTTTTCCAGAAAATAGAGATTCGCTACACAGATATTCTGAACCGATAAAAATTTCCTGCTGTTAACAAACTTTAAAGTTCTGCAATTGACAGTAATGTTGCAAGGAAAAATTTTGTTATGAAAGGAAATACGTGGGCTAAAAGAGGTAAGATGGGGACCCCCATTCATTTAACCCAGGTTTGTGTTTAGGAAAAACAAACGAATCTCTTAGAGTAAAACTCTCCATTTAACTACACTAATGAATAAAAAAATTGGCGGAAAATGTTTGTACAAATCATGTTCGGCAACTGAGTTGGTAAAATTTACTTAAAAGCAGTAAATACATATAAAATCCAGCAGAGCAAACCTATAACCTCGAAAAAATAAAACAACAGTAAGACGCTGAATTGTAAAAGGAGTATTTTATAACTCGAGAATGTCCGATGGGCATTCGATAAGCCTTACTAGTAAATCTTTAACACAATAATGGGACCTAAAATCTATGTATATAATAAGGAAACCATCGAAGGAAAACAGGCAAGGAAAAATGTGCACACAGCAAGGTGCAAACAGGTCGTAAAGAAGGAGGTGAAAGGCGCACACAAAATTTTTAAGCTCAACTAATAGTTAAGCTCAGTTCAATTTCCTTATTTTGGCGAAAAACGCTGCAATACTAGCATACAATGCAAAGGCCATTACGACAAAGTTGTGGTTAGGAAGACTCACATTTATAAAGAAGTGGGACACAGGCCAGCCATCGGGTTAATAAAGAGGTCAACATTTGCTTACTTAGCACATGGATGATAACAATGCACAATCATTTATCATGTGCAGATGATCATAGAGCAAAATACGAACACTTCCTCCCAACCCTATTTGCACACGATTCACAGTTGACTCAAAAATACAATCCCATAGCTTAAGAACTAAATGTCAGAGATGAATAACCCCACAAACCGGTTTATTTTCTCGCTTACTTTAAAATGTGCCGAAAATTAGCAGATGTGCTACTGCGCAGATTATGAGGACAGGTAGACAGCACGCACAGGTGTGGGTCATTTACTCTATCATTATCATTATAATTTATTCTTTCGTACGTCCTTAGCGGCAATCAATTTATACCCCTACCGCTAATTAAATATTACTTTGGAGCCTTTGAATATTGATATTCGATTTATGCAAAAGCTGTGCATGATAAGATTCTAGTATGTTTACGCTACATAACCAATTGGTTCTTCAAACAATTTTCTAGCTGCATTGATATAAGTTTGGTGTGAGATTACTTGCAGCAAGGCAGAAAATAAAATTTTAGCTTAAAAA
Organism: Dipylidium caninum; assembly: GCA_017562135.1. Lineage (NCBI taxonomy): Eukaryota > Metazoa > Platyhelminthes > Cestoda > Cyclophyllidea > Dipylidiidae > Dipylidium > Dipylidium caninum. The sequence continues at coordinate 723,940 of QEYB01001296.1, forward strand.
CTGATTTTATTGGAGTATTACTTTACAATAACTGTAATCTGAATGACATTGCCCTCCCTCCCCCTGATCCCTCTGCTATTGTTCATGTAATTACGGCTAATAACTTGGCTCTCGGCCCTTATTAGACATTATTGAGCTATACGAATTGACACCTTTGTGTAAATAATAGTAATTAGTTCCGAGGAATGACCTAATTGCTACTCCTATTTATAATAAGAATGAAGCCGCCATTTCTATGGTGGATTTCATAAACTCAGAAAAGACTGGAGTCACTTTGGGACCTATAACCATAAGAAGGCAAGCGAAAGTGTATGAACAGTGGCTGACTTCTATAAAAATGGGCGGTTTTTAATGCCATGGCCCGTCAACTCCACAATTGCCTGAAATGCTTTTCGCGCATTTTACTCTTCTTACAACATACACCATTACAACTAATGTCGAAGTAATGGCGCAAAACCCAAGCTGTACTTCACGCCTCTGTGGCGGTACGAGGACTTTTGTGAAGTGTATCAGCGCAGTTTGCAAAGGGTGAATGAAGTAACCCACAGGAAGGGGTGCGTACTCATAACTAACCTTTTCCTTCATGAGTATCTTAACGGAGCGCCTCGTGAACACTCGTCTCTCCACGCGCTCATTTCGGACTATTTAATTAACTGATTACAAATTTCCCTAGCATGCACTCCTCACTGCCCCCGCTTAGGGCCACTTTGTGCTCACGGCGAATGGACCAGAAGGCTGCCAGTGCCAGATGCAAATATTTGTGTATTGCCATTTGGTGCTGATGAGTCTTCTGCTGACACATGTTGGAAAATGGTGCAAGTCTTTGCCGACACAGTTAAGCGGCCGAGATTTGGATTATTCCTTGCAAAATGCGAAATTGTACATCGTAGAGTCAATAGTGGCACCGCGAAAGATACGAGAAGCATAAAGGGCACCATGCCGGAGAACGTTCATAGTGATACCAGCGTGGTCTCTGACAAGAGTCCGTGATACAGGCTAAAGAGAAGCTAACTGCTTTCTGTAAAATAGAAGGAGGAGAAATAAAAGCAGATAAAGTTGTATTTTATTCCCCAGACAAACATTAAAAATGGGCGTTCCCTGTAATGGGGCAAGTTCCAACTGGTCTCTGGTTTATTTCGAGCGGTACTTTTGTTAAGGTAAAATTCGCATACGGCGAATGTACGTGAAATCGAAGAAACATAATCGTCTTTTGAACGCGCCTTCTGACACTTCCGACGTAAGTGACAAATGACAAGTTGTCCTTTAAAAGAATTGCTCTTCCACAGCAGTCCCTTCGCATTAGAGTCCTTTTATGATTTAGTATTTCATGAATTCAACGTCTACAAAGCCCTCAAGAGTCCAAAGATTATGTAAATAGGGCGTCGAAACGGAAATAGAAGGCTAAACAGTCAAGCTGCTCTGACATCTATGTTTAAAATGAAGGAGCCCTTTGGCGCAATGTATGCTTCAGCAACGAATTCCCACCTCGGATTATCGGTGGTAGAAATGAGTAATAAAACTAGTTATAGACGTCATTGTCATATTTGACTCCCTGTTGACTGTGTTTACGGATGACAGAAGTGATCACTTAAATGGCAGCATAAGAAGAATTGACGTTACCGTGAGGAAACGGAAAAGACACCGTGGCCGTTGAATTCATCCCCATCACCCCATTTCCGCGTGTGTGTGGGGCCAGGGCGGCAGGGCAGGAAGCACTTTGCGCCGTCGATCGGAGGCGTTAGGTACGGAGGGAGTTGGAATGCATCGGTGAGATGCATGCTCGCGGTTGCACTCTTACCTCCTCATCTCATTCGCTGTCCCCATTGGAAAGCGCCTAGCGTTATTTGACGACTCCGTAACCAGCAAACACATCGCTACCGGCGGCTTCATTATTCCTTGTACTCCTCAATCACAGTGAAGATTGACTAGGTGGAGCCCGACCTTAATTAGTAAAGTAGGCGATAGTGGACAGAAACTTCAAAGGTGTCCAAAGTCGTATAGATAGTATGAAGTCCGGGGTTAGAGTTGTTCTGCAAATAACAAATAAGCTGGTCGCCTCGTACAGGCAAGCCTTCGTTTATCCGGCAAATCTACTTCCTCACAGAGCCGATTAGCGGCAAGCCGGTATTTCACCCTCCCTCATGGAAGTAGTATGTAAAATTGAGGCGAAAATTCTTACAACACTTCTTAAATACACCCTAACTGTTTGCTCGCATTCAAGTAGTTAGTGCCTGAGACAGGTCGCATGTGGATGTAGCCCCGTGCGGTACCGTCGGGGCGGCCGAGGCTGGGTGGCCCGTCTCCGCTCCAAACTGGCGAGCCACGATTCAGCCAAACGATCACGTGACGGCGAGTATAGCTGCGCTGGCATGGGGTGTGAGAATTCCCACATTTGTGCGCCTCCACATGGTTTTTATGCGCTTGTCAGTGAAGCTGGAATATAGAGTTTAGGGGAATGAGGTAGCCTAGAATTATAATCTTCCCTTAAACGCAAATTTGGCCCCGCCACCAACTCAGTGCGCAATGTTCTCAAAACTCAAACAGGCGAATCGGCTATCATCAGTGCAAGGAACCACCTCCCCCTAAACTCAAGTCTTCAAATTACCGGCACTCCCGAATGTTTAATGGGCGGCAATAAAGCTTTCTAAATGGCAACTTTGCGTCCATTTAAGAAGGTCAGTATGAGGAATCGCGTGAGGAAAGCTGGAGGCGAAGCTTTGCCAAGGCAAAGGAAGTGAGTTAGCGAAGAGTGTGCGGATTACTAAATTGCATAGATTAGGGGAGAGTGTTACGTGAAGCAAAATGAGGCGTGCAACCACATACAAGTGTTAAAATGCCTCTATCAGTGGGTAGGTGAGAATTTCTGTCTCATGCGAATGGAAGAATGCCATAGAGAGCTGTTCTATTACACGCAGATGCCCGGAGTCTCCAGCGCCACGCAATGTCAGACTCTCTTGTTGTGTCAAACCATTTCGAAAACTAACAACACCCATTTTATTTCCATTATCAGCTACAACTCGGTTATCATAGGCAATTTGCCATTTATTGGTACCCATAAAATCCCCTCATTTGGCGGTAAAGATTTCCAGAACGAAAACACTAAATAGGTGGCGACGGAGAAGAAGGAGCTCAGTCAGGCAGACCATTCGCAAGAGGCGAAATAGAATTGTGCAATGGACGACCTCATTAATCTGTCCTTTGAATTGTCCTCCTCCACACGCACGTCTGGGACTGCGGCCTCGAAAGTGAGACATCGGTCTCAGGCGAAACCAAGACAGATTTTATTAGCTTAAGCGGCTTAAAATCATTGAATGAATCTATTATGAATATAGGTTGTAGTGCGCTGACATATGTGTTAATTCCCATTTATCTGCGCCGGCTCTTCAATCTTTGCTCTCGTGTACCTGCGCTTGGTGGCATAGCAAGCGGACCAGATCTAAAGTTTCCCAGACTTTGTACAATGCAGTAATAAACTCTCATTCATACGAGGATGCTTTATGACAGCCTTGGCGAAGAGTGGGGATGCTACAATGTCTTTCACCATTCCCCGTCAGGGGTCTGACCTTGTCTCACTCGATGTCGTCATCGGAGCGTTTAACATGCAACTAATCATGTGCCTGCCTGCAGGCGATCGCCTGGTTGGACCCTTTCCACTCATCCTTCCTCAGCATGCCAAGAAGATGTCGAGGGAATTTAATTCTCTGTACGCCAATTACGAATGTCGGCGCCCACCTTCAGGTAAAGTCAACAAATAGAACCGTCCTTTCGGGAGGATGTATAAAGGCCGCCAAGTTGCTTTCTGATGCGAGCTATTTACCACTGTACTAATTTTTACGGCCAATGATGATTTGCAAGCTAAATCACAACTAATGAAGGTGGAGAAACACGCATGAGCGGTTATGCGGCTCAATGATGAATGCTCTAGGCTGGAACCAACTTGCAAGGGTGCGGACTTTGGGATTTATGTGCGCACTGAACACCCAAGAAACGACGAATTGTGAACCACATTCTATCACCTTCCTCGGTTTGGAGGGGCGAGAGGCGAAGAGTGTTTTTGGAATTAAAACCACACGCGATCTCCTGCCGGTGGTGTGAAGTCTGTGAATTTGTGTAGATGGGGGCCGGCTAGTCACAAAGGCTGTTCTGAGTGCCATAACGGGGACACGCATGAGAACGCCACCGCCCCTGCTCTCAAGTTCGTAAAATTCCTTGTCGAGAATGCGGGAAGGATTTAAAAAAAGTCTAAGTATTCCAAAGAACGTCTGCCACAGTGGACCACGAGAAGAAGGTAAATGTGCCGTCAAGCGTGGTTGAGATGAGATGCTCGAGTATGACTGCCACTCCTGGATAAGTAATAAACGTTCCGCCTATAGCACACATGTACAAAGACGTTAACTACAAATGACAAGCAACCAAAGTTATGCACGAGTCAAAAACACATTTAAATTATATGCTCCACCAGAAAATTCGCCCCCTTTTTAATGACAACAAGTTTCGACACGTAGCATGTGTTTATTTGGCGCATTTTCGGCTCTCTACATTCTATTGCTTACTGTATACATACTGACGTGGCGAATTAATTAGAAGAAAGTCGATTCGCGTTAGTCTGGGGGGGGGGGGTGGGTGAAGTCATCGCGTTGCCATGGCTGCTGATGAAGTCCATTTGCGCCGCTGTATCTTATACGAATGGGAATGGGGGAAGAAGTGCTACAGAAACGTGTATGAATTTATTGAAGGTGTTTGGTGAGGGCGCAGTCTCCGGCAGGACATGCAGAAGATGGTTCCAAAAAGTTGGAACCGGTGATGATTTCCAACTCTCCAATGAGCCACGTTCTGGGCGGCCGTCTTTGGTCGACGACGACGTTGCTAAGACCCTGTCAGAGCGGGATCCTTTTCTGACACATCGGGGGTCGCTGCAGGGCTTAATTCAGCTCAGCAAACCATTTCTTGAGCAGGGATCAAAGGTAGGATTAGGGTGAAAATATTCAAGATGCGTGTCACGTGAAGTGACTGGGAAGAAGTTGGATGATCGAGTCGTCGTGTGCACATCTCTGCGGGTTCGGAACAAAAGCGGGCTTTTCTTGAGCTGGGTGATAACTTGGGGGCGAGTAGTGGGTTACCTACGAAAAAACCGTAAGGAAAAGTGCATCTTGTGAATAAAATTTGACTCCGACGGGAAAGATAAATTATCGAGGACGAATAGAACTTTCCTGTAAACCGGGCAGTTTATCTGTCGCATGCCACACATCTCCTCCCGCGCGGCCGCAGTCGTTGGGCAACTGTTGGCGTGTGTGGCTGTTGAAACTAAAAGAATGCCAGTTGCTGGTTTCAGCCTCTAAACGCGGTCTCTCACCTAAACAACAGGAGTTAATGGCCAGGAGAAGGGAGAAGCAGACGAGCATAGATGCGTTGTGGGGTAATAAGCAATTTTCTAAGATTTTCGGTCTCTGTGGGAAATCTCAAAACAGCTTCTCTGGAGGGCCTCTAATAGACTCTAAAGCATAGTAAAGAGGCGATGCCAACAGGCTGTCATAAATCCTGTAGGGAATTACATTTAGCGCAATTCAAATGGTGAATGAAATGCAACCGTTAGAATGGGCGGAGTGCAGAGCTTCTCTATGTCCGCAATGACGTCTCCATCTGGTGCGGCAGATGTGGTGACGACGAGGAACATGGACACTTGGAACAGAGTGTAGGTGCAGTAGGGGATGTGAAGTGAATTAACCATGGGTGGAATCACAACAAATGCTACTCTACTTCGATGTCATTTAGTGCTCATCGCGGCTTTGACAGCTGAAGTTGAAAAAAAGTCTCTTCTACTCTGTTCCATTAAATGTTGAAATTTGGCCGACATCACAGGTGACATGTGATGTTAGTTTCTATAAACAATAGAAGAGTTTCTGGAACTTGGATCGTGCTTCCGCCAGGAAAGGTCATTCAGATTGTTAGCGAAACAATATTTCTTCCCTGTGGCTGGTAGTGTGGGATTATGCGCGATGATTCGTTATGTACCCATTGTCTGAAAATTAGGGGGGGAGGGGGTGTCGCCTCACGGGTTTTCATTTTCGACAGGAGCATCCCATCCAGTGACAAGGAGTGTCAAGGTCATCTCGAGGGTCTGAGGCTCATGGCCGATCGCCAATGCGCAGACTGCAACACCACGCTTGTCGTCGTGCGTGAGCGAAGGCCTCGCCGTCGAACCAATGGAAATCGGCCCCAGCGGCACGTCTGATTGGTCCAGACTGGACATCAGCCCCGTCAGTCGATGTGTTCTCTTGCCTACGCGTCACCTAAGGGTCGTTCTGTGCTCTTACAAGACTATGATTAAGAACACAGAAAAGTGGGCGTTTTAGACTATGGCTCACGTCCAACCATTTATACTCTGTGGCCTCGGAGCTATTCGTCCATTTTGTAATGACTAGTCTGCACACTTCTACTCTAAACTCACAATCAAATGGGCTGCCACCCATCCAATAAATGCTTGTTTTAGAAAATTCCGACGAAGTAGCCACTGAAAAGTAAAATGGATACACTAGCCCACTTTGTACTCGTTAACTGAGGGAACGTCGTAGTGTGCGTCTCCAGCATCCTTTCATACTGTCTGCTCACTCTGCTCCTAATTTCCCTACCTCGAGAAGAATCAACATGAACACAGAATGGAGATTCACCCGTCCTCTACTTAAGTGTCTCCAGGAAACCATCAAATACGATCAACACTTTCTGGTCACTCGCAAATCTGCTCACTAGGGCTAGTATTAGAGCGATATAATTCATTTCAATCTGAATGCTTGTCACAGAAGGGCCCCAAATGGGAAAAAGACTTCATTGCTCTGCCTTGTATTAAAAATCATTGCAACAGGAAATAATGATAAGGTAGGAAACCCTTAGGGGATCGGAAACACTGCATTACGAGAACTCGTATTAATAAAACGCGAATGTACACTGCAGTCTTTTGAGAGAAAATTACAAGTGGATAAAGAGATTTACACCTTCCTCAGAGTAAATCGTCTTTGAGGTTGCGTCGCAGAGATTTCCCAACACGGCGCTGGGGTTGTGTGGCGCGTAGAGCTTGAGGTGCTTTCAGCGAACTGTCGTTGGTGCTGCCACAGCACCACAACTTACCATTTGCACAAAGGTACTGATGAATCCACAGAGTGACTTTTAATACGACTGCTTTAAAGCTGAAAGATTTGGTGTTTTGTCTAAAATACACGTCCCTCCGTCGACGACATATGGCGAACCCGTGGTTCGATTTGGCCTGTGGAAGGAGCCTAAAACCACCAAAAGGTGATGCTGCGTCTAATCATCGGGGAAGTTGCCACGCTATGCAGCATCTTGCCGGGGAAGAGCAGCCACCCAGTCTCGCCCGCGAGGCTCTAGGCGTATGGTGGGGTAAAAGATCTGAGGTGGCCATTCTCTTCATCTGAGTAACAACAATTTGACATCGCTTCATGACAGGAATTAGCGCCGACGCCCTAAGGGAAAAGAAGTCATCTTGGCCGAACTTTTTATTTCCACTCGATACACCCTGCTCTGGTAACACAAGATCGGGTTCAAAATATAAATACGTCTTAATATCTACAAGTGTACTTTGTTGGGATAGATGCATCTGTCGTCATGTTATCGCCGATTGAGATCCATTCTTAAAATCCTAAGGAAAGCTTGTTTAAACTGAGCATTGGCCAGGGCATAGCAGAATGGGTTGATGGGCGAGTTCATGTAGCACATCCAGTAGGTAACGCTGTAGAGGTGCCTGTTAACGCAGGTGTAGGAGTTTTGAGGGTCATCGCAGAAGCCCTTGATTAAAATGACGATGTGGTAAGGAATCCAACAAAGAACGAAAGCTCCGAGAATCAGAGAGATCGTCTTGAGGGCCTTTCGAGCCCGATTTGCCGTTCGTCCGCGTTCTACGGGAGCTTGTCGTGAGACGCTCGTATTCGTATCGTGCAGACGCTGGAAATAGCTGTTGAGAACGTTCTTCTTCTTGACTCGCAAAGGCTTCTTCGATGTGCCTGTAGTGCGGCTGTCCGTGGTATCATATGCCGAGTTTCGGCTGTTATCTGAAGCCGTTCGACACTTATTTCCACCGGCGGATTCCTGGTTTTTCTGTTGCTGTATCATAAGTCTGTCCTGCCATATTTGAGCAACTCGCGCCGCTGTCGTCTTCGAAACCCTCCGCATTCCCACATCCGCTGAGGCGGGATTGGTGTCGATGAAGGAGCCTACTCGCGATGCACTCTCCTTATCCTCTTGCTTGTCAACTTCGCCGTACTGGTTTATAAGGGCTCTTTGTGTGTCATTTTGCGGTTGTTGGAACTCATAGTGTGGAGACGGATATTCAAACTTGTTAGAATTCGTCAGAGAATCTTGATCCCTTTCAAATATTGATGGAAGAGCGCAGGTACTGCTATTGAAGGAGTTAGGCTGAAGTTGTTGCGAATAGACAAAACTGAGCTTCAAACTGCTTCCATCGCTTTCATCGCTACAGGATGGCTCCAGATCAGGGAATATGTGAACTGTGGGCGATGATGGGAAGCTGTAGAGATTTTTCTCAAGCATCTTCGTTGTGTCGAGGATCTCTGGATCACTCAGATGCGGCGAGCGAATACCAACAAACAATGTCTCCGCAATGGACGTGGGAGACGCCTTGGGGGAATAGTTGGCGACTGGGTAAGATGTTGAATCAGAAAAGCAGTCATTCATGTAGACAGCATTTGACTTCGCATCACGAGGCAGGGTGGGGTTGCTCGCTACCGACACACTCTGCCGCGGGGTAAGAGGGCCGTAATAGGGCATCACGACCTGCCCCACGGCATCTACGGGGAACGTCGTCGGCTCTTGTGTCAGCGGTCGGGAATCGCTTTGGGGATTCGTACCCGAATCAAATTCACCCGAGGTTACTCGAGCACCTGTTTCGTTACTGCTAGCCAGGTGATATGACTCTCCAAATTCCATATCAGTTTCATTCATGGTTGAGCCAGCGCTTTTGCACGGCACACTTTGGCCTGGCATCTTGAGGAAGCTCTTAACTTTTGCTATCTTCTCCTCCGACTTCTTCTGAAGACGCAAGGCAACCAAGTAAATGCCGATGTAGAGACCTGTCATGACTGAGAGGGTGACCCAAAAGTAAGAGATCGTGAGAATAGTGTTGAACATCGGGTTGCTCGAGAACTCTGCATAGCAGGTGCCGCTCCTCCTGACGTGATTATGCTTGCTGAAATATGGCCACCCGAGAATTGTTGTAAAGAATATGGATGAAGGAAGAATCCAGGTGATTGTAATCATCATCAAAACTTTATTGCCAGTTCGCCAGTTGCGATATTTTGCCGGTATCTTTACGGAGAAGAACCTGTCCAGTGTAATAAACAGGACGGTGTATTGGCTGGTGAGGCAGAGGGTGTAGTCGAGGCCTAGCCAAAGGTCGCACAACAGACGTCCCAAGGGCCAGTATCCCAGAAGCAAGTAAAGACTATACAAATTCATTGAGAATATCCCGATTAGAACGTCAGTTACAGCTAGAGAGGCTATGAAGTAATTTGTTGGCATCCTCAATGTTCTTTCTACATAAAAGGCAGTTAAAACCAGGACGTTTCCCCCGATAGTTACGCTGGATGCAACAATTGTCATGACGATAATTATGCCGACGGAGGCTTTTCCGTACACCGGCTCTTTCGTAGTCTCATCCATGTCGGTTAGGGGAGTGCTGAAATGTGAGTTGGCATTTGGACGCATCGGCGTTTTTTCAAATGTCGGGTTGTTAAACAGAGCTCCGATGGTTTTGCCTCGCTGTTTCCTCTCTGTCTCGCGGTACCTCACAAGGAGATCGGAAGTGTTGGGAATTCGATAATAGATCTCATTTTCTTGTGGTCCGATCGGCATTCTTGCGGCATTTGAAGGAGACGTGGTTGAAACGACAGCTCTTCTACCCTTGATCCAATTCAGATAAGCGGTGGATATATCAGAAGGAATCCACTCTTCGGAATCGTATTTGGGCGCCATGACTCCCAGACTAGAAGTGCCCAATATGGTGCTTAACAAAAGAATAAGTCCGCCAGAAGCTTTGGTAGGGTGCATGTGCTTCGTCGCCGTTTGACTATAAATGGAAGTGCATGAAAAATTAACTCTGTATTTGCCTTTTTTTATACGAAGTCTGCCCTACTCTCCACTCGATTTCCCGAATGAGATGTGCTAGCAGCGCCGAAGTTTTCAGATATTTCCGCGGTCCTCTCTATAAGCCAACCTCGGACGTGTGTACACGTCTGGGCATTTGATCGCTGTCCGGACGAGGCGTGCGTCGGCCACTACCCTGTCATTCGCATCACTCACCGATGTCTCGTGCCATTCGCTTCGGCAGGTGAATGTCGCAGGCAGGTCATGATAATGTGCAAGCTAGTGCAGTGTAGGAGAGGCCGTGGTTTGAGTAAGTCTTCTAAAAGATCCATTATCTCCAAAAATCCTAACCGGTCTCACTTCCCTTCCACCCTGTGGAGTTCCATTGAAGGCAACGCATTCGCACCAGGGGACCCGACAGAGTACCGATCTTGTGTCCTCAATGGCATCTTTTGTGCTCGGCAGAGCAAGGGCTGACTTTTACTGCCACCAACAGTGTCGTAAAATGATAAAATAAACTTCAAAATGTGAGAATTTCGATGATTCAACTGTTATTCTGGTAATCGATGGGCAACTGGGAGACGCCCAGTTGGAAAGTCAAGCCGACGAAAATTAATGAGAGGTGACAGTTTGGGATGCGAAGGGAGGACGGCGGCCGCGCGAAGGGCAGGAGTAGACACAGGGGACGCGGAGACGTGAGGCCGCAATGAACGCGCCCGCACCCTCACTTACTGCACGCACACCGCAGGGGGCCGGGGACGACGGAGTAGAATGAGTGGAACCCTACTGTCGTCTCGGGCACAAAACTGGTGAATACCTGGTCTCTGGTAGCCTTGAAAAATTAAAGAATTCGCAGACCAACGCAACGGGAAGTTAGTACATCCACCAACCCAGTATAAGACTCATTCTGTAACAAATTCAGCCATTCCTCAGGTACGGGAATAACCTCACTTCGCTCTCACTTAGTTTGTTCACGACCGTTTAATCTATTCCGATGTAGTAATATTTCTGTCTACTTTTCCAGCAGGCAAAATTCCAGTTCATTCTGTTTTTATACCCGTCTTAAACTTCAGCAAGCGATATCTTTCGGTGCTGAATACCATTAGGCCGATTTCTCGAAGTCCCGTCTACTTGGCTGATTTCTGAAGTCTCTGTACCATTGGCACCCCTCCCTCCATTTTCCAAGCATTCTTTCCGATAAATCGGCCCCGTGGCATCCGACGGCGGGACCGTCTCAGGGTATTGGACGTTGACCGACCAACGAGCAGGTTTTGGGTGTCTTCCGAACGCGACGAGAAAACTTATTTAACTTTCCCAGATGGGTAGGGGTTCACCGAATGCGCTACGACTGGTAATTAATGTCAGGAAGGAAATGCAGACAGTTACTTGCACATTCGTCAAAATTGTTAGTTGCCTAAGGACCGGAAACACGACATCTCTGCCCACTTCAAATCGTTCACCGGTAAACAAAGGGTCGGTCGCCCCTTTTATGCGGTGAGTGCAGCAATAAACTGTGGGAATGGCGTCGCAGGGCGGAGCGGCTGCGGCGCAGTGACGCAACCTCCGGAATCTCATCCACGGTTTGTTGCGCGCTTGCCACAAGGTCATGTGGCCTTTTTTCAAGTTACCATGACACCCATCTTTTTATGCGTTTATATGAGTGGATAGTTTTACAGACAATTTGATTAAAGCACTCTATTTTCCAGCACAAGAGTGATGTTCAAGTTCCGTTTTCTGGATCGCCTGCTAAGAAATGGCAGGTGCAATGAAAGACTGTCATGCAAAATTTGCGGCTACTTCTGTTTACCTACAACTCCACACACCTGCATTTCTATTAAGAAAAGTAAATACGAAGGATGCCCGGGAAAAAGAGACTAGCCGCCGTCTCTTCGACTGTGACCTCCATTCCGCACCCGTGCGATGCCATGCGACGTGGCTCCCGACGCGAGTCACCGGCTTGGAGTAGCACGACTGACTCACTGAGTTTTTACCTAATGTTGCTGTGGCATTCCCGGTCACACCAACACAAAACAGCGAGCTATAAATAGCGGAGCAAGAAATCCGCCAGTCAACCGATTGGGTGCCTGGTCCAACTACGAACAAGCGCGCGTTTAGGAACACAAAGCCCCACTGAATGCTCCTGTTCGGTCCGCGCATGCTAGACTCCCCACCTGATAGAATAGAACGAAGCATTAGATTTTTGGCAACAAGTTACGGCAAATCATTAAGGGTTCCCTTTCAGCAGTCAAAATTTCGGGTTCTTTAGTCGTTCTTAGACGAGGATACAGAACCTGTCACTGTGTGCTGGCTCTCCAACTACGTTTAGTACAAAGATGTTCATAAGTCCTTACTTCCGCGACTCTTGCGCACATGGCAATAGGTTTGAGTGGAGCCTAACTCGTGAAATCCTAGCTAACGGTGGATGCAGAACGCAGGACTGTGGGCGACACGGGAGTAGGTTGCTGGAGCTAATTATCAGCATGGATTCTTTACCGGGTCGATAGGAGATAACGCCTCACACGATGTGTGGTGACTTACAAAAAAGAAGGCATTGCGAGTCATTCTCATTTGGCCAAAAAAGCTATTTTGACGAACCATGGTGACCAAAGAAATAAATGGTCAACAATACGTAAAAGCTGACATTCGAATTGGGGGATGCTGGCCAAAACCAACTATGCTTAAAAGTTGCAGTCCGCCAGACCTGAAGAATAACTGTTGAAAATGCATATTATTAATAACACCCCTTTCAATTGACCGTACACATGTCGTTGTGTGATAGGCGAGGTGCCGACAAACTATCACGACGTCGACGCACACCTCGGCTCTCGCCTTTAGAATACCATTACTTCATGAGAACTCTCGTCTCCCTCCCTCCCTCCATCCCCCCCCCTCTCCCTCCTCTGGCGTCATTTGCGGACCATGTTATGGTGAAATACGCCACCGCACGGCGCCTTAACGAATGTCTTATTTACCTCATAGTGCAGGAATTAAGGAAGAATGAGTAGAGCCAAGTATTTCCTCCATGTTTCGCTCAACACATTGCTTGCAAACCACAGCAGCACAAAAGAGCCATGTCATCTCTTACCTGTGCTAGGGTTTTGTGCACCAGGATCGTTGCCGTTGATTATCCATTGAAATGTGAAATTATCCACAATGATCGTGCATCCCCATGCTCAGCCAGAGAGGAAAATCGGCCTTGTGGATCGTGGATGGGTCGAGGTGTTTAATGATGCTGCGATTGTCCTCCCCGCAGGCCGGCGTTAATGTGCACTTGGGGATGTCTTGAGCTCGACCGGTCATTCATTCCCACTGGCTTGGCCATCGCCGATTGGACAACTGACGGTGCGTCTTTCGGTCCACCGGCACGTGCGCACTTGCGGCAGGGTTGCATGCAGTGTAAAAGAGAGCGTCGGCGAGGTATCTCCTCGTGAATGGAAAGATACAAGAAATGATTGGCAGGGACACCGTGAAGTTACTTACTGCCCCTTTGTGAGACCCCTTTATTTCCAGCACACTGCCCTCGGTCTCCACTGATGGGAATAACCAAGGAGTGAAGTAACGTACAGCAACTGCAAACGACAACTTGGTTTTTTAGCTCTCAACATTCCTCCTACTCTCCTATTTTTCAAAACATAGATATCAGAATGACCTTAGCATTGGAAGTCCAGTTCTGACCTCGGCTCTCGTGCATGCGATGGGCCCTCATCCCTCAAAAAGAAGTGCTTATCTCTAATACCACATAACTGCCACGCAATTAGCATGGGAGTATCTAAGGTTTGGATAGCTCTTCTGTCACTTCCCTCGCTGGTGGAAGAAACATAGTTGTCTGACCCAGTGCAGCAAGTGCGCTCATTGGAGTGATGTGGAGGACACGCGAAGCTCTCCACGGCTGACCGACCCGAGAACTGTGTGTGCTTATTTCCGTTGCGGAAGTATCACGACGCCTCGGGTGCTCCCATATGCGAGGCCCGGCTGCAGCATTATATGAATACGTCCATGTTCCCATTCGATCGCGTGTACAGTGCTTAAAAAACATTTTCCTGACAATACCTAACTCCGAAGGTGAAATTAATCCTTTATTAAAGTCTCTGGAAAACGTCTCCTCCACCCGTTTGCAATTTTGATTAAAAAGAAACCGACCGAAGTCCCAGTAGGGCGATGTCAGGCTGGTGAAGAACTGCAGTCCCAGTGTTGTCTGAAAGTTGCGTCGCTCTTTTTACTCCCCAATGGTAACTCCTGTGTACAAACCAACTGCATACTGTAGCAAACTGAATTGTCTAAGACTTGTCACAAGGGGGAAAACTACTGGGAGCACTTAGTTTCCTCTCGTTTGTGCGATCAGCGCATCATCCTCATTGAAGCGCTTTCTTCGTCTCACCGCCAATAAATCATGCTTCCGTTCCTTTCCGGGGGCACCTCGTCTGGTACTCCCTTCACGAGGCTAATATATTAGTTCCACGTATATGCTCAATTACAAATTTTTAGTGAAGGGGCTCACAAAGAACCTCGTAGTACAATTCTGATGGAATCGCCAGTCCGTTCAAAACTCATTTGCCTCCGTCGATTTCATCAAGGTATTGGCATTCTCGTCCACATAACGACTTGAACTTGTTTATTAGCCGCATGGTGAACACTTTGCCTCGTAGCCTCAGCGATCTAACAGATCCGTTGGATTTTTACTGTAATGCAGTCCGACTTCACCCTTTCAGCGCCTCAATTCACCAGACAGATGGGCGCCCATCGCACTCTTCCTCCAGGGGGGAACGCCCTTCAACCCCTTCCCCTCTCGCGCCATTTCCGTCCTCAGCTACTCTTAACCTGACTGGACGCTTTTCAAAGAGAGCTAACCTAAGTAATTAATTTTTTTACATTTATGGTAGTGTTTGATAGAATTTCCCGTAAACTTCATCGAGTACAAGAAATTATGTGATCATCGTTTCATATCATAGCGATCACCCCCCATGTCAGATACGTGGCGAAATATGCAAGTATACGCTACTATGTTGGACCACAGGTGAGACTCGGTTTATCCGCCGAAACAAGACAAAAGAAAGATGCAAATAACGATGTTGGAACAAGTAGATTTGTAATATCCTCCTGTCATCAACCCTCACTTGCCATGTCATTATGCGGTCGGAGGTACGCCAATGCAGCGAGTGGATGCTCCGGATGCCAGCTTTAAAGTCGTACATCGGAAAAGCCCTTGGGTGAAATTATGACGGCTGTGGCACGGCAACTAGCTCCTCTTTCACGAAACGCCACGTGTCCCTCACACAAATGGCAAATTACTACTGTTAGTGGTGCACTTGTATTCTCCGTGTGCTGAGCGGGCAGTTGAAGAAAAGGACTAGCCCTTTGCATTGTGCTTGCTGGATCGCGTTAGCCCCATCGCATGGGGATAATTTTCTGCGCGACTTTGTCTACATTACTCTTCATGTGGGCATGAAAAACGGCAGGGGGGCTACATCATAAGCGGTTAATCAAGACTGAGGACCCCATTCACACCCACTGTGAGTGTCCGAGGTAGTGTGGGTGGTTGCGATAGTGGAGTCTTCGATTCCGCCGTTATTGGGATAATTAATTGCTTTCATTCTCTTTCCAGGCAATGTACCAGCCAGGGCAAGAGACAACTGCGTTTGCTCCCAATTGGGCGTGTTGAACTTCCGTCAAGCATTGGGAGAAGTTTCTCCGTTCTGTACGTGTGCTTATCTCGATGCCTACGTGAATAATAGACATTCTTTGTGAAAACAGCCTTAATTCATTATTATTCCCCTCTTAAAGAACATACTGGCCATTAGTTAAATGTTAAGGTACTCAGTTCACTTAGTTGGGGCTGAAACATTCCCAGAAAGGGCAAACTCCAGCCATGGGCCTCCTTTGTTTCTGGTCTCACTTACACACTCCGTTCTGCCCTTCCCAATTGAAAGCGTTTTTTCTCTGCTCTTGATGTCTTTATGACAATAGCACCTTGTTAAGATATATCTTGAGAGCCGAGGTTTTTGCTCTGACAATACAAATGTATTATCGTTTCAGTCTTTCCCCTCTCAACGTAAGTCGTTCGTTTCGTTCCTTAGCGCGCCGCAGTTTCTTTACCCACACATATTTTAATGGAAGAGGACGCATGTATTCCTTGAATTCTCTCACAGATACAACAGTTCCTAAGATGTATTTCAGCCTCCTTTGTGCTAATTTTAAATTCCCTTTGGTCTTCTTCAAAAACGCCCCCTTCTAAAAGCTCTAACGACTCCAATCCATCCGATTAAGTGAGGTCCTCTCTTTGCATTTTGCCTCCTGTTCAACCATGAACTACCGCTCCGCCTTCGGTTATTCGAAAAAGCGTGAGCAAGAAAATTCGTTTGACTTGTGTGTGTTGGTCTCACAGGCCATTAATGACCGCGATTAAATGGACAACTAATGTTACCTGTTCCAGCACCAAGACGCGACTTCTGTGTCTATTGACGCAGTGTAAGAATTTGGAATTGGCTCTCGCAGGCGTCGAGATGACTTCGCTGAAGGCGTCGAGGAGGAAGACTGTAAAGGGTGTTTAATATGTTATACCGAGAGCACCACTCATAATAGCGCTTAACTTCTGTCAATCTAAAGAAGACATGCTCAGAAGATGTAGAGTGAATTTGCATGCCAGTGTACACTGAAATGCACGCCTCAGACCTCTTCTGGAGTCATGCCAAGTGGCACAAGTAAGGAGGAAGACCTAGCACTCGCACACAGAGGGCCGATGCACTTGCAGGCGGCTTGGAAGCCGTCCAACTCGGGTCTCGCGCTTTAGCGGAGGCGGAGTTGGACAAGTCAAGTGGCGATTTTGAAAACCTAAAATTCATTTCCTAGTAATTCCTCACATTATGTATATGCACATATACGCATAAACGGGTGATTTCACCATTACAAGAAAGTGAGTCAAATCGCGTTTTTTAGCAAGAGATCGAGGAGCGAACTTCGGCCGTCCGCGCAAGCACGCATGGGCATCGCAACGCGTCTTCTAGAGATTTGTCAGTCCAAGTTATTGCGCAGTTGTTTCCTACAACCACAGAAACTCCGCCATTCACTCCATTTTGTCACTTCTGCTCAGGGTCCAAAAGATTTATTTTCGTAATACCGCATGAAGGGTGAAACAAGAAACTCCCTCCTTCCACTCCCAGGCGGGTGCAAACTGCAACGCTTTTCGGCACTATCGCTCTGGTGCCTGCGATTTGGCCTAATTGCCACACAGGGCTTCATAAAAATGGCTCCGCCTCTCAGAACCACCTTTCCCCTCGTCCCCCCTACGCAGCGCCCATTCCGATCGGTCATACACCGTGAGAAGTAAAAAATGACGCATGTGATTCAACCTGTAAACATAATTGAGGTTTGACTAAATGAAAACCCCCTTCGTATGGCCCCGTACTCGCACTAACAAGGCTGCACACACGGAGTGCAGCACAAGACTTTTGGGTCAAAGTGGAGAAATGCTTTTCAATCCCATACAATGACGAATTGATATTAGTTAATTTGAAATGTAGACTTGATCATACGCCACCATTTAAAAACTTATTCATTTCAGCTCTGAAGTGAACGTTGCACAAACGTACTGGATGACTCCGGCGAGTACTTGCCACAGCCCTGAAAGCCCAACAAAGTTGGCTTTAAACAATTCAACGGGAACGACCAAACAGCATTAGATGGCTGTGTAATCGAGAGGTCGC
This sequence comes from Dipylidium caninum, assembly GCA_017562135.1. Taxonomy (NCBI): domain Eukaryota; kingdom Metazoa; phylum Platyhelminthes; class Cestoda; order Cyclophyllidea; family Dipylidiidae; genus Dipylidium; species Dipylidium caninum. Next base: position 741,750 of record QEYB01001296.1, read on the forward strand.
AGCCCAACGACCACAATAAAATAAACATTCGCCCTGAACGAAGCATATGCCTAATCCTAACGAGGTATGGCGAGTAATTCCGTGAAATTGGCTTTTCACAGAGGGTCACGAGGGGGATTTATCATCGTGTGAGAATCGAGGGGTAGAAGTATTACTTTTCGCCTTGGAAGAAGCGATGCTTTCTTAGGAATTTCGCGTTTGACCCTCCTCCACACGACCTGTGATTGCCTCTACAAATTAATAATTTCGTTGTTTAAAAGCATTCACGACTAATTGTGGAAGGACGTTAAGTAGAAACACGTAGGCTGAATTCACGTTTGCCAAAATCACCCCATCAAGATATTAAACCAACCAACCTTTGTCACGAATTTTAAATGGTTTAAAGCAGAAGAGAGTGTTGGAGCAGAGAATAACTCGAGGGCACTTGACAAGGCTGCGTTCAAATTAAAAGCGCTTATTCTCCTTCTAATTGATTTTCCCTGAGCAACTTGCTGCCGCCCAGTTAGTTCGGTCGAGAACAGTTTGGTGAGCGAAGTGTAAGTGCAAGTGGTAATGAAAAAATGGCGTCAGCTCTGCTGAAAGCAGGCGACCCGCTCGCAAACGCCATTATAACTTATAATACATGTTATATATGCAAAACCCCTAATATATGTCACAATTCTAACTTTTGTCCTTTCTGTATTTCATGCGGTCGTTTTTACGACGTAGTAAATATCCGATTGAACTGTGAGAAGTGTGTTTTTTTGGCGCCGGTGGTCTCAATATACTCTTTTGAATTCGGTAAAAATTATGGAGTAACTGTGTCCCAAGAGAAGCAACAAACTGAAGAATAGCAATTGAGTAGAGAGAGATTTCTGAAATATGAACCTAATGCGGTCAGAACTATCTATTAGACTCACTCCGAAGATAATCCACGCAAATGTTATCGCCATATATGCGGCCCTCTACGGCACTTACTCCAAGTTGTTTGTAGTCCGAATTCCTATTTCACGACCAAACCTTCGTGGGTTCTCACGATCATAACCTTTTTCGCCTCTATGGGAAGTGCCAAATTCCAGAATCAGTAAAGGTAAATTTCAATTTTTCTCTTGTTGTCCCATTGTCCTTTCTTTTCAAGTTGGAAATGTCATTAAGTCTTAAATCGAATTTCGGTTGGACATAAAAGCCTAATGGCAAGGGCCAATGAATGAAGACTTTATATTAGGGGCAAATTTTCCGAAATAATTTTGAAGTCGATCAAAAATGACGGTTCTTCTAACCAAATCCCTCTTCTGTTGATGCCATCACAGTTCATTCTACTTCTCATTATGCGTCCCAGCAGGGCGGGGGGTTGGGGGGCTTCAAAAACATTGTTTTGTTATAGCAATGATGAAATCCTATATGGTATATACTTTAAACTATCCGTTATACATGTGATCGCTCATGCTAAACACGTCACAACTTAGGTGCATTTGTTTTAGTTCATCGAGAGCCTCCAGCCTCACCACCACGTATCCGACTCCGGCGACCACGCCAGGAGTCAAGGCACTTTATGAGATGACCAGAGATGCCTTATATTAATTGAGACACCTTTTGGGATAGCAACCGAATTGTTGTTGCTTTGTGGCTCCTATTGCAGATAACCTTACCGTTTGCTGTTAAAAGCGAATCATCACATGCATACTTAATTCAGGGTGCTTTTAGGAGAAAACATGAACAAATCGTTTGATACGAAAAAATACTAGGGCAATAAGTTCTATAATGGTCTCGCTAACTTGGATCATCATCTGCACACTGACATCCAGCTTTCCAAGTTCAATGAAATAAGAATAAGATGTGTGAAGTTATATACCCTTAAACCTTCTCCTAAATTTTCGCTAACTACCAGGGCCTAAACACAAACTTTGGTACTTACCCATCATACCATCTCATTTTTATGGTTATGGTGTTCTCATCTGCTATAAGCTGTCGGGATAAAAGGCATCTGTCACCAACGAACCGAAGTTAAGCAGTGAAAAAAAGCCGAAATTGCGGGGCGAAAAGTTGGGTACTGTCAACTAAAATATGGGGTTTTGTACCTATTCCTAGACGCATAGCAGTGCATACAACCTGGCATGGTTGCCAGCAAGTAAATCGAATGTACTTTAAAAAACCTCCTCAATTCTCCAGTTTATAATAGATCTCCTGAATCATATGATTGCGTTTGAATTCATAGCTTGCTCACCTACCGTGGGTTATTTTTATAGATTGACTTTGGCTCTTCTAGAAGGAAGAAATTCAATACGTGGAAATCGAAATCATCCTCGTTGCGGAACCAAATTCTAACGGTCTTCTTAAGAACTCAGTAGATTTATAAATACCTTGATGAGTCGCCAAGATAAGTGGCGCTCAACCAACTTTTCCTTAAAGGAAACCACTTTTAGATTAAAACTCTGAAAAATAGTATGAATAACGCTACGTTGTTTCCTTTCTTCCCGTCAGTTTTAGCTTTCGATTTTTATGTTTCGAAAGCTATGGTTGAATAGTGTTGTCAAGGTGAATGAAAGAAAAAGGGTCCTATTAATCTTTTTGGGATATATGCTCCTAACCCTTCCCAAATATGACTTTTATATCTTTAGGAACGTGGCATTAGAGCGTGGAGGAGGGATGTATATTTCCCATATTCATTTTAAGTTATTTCAAAACTTAACTAAGTCCAATGAATCGATGACTTGCAGCCTCCTTGAAAGTCAATGCATTTTGCAGAAGTTATTACTCTTCCCTAGAACAGCTGAAAGTGGTTTTTTGCGTTATGACGAAGTTTCAAGCAATTTGCCATATTTCTTATGAAGGAAGACATGTTCGAATTTGTATCAGCATAAGAAATAATGGTTTTATGATTGATATTCAGTCTCGACATTTATTGGCAGATTTACGCGTAGTGTGTGTGGTGTGTAATTTGAGCCTCAAATGTGTGTTCGGTTGTTGAGGCGTATTTTTCCTAAACGATTTCGGTCCTTTGTGTGATGCTGTTGGTTAGCATACTTTACGATAAATTTGCTACTAAATTAATTTATTGTAATACAGAGGGCTAGCAGCTAATTTTTCAATAATTTATCCGTGTACTCCGAGACCACTTAGTGTCGCCATTGTGCCTCCTATAACTTAGAGAGTGTTAGTCGTCCCCTGTTTTGGGGCCTGGCTTCTGTGCGGTTGCTCTTACGAAGATTTCTTGGTTGATTCTCCTTTGGATTACATCGACATGTATAGAGACCCATTACATGTGAAACGGTGAAAGTGATACATTGAAAGTACTTTAAGATAGCGTCAATATCTTTTCCAGGTAGTAGGAGGGAGTTGCGGATGTCCTATATTTTTCTGTCCTTTTGTTTCAGAATGAATTTTCACGAAGCTTTCTCTAGACAAAATGTTCTTAAGGATTTCGTTACCTTCAATAACTTCATTGGTTTCATCGTTGCTCGTGAATATTTAGACAATGTTACGAAGTTAGTTTACCCTGATGAAGAAGGAATTTATAATTTTTATAAATTTTTATTAAAATTACTCCAGGTAAGACTGTGTTATCATTTACTTGGAAGGGTGATAATGCTTTCATCCTTCCCTTTTTGACTGACCCGTCATGCATGAACCAGATGCTCTCTCATGTAGTTCTTAAAAGGTATGATGTTTCTTACTAATGGGTCCGCAGAATTGAATCCCTTCGAAATGTTGACTGTCTTGTGGAATATGTCCATAGATCCTACATTAAAAGATCTCTCGTACGTGACGCCGAAGAAATGGGAGATTTCAAGTCGGTGGCGTTTCACCAAGACAGCCTTGTAGGTGTGTAATTCTCGTTTATATATTGACTTTTCCTCAGGGCAATTTCTGCGAAAGTTTGCTGTCGGTTTCCATTTACAGTCTTTTGAGCAAATAACTAAGTTTTGCAATACATTTTATGCATACTATGATTCGGTGACAGTACAGGAAAACCTCACCGCCAGATTTTCTGATTTATTAAGGCAGGTTTTTTGATATTACTTTATTTCCTAGTTCGGATCAAGTTGCGGCTTATTCGGAGGGGGTTATATCCGGAGCTGGTCGAATAGGTCTTCTAAACCCTCTTGACTTTGATCTGCTTGTGCAAAACTTGCGAGATTATCTTAAGAATTATCCCGACTTGGCCACACCAGTAAGAATATTTTGAGTATGCTGTTGTTTGAACTCTTGCTACTTTGTTAGACGTATAAATTTTGAGTTGAGGTCGTTTGTAAATGTGAAATATCTACTCCACTTTAGTTTGCAATGACATCGCCAATTAAATGTTCAATATTTTTGTCTTTACCACCAATATTGAATTTGTGTGTGGTTTTACTGGCCGCTTACTGAGTGTATTCGTATGTGCTATTTAGCGTTTCGCTTTGCACGCACTCGCTATGCGACAGTGCGACTTATCACAGGCCGAGTCGAATCTCTTCAAGGCTTTTGAAATGGCCATTTCGTGGCCACCAGCAGACACTTCGTCGTCAATTGCGCCTGACCCCAGACCTGTTGATGCATGGACACGTATGACACTGGGCGCCGCTGATATGCACCACAGATTTGGTCACAAGTAAGTGTAATACAGGTTTTTAGGACGTCATCTTGATTGTGTAATTATATCTCACATAAGATTTTTTCTGCAGTCAACAGGCTCGTTCTTTTCTACACCAAGCATTGGCTCAATCTCTCGAAACCAATGATTCGTTGAGTTTACGGCACACTAAGGTTATTTTGTTTTCCGTCCTTTTTACCTCGAAAAGTTATAAAATTAACCAATTGTTTTAATAAAAGACTTGTCTTCGTAACTCCTGATATTTTGATATATTTTATATGGTAAAATTATATTTTTCTGTTAATTTTGTGTGCCCAGTATCTTAGTTAGCGACCGAATTCATTTGTCGCGTGCGACATGAAATTTTCTTAACTGTGAGAATTAAAACATCTTTTGTTTTTTTGCAGCAACTTTGACTAGTCATTCTTTTTTTTCTTCTTTTCAGGCAACCTATGACGTGATAAATCCGATGGGGGGGCCTTTTCGTTACGAAAATGGAGAGGAACAGACTGAGGGATCGGTATCTACGGTAACACTTTAGAATTTCGTTTTTTATTTACATGTTTATATCTTTGTTTCTTGTTCTTGTTTATTTTCTAATTTTCTAAGTTAGTATGCAGCAGCTCCAATCGGCACCTATTTCCATTACTCTATTTCCTTAATACCATAAGTTTAATTTTTCTCCGTAGCAGACTTATAGTATTTTCCACTAGGTGTAAGTATTCTTTGATTTAGATGTAAATTTATTCATCCTTGGATGTGAATGTTATTGAGATGACCATTAAAATTCGTATCATGTCTTGATATGTGGATCACTACCGCATTTTCCCTCGGTTGTAACCGGGAAAACCTATCTGATAATCCAGTTTAGTGATTATTTTTACTCTTTGCCTTATATTCCTTTTATTTGCAAAGATATGTTCAACTTTCAGTCTTTATGGCGTACCTTCATTTAGTGGAAAAGTCCCCGTCGTAGTCCGGTGATGTCAAAGAAACGAGTTGTTACGTTGAACGTGTCTTCGATATTTCTGCATTTCATTATTTATTCGACGTATTCCAAGAATTGCTTTGAATTGCGTATTAGAGATACCCTCTCATATCCAAATTGGAATTAACTTTCTTTATAAATTTGGTAGATATCTGTATTCATCAATTCTTTCGTTCTTTACACATAATAATGGCAAACTCTTTGACATTCCAGCTTGTTTTTGGTAAAAAACACTTTAAAACAGCCCATTTTTCAGGATCTTCTTCTTACCGAATTGTCGTGTAAACTTTTCAAACTTCTTGGAACAGGTACGAGCCCACAAACGTAAGTTAATTTAAGTTTACATGCTTTTTCCATTCCTTTTTAGTTAGGATTATTTCCATATTGCATATTAATGGCTACGTAACTCATTTAAAATAGTTTTTCGTAGTCTGCATATCTCTCCTATAGGGTGTTACTGACATATTTCAATTCTGTGGTGGCTCCCCAATCGGATGTCTTAGCGACGGTTCTCTTAAATTTAGCCTTTCTTTTCTCCGTCTATGGCTATAAGTGAGTCCTATCACGGCTGCATGTATGCTTGTTTAACGTGATTATCAAAAACTCATCTTTTACTCTCCTCGTCGATGTTATTTCGTAAACGATCTTGCCCTGTTTCCTTCAGCATTCTGAGCACCACTTTGCTACAGTGCGTCATCATCATAGATTGTTTATGCCCTTGTCCTATCTCTGACTCTGTTCTTTCAACGTCGATTTCTCAACTTGCGAGGGCGTTTGCCGCTTCTGTGAGTATTGGTTTTCGTTAATCGACTCCGATGTAAATAAAACATTTCAGTCAATTCTCATCTGTAATTTTGTAGCCTGCTGCTATGTACCAATCACTTGACCGCTTAGCACTACTTCTTTACAGTTTAATTCTGTCACATCTGCGTCAATCGCTTAAATGCTGTAACAAGTAATCGAAATGATTCTTTCAGGGTTTGTCTGCTCAAGCAGTGCAGATAATCACAGCGGCCGCTGAAACAATCGGTCGGTTTGAGGAATCGGGTAATTTTGAACGTGCTCGTGTAGAAACGCAGTTAGAACAAGCGCTACGTATTGATGGTGATTTGAATCATTGTGGTCGGCTTATTAATGAATTGGCTCTTTTCTGCCCGTGGGAGGCAAATCTGAGGTATTTAATTGTATACAACTAATAGTCTGCAACGATTATTTATGGGTTCTACATTTGCGTGTATTTGATTGATGGTGTCTCTGGTATCTAATTTGGAGGCATTTCGTGTTACATCTAATGAGATTCACAATACCATTTTTGTAATTTTGATTTATCCTTTAAATTGAAGGATTCTTCTGTTTTTCCGTCCCCCCTTGAGCATTTCATCTTCTCTTCTCAGGCGAGCTAACTTGGAATCAAAGAGAGGGAATCAGTCCTTAGCTATCGACATTTTACGAGCCCTGGCCGACAGGGCTGAGACTCTGATAACGTCGATTGGCATTACTACCGATAGTGGCCTTCTCTCTCGAAGCTTCTATAGGGAGGCGAATGATGTGAATGTGGATGAGTTATCTGAAATTTTGGAACCGCCTAAACTTGGTGGAGTTGCGGCTCTTGTTCGATTTGAAGTTCGTGCTCGGATAGCCATGGTAGGTGTACCCCTGGTTGGAACAAATCTTCCTCCTTGCTTAACCATTTATTTTATCACATTTTTCCACAAATTTGTCTTAACCATGTTTTTACACCTTCTTTTTGGTCTTTCCCTTGTTTAGGCTTTGATGCGTCTCGACTGTACTCTCAATTTTTATACTCAACACGAGAGTTGGGACGTAACCTGTCATAGCCAATTCGTAACGATTTTGTCATATGTTATGTGAAATGTATTTCTAACTTTCAACACAGAAGTTATACACCTGCGCTTACGCACATATAAACATGCTTGTGTGTGTGTGTCTCGTTGTGTTCCTACACTCCTTGTTGCGGCATAAGACATTATGGTGCAAAGTAAAACTTAGCTGCAGGAATTACCGTTGATGACTGCAGACTAGAGCATTTTCCATTGCCTTACTTTTAGCTTTTCATTTTTTTAATTTCATTTATTCCTAGTGAGGGCAGACGAAACCACGAGTTGTGGGAATTTTAAAGTTTTGTTTTGATTTTAAAGGCTAAATACCTGGTTTTCAACGTACGTGCTAAAAGGTATCAAATTTACGCCCTTGTTATTTTACATTTCACTATCTTAGGGGCGTGTTATTGTAGGAAAGTCATCGCATTTTTTATTTTGCAGGCGGAACTTTTTGCGTCTAATGAACTATTTCGGGAGGCTCTCAACCAATTAGAGCGCGCTTTAGTGCTCAGTCGGGAGTACCAGATGAGGCAATTTACGAATGTTTGTATCATCATGCTGGCGACTATTTCATCACTCGCTGATGTTCCTATAGGAAGTACTTTGGTGGATGGCACAACTATCTTCGATGTTTTCGCCGATATTTGTCATCAAGCTGAGCCGGCGGTTGTTTTGCATCTGGCTAATATGAAATTATGGCTGACTCTTGAAGCAGGTCATCCAAATGGTAGGTCCTCTGTTCAATACCGTTTCAGTTTGCGCGCGTTTTTCGCTAAATTGATACTACTTATTTTCAGTCGAATTAACATGGGAAAACCATTTGCATGAGAGTGCAACCTTCTTTGCCAATAGTGGTGACATGTATTCACTCAATAAACTGGTCAAGATATTTGTGAGTTCTTGAATGTTTGGTTATCTTTTCCACTTGTCACTTTTTGCCCCTCTACCTAGAGTCAAATCACCTGTTAATTAGTGACTATCAAATCCCACAATAGCGTAATCTACTATTTACACTTTGACAGACTTTTCTGCACAAGCATCCGGGCTATCCCAAGTCGACGTTTTCAAAATACTTTTTCCCATTATTCTAATCGGAAGTTGTGGTCTGATTACGAGCCTTGGGTTCCTTCACTTTGGCGAGTTCTCCGAATGTTGAGCTTTCAGTCTCCATGGGTGTCAACACCATACTCACACATTTACTGACCGCTGTTACGTATCTGAAGGTCAGATATTTTTTCTATCGCATTTTGTAAAACTGTTCCCTACCTAACCTTTACATATTTTAATAAAATCATCATCACCTTGAAACAAATGTTTATAATTGACCGGTAATTGTCACTAGTCTAGTAAACAACTGTTCTTTCATTATTTCTCTTGCCTATGTATGTTCCTCTATAGCTTGCCTAGTAAACCTGTCTTTATTTGAGCTATCAATGAGCTCCAGTTGAGTTAAATTCTGCGGTGATTTTTAAACTTATAGAAGATAGGTACCGGTTAATATAGACTCATAACTCGATAAGTTTTGCATCACCACCTATACTTTTTATAGGGGTAAAATTTTCGAGCCTTCTATATCAAATGTTCCCTTAGTGGGGATTGTCTCATTTGAACTACGATACGAATTTGTATGTGATGCAGTGCACATGTACTGCGTATGTTGGCAGGCCTTATTGCTTCAGAAATTGAATTGCTCCTACATCGTCTGGATGGTTACTTCTGCCACCAATGTAAATACCCGCCTATTGTCATTTTGTTAAAATTAGCATACACTGATGCCCTCATGAAGGTACTTTATGTTCGAAAAACTAGACTCGCCCGCTGGCTATCAACTACCACCGCCTATACAAGCGGTGCAAAAGTTCCCAAATCGGCCTGTTAAGGCTTAAGCTCCAGTTTCCCTGTTTTCCATTCGTTCCTGATCACAAACAGTATTTGAATTCAGAAATGCTCGCCTATTTCGGTTATTGAGATTCCATTTTACCTCAAGACTATAACTGTTAGCATTACGCCGCAAATCTCTATCGCGGTCGACCACTTCCTTTGCCTCAAGTTTTGGTAAGCTTACGTGCATGTGTTTGGTCGTGTTCATCGTTCAAAATCCTTCCTCGACAGTTAATCAACTGACTTAGAACCATTATATTACCCGACGGCGGTTCCTGTGTCCTTTTGCACGGTGTCCCAGGGTGTTTCGTATGAGCGCTCACACTGTGATGTGCTACGTGCGTCATTCCTCAGATTTATTTGGACTGTTTAAAACGAATAAGCTTTGGGTATGTTTGTGGCCGACACATCCTTGAGAAAGTCATAGGTTGACCGGGAGACTCCCGTAACATTATGCTTAGAATTAGCAGTACGGGTTGATAAACGTTTCGGTCGGTCAGCCTCACTCTGTTACGACAGCGGAAATTGTCTATGTGGTTACAGGTACGGGTGTATTTTGCGAATAATTTTTTGCATCCGTAATAATGTTCTACTGCAAGCCCTAAAATAGTCTCACCTGTAATGATTAGTTCACGCCGCCGTGGTACCGATATTTAGAATAGCCTGTTCTTTACCATAAATCTCTCTTCACCGCAACATAAGCAAGACATCCTTTGAATACTTATTACTAATGCAAATGCAATAAGCCTGACAAACAATGCTGGTAAAGACCTGATAACATTTGTCCTGTTAGAGTAACAAATTCCATAAATTTATGTGTATAAGTTGCCTGAAGGAAAAGATGTAGGGTACCTTGAAAAGAAAGCTTTACACTAGTGTGCTGGCCTTCGGCGTCGACAGACCGAGAGATGTGGCTTCAGTGTGAGGGGATAATTGACAGGCTGACTAGACTCTTCCTTCGGAGTTGTGTATGTACATTCAATTTGGGCTCTGTTAAGGGTGCCTGTTCCACTATCAGAGCTTTAAAAACAAAAAGGAGGTCCCGGAGATGGGGCAATGAAGAGGGCGGTGGCTGGGGGAATCTGTAGTGTCGATAAGGCATTTGTCGGGAATTGTAGTAAATCGAGGCATTTCCTAAGGTGTTTGTGATAGAGAAGGAGACCGGTGTTTCGTCTTAAGATGCCGAATGCATGTACACAAACACCAAATGGCTTGAGTATGCGAGAGAATAAAAACAGTGTAACCCTGTCTCGAACTTCAAGTCGGGTGGGGTGTTTCGCGAATAAGTTCATCCTTTATGGTTGTGGCTGACTTGTATTACCCTGTCTGCTGGAGGGACTTACGCAGAGAAATCGTCTGCTCTGGGGGTCTTTGAGACTCGGGGGTTCGCAGTGGGAGCCATTACCCGTCACAAATGGATTGCCCGATTGGTCGAGACCCATGTCGGTGGTGCAGGCACTCGAGTCACCGGATTGCGGATAGCCGGTGAAGGAAACACTCTTCATCTGAGGATACCACTGGAAGTCCACGCTGGGAACATGTCCGTTTACGTAAGCGGGCGACCCACAGGTGGAGATGGGAGATGAACTGTAAGGCGGTCGGAGGGGTATACCGTCAGCAGAGAGGTAGGCACACTCGGTCGTGGAGCCGGGGTAGATGCATGTAGGGGGCTGCAGTTGACTTGACGAAAATTGTCCGAGTTGTAACTGGCTGGTACTGGTATTGGTGGTGCTGTTCATCGGCGAGGGACGCATCGGTATATGGTCGGCAGGAGGCACTTTGGAGGGAACTCCCGGCCTCCCATGGCGCTGGGGACTCCCACTCCTCGTGAATGTCATCGAGGCGCTTCCTGTGAGAAAATTGTGATTTAGGAAACGATGGGGAGTGTCGAGTTTCGGCTTCTCTCCTGTGATGCCCGTGCTCTGACTGGTGAAGAAAGGCTTTTGGCCGTTTCGCTGAGTGCGCTGTCGATTCTGACGGTTGCGATTGCGGATAATCAGCGAAGCGACCGCACAGATGCAGATCAGGAATACGCAAATGGGCACCGCTATGTAAATGGTCAGGTGGCGTGGCGATGTCGCCCGGGTGATATCCGGACCCTCGATTATTTTGTCACCATCTAGAATGGGAAGACATGTGTATTGAGATTCCCCTCCTTACATACAGCCACCTCTGGAGCCCTAACGCGAGTCTCAAAATAGCATCAGCGCTGCGAAAACGCTCATAGTGCCGATCGCTTTATTTTACAGGGGACTTGGTTGCCGACTTTGTTATTTCTGCTGAAGCGAGGGTGCTCTTCATGTTCAGAACAATTCTGGCAAAGGTCAAAGTGCCAACCCAGCCTGCCCAGAAGATGGGAAAACTCTTGAATGAAAAGAGTCCTTTGTTAAGAAATATTAAGAATACCTGACAAATTACGCAGTCATTTTCCCTCTTCTTCCATGTGCACTTCCTTGAGTGCGTACCCTCTGTCGCAGTTTAAGAATATTTCCGTGGTCACGGTGCGTGTTCAGCTTCGTACTGAGTGTGCTTTGCGATTTGCGTCCAGGTTAGTTGTAATAATTAGTACTGGGGAGACTCATTTCTGAGCCCCAAAATTTGTAAAGGAGGATAAGACTCATGGGAATTTGGTATAAGAAAGAGATAATTTTGACTACGCTAACGATGTTCCATTCTCCTCCAACACCCTGATGGGGAATTTAGCGCAGAAGAAAACAGTCGCTACCGCCAAGGTGAACGTCTGTTTTATTCATACGAAAAGCAACTTAATGACGTGTCAAAATACATATTTTCCAATACTTATTAATTCTAATCATTGGGAGTGAATGTCTCACTTGTAACGCGTATTTAGTAAGGAAAGGGAAAAGAGTGATTGTCCGGCATGAAGTTTCGTCCGTTAGGATAAATGGCGCATGAATAAAGTAGGAGTTAATAAAAGGAAAAACCTTTTAGGGAAACGTGCACAAATTTGTGATCATCGCGTCCGGATTCGGTGATGACGGAGCAGATGTACAGACCGGCATCACGTGGTGAGGCCGAGCGCAGGACGAGACGGCTGCGTCGAGATCCAGGATTGCTGACGGCCAATGGTTTGGGAATGTCGAAAAACTGTTGCAGGTCCTGAGGTAAAATAGTTGGTAGCACAATGTAGGTGCCACCTGACCAGTGAAGAACTTCGTTTGATCGGAGGTCTGTAATGCCCGACTCATTCAAGGATATGTACTTGCCCCACTAAAAGGGAACAAAGCACCTCCCCAACTGGCTGACACTATCGTCAATGTCGAATGAACAAGAAGTCAAGAAGCGTTCAATTTCTCACACGTATAGTTGCAGATCTGTGCTCTTCTTCGCTTATTTCGCATGGAAAAGTCGCATCACGTCCCATTTCGACAGTCGCAGTTACATTGTGGGGTCCCTGTATAATTTCACCCTCTGACCTCGCTGGAGGCGAAATAAAACAGAATATATGATTTAAGGAGGTGCAGTTTGGTTGGGGTAAGCCACCCTCGGTGCACCCATTGAAAATGATTTTATTCTGCTGTAAGCAACCGTCCCCAATCAGGCTACTTATTCCGCCAACTTTCAGGGCAAGAGGGTACTACAAAAAGCCCATTTTCCGTGTGCTAATTTGTCTGCCAAAGGCATCAACGGGAAGTGAAAGACAAGCCTCTTGTAGGCCTCGTACATCACAAAAAAAGCATATTTCAGCTTTGCCAATGTATAAGTTTAACTATGCTGGGCGTCTTTGCAAAACAACTGTTACTTCCTCTGGATAAACAGGCTGTTGACATGCATGTATCCCCTTATAATCTTCACCTGACGCAGCAAAAGTAAGGCAGTGTGATTATCGTGAGGTGGAGTTTGAATATTGAAGTAAGGCCATCTGGTTCCACGTTTATTCGTGCATGTCAACGAACCCATAGGGCGTCGCAGAACTCTTCAAAGAAATCACGTAGCCTATTCCGCGCAGCATTTATTCGACATCAAAACGCAGCTCTCGACAGGTTCTTTCAGCTCAGCGCACACCTAATCCACTGGCGTCGCCGAGCATTAAGGAATTGTTCATACACCCTTTGCCATAAAACCTTCTTGAATTCGTCACCTTCGGCGGAAGCTAAACTCACAAGGTGGCTGAGACTAGCAAGAGGACAGTTGGAAAAGTAGTGTGGGACGTGTAGGGGTCAGATGTGATAAAATGTTGAGTTTGCCTCGGTGACGGCCAACTTCTCCCACCCTCTTCTGCCATACTCGACGTGTGACTCGGTGCGAAGTGATGGGAGACTTTGAATGCTATCAGGGCGGGAACTGAGTCGAACCAGTGAAAGCAGTACTGTGGACGGACATGATGAGAAGTCCAATGTTCTACTGAGAATTTACTTCCGATTCACTTCAAAAGAGGCTTAAATAAGAAATAGCAAGGAATGCATTGTCATCGGGTGAGGTATTCGGCTGTAAACGCCCTCGGTATAGAGCGGAACCCCTAAAACTAAATCATTCTGTGCTAACTTTCTGATATCAGGAAAGCTAGATTTCTCCCCGCCTCTTCGCACGCTGTATCAGAAGTATGAATTACTACCGGACAGGAAAAAATTAGCAAGTACAGTGGGAATATTCGCAGCCCGCTTAAGGGGACAGTCCCACGCTCAACTGTACGTGGAGGACGAGGATACCTGAAAGTAAAGGTGATGGTGCCACAATGCTTTTTTATTCTTCCTGTAACAGTCTACTCCTTATCCATATTACCACGGGAATGCACCCCGACGTGTGTGATGGGGAATATCAGATGTGCTGAGTTGAGAAAAAACGTAGGCGGCGTCTAGTCCCGAGCTTCGTGGTCATGCGTCGAATCCGCGTTTTCACTCTCGCTCTTTTCTCACTCATGAAATTCAATTATTTTTATTCCCACTTTTAAACTGGTGGGTGAGAAAAACTGCGATGACACTAGGTAAATTAAATGCCCATCCGCCTTTAGAGGGAAATCGAAAGCGGGAGATTGGAAAAGATTTCATACTGGTAATTTTAATCAGGACCACGCCATTTTGAAGCAGAATGGAAAAGACAATCTAGAGTGCCTATCCTTACCTTTATAGGGGTCCGCTGCCCATGGTAAATAGTTCTGCTCTGAAATTCATAGGAGTGCTGCGCGTCTTATTTGGCATTTACAAATACAAAGAAGGGGCTAAACCAGTGAATGGAAGAGGAACTTTTCTGTGCACAGCATTTAAAATTACCCAATATATTCATTACTTAGAGCTGTTGGGTGCAGATTAAAGGCCTTTGTTGTGAGGTACACTTCATCAATGCTCGAACAAGTGTTACTTTAGCGGACGTGAATGGCATCATCTTAAGCCTCATGGAGGAACTTACGCTGAACGCGAAGCCTGAAGGTACGAGAGAGTTTGCCAACGGCCAAAGCGCCCGGCAGATCGTCTAGTTTGGCGTTCACGTGGACGGAGCACCGGTACTCACCGGCATGAGCCAGGGTTATTTTGCGGATGCGCAGGATTGGGCCGGTGAAGCGGGCGACCACCTCCGTGGGCGTCAGACCAGCGCCCTCCTTTTTGGCCGTCATACGAGGGAGTCTTTCGCGGTCCCCGGGATAGAAGGATGAATAGGCGTCATGGGCGTCAAGATTCGGACTAGCATCCACCGTGTTGAGCGGATGGAACATCCACGTGTACGTCAGTCGGTCCACCAGGCTCTCGGCAGCGATGCTCTCGCAGTCCAAGTTCACATCTTCGGCCCACGCCTTTACCTGGGACAGATCCGCCTCTGAGTAGGTGTGGAGAAAGCAGGGGCCTAAAGCGACATTTGGTAAGTATCAGTAACACCCACATACCCAGTCTCCATTTAAAAGACGCAATTACTAATATGAGGGACGTAGAAAAAATATTTGATGAGCTGGCATTCCGGTGTAAAGATCCTTCATATTCTCTTTTTTGCATAAAAATGAAATGAGACAAGTAAGAAGCGTGTTCAGAGGGAAGCCAGGCTTGATTCAACCCGTTAGGCAAAATCACCAACGCCTTTTCAGTCCTGGTCGTGCAAAAGCAGTCATCACTACTTGGGCAGGGAGTAACGGGGAAAGCCGCCTAGAGCGGTGACAACGGCGACCGAAAGGAGCAGCGCGCATACCGGAGTCGCTAATAAGGCCATTTGAGAGAAGGGCGCAGCTTTGTTCGAGCAGCGGGGAAAATTTGTCTACAAATGAGAAGATTGTGTTTAGCTAATTCCTTTTAACAATGTCATAGGCTTAAACACTGGAAAATATTGCCAGCCTCCCGGTTAGTAAGCCAGCCACCACAATCTCAGCGGATAAGGCAAGAAAGCTGCACTCAAAGGGGGATAACTCCTCAGCGATAGCACACTAGGGAAAAGAGAAAGTGGTTGTGTAGGGAGGAGCTCGCAACGATCATCCAAAAAATGTACCGATGACTTTGATGTTGAACTCGGCCGCATTGTGGCCAAACCCGTTCACGGCACTGCAGATATACTTTCCGGAGACAGCAAGACTATCCGCCTTGAGGGAGTACATCTGGTCCTCTGAGAGAATCCATGATGTTTGGGCCGCCGGAGTCCACTTGTAGAAGGGTGCCGTGTAGGGGCACGTGAGATTTATCGTACTACCGAGGTTCACCAGGTAGCCCCGGCGGTAATCGACCCTGTAGTGCAGTGCTGCGGCATTGGCTGAAAGCATCCAAACAGAAGAGGCCTCGGAATGAAATTTCCAAAACATGCGCCAAGCAGTAGGAACACCTGGTCCTAAAATTCACCCATCCAAACGCGAATGTGATGCTGTCAAGAAAAATACTTCAGCGCGATATGAAGATGTGCAACAAAACTAATTAAGGTATTTTCCCTAAAACCCGAGGTCGTTATGCGTACAGCCTTCCCCCCAAGGCGCTCTTATACGAGCCTGCGCACACACTGAGACGGAACTGGAGGCCGAAAACCTCGAGCACCAGGCAATAGTGCGGGGACCGTCAGGCGGGTATGTTTAAGGCCAGGTCCTGCTTTCTAAATCGACACGGCCAATGTTCCACCTGGAATAGTGTGAGATGTCGCCCATTCGGGATTTGTACAACGAGAAAAATGAGTTTTGTCGAGACAGGATTATTGAGTTGTTAAGGCACGCAAGCCATGATGACGGTTCGCCTTATGAGCACACGAAGACAGCCTCTGCCTATTTGTTTGTAACACGCACTATACTTAATATTTCATCAACGCGCACGTACTCACTCCTCATGGCATTGCGATGTGCACACGGTAGGAGGGTTTGTTTATGCCGTCCTCGCTCACGCGCTTTTTGCCGTTAGTAGTAGCACAAGAGAGGGCAGGGAGAAATGGGGAGATAAATAACTCGACAAAAATGTTATCAGGAAAAAACAGTTGTCTGGTGAGCGTAGGTGTGTGTTCCTGAGGCCCTTTTGGCACCTTTTTCTCTTACCCTTGCTGCTTCTGCTGCCGCTAGTCTCTTCTCACCTTCTCCATTCTCTTTCTCAGTCTTTCCCAGCGCCAAATTGCCTGCAACCGAAGGTACCACGGAGGTCTGTGTCTGTGCTACACTGAACGCCACCGGATGAACTGGTCTAGACTTTGCGCACTTTCCATTGGGAGTTTAAAGGGGCAGACATTTTTTGTGTAATCCATTTCTCACGAAACATTTGCAGAGTAATCAGCACTTGCTTGTGGTCAATGAAACCATTCGCTACTGCTACATGATTCAGGTTCAACCGATTCATCTGCCGTGATTAGCCTCAAAACGCTTAATTGCTGGGATATAACAACAGACGAGGTGGTCTCACATAAGATCACTACAATTCGGGCTGTAAATTCCGAGCCCTCATCCTCTCAAAGGTGGGCTGGGTCACTTTGTCGCCCATTCAGATGGAATAATTTAGACCTTTAGACAATGTATCTCCTCTCCACCCGCCCCGGGCTTCATGTTGGCGGTAATGTCTCTGACATACTAGAAGAGTAGTCAACACGTGTGATCCAAACCTAGTCCAGAATGGACTACAGTATAAGCAGGGAGTGAAGAGGGCAAGAAGGAGCCTCCAAATGAGAAGCGACAGCGTCTACAGGGCTGAGACTCACGAGCAGGTGGCCGTTAGTCTGCCTGAGCGGGAAGTGGGCATTGTTGTGCTGCTGCCCTGCGAGGGCGACTCCGGCCGGCCGTCGGCTTCGCCAAGGTGACTCACGACATTAAGCGGCAAACCATTTTCCGGACAGGCGATTCACGTGTGGGACTGGATGGGAAACGGCTACTTCCAGTCCCACCCATCCACCCATCCACCCGTCCGCCCCTACGCCCACCTCCTCGTCGTAAATACTCCAATAATAACCATATCGCGTCCAGGCTTCATAATTTTTCATGACTTAATGAAGGTCAAGTTGTTCTAAAAATCGCATTCTCTTAAGCATTTCTTAAATTCCACCAAGTGCATTGATGGACTTGTGCTACGCTGTTTTAGTACTGTTGCAGTTTTGACGATGGGGAGAGTACTATATGGTGAGACGGAGCGCGGGCCGGGCTGAGCTGGGGCGGGGTGGGGCTGGTCGAGACAGGACGAGACGGGAAGGGACGGAATCAGACAGGACCGGACGAGGAGGGCCAGACACCACAGCTCACGGGCAGCGCACAGCACCGAACGCAGGTGCGTAGCGCCCCCTATAAACTAACTGATGGACAGGGGCTGCCAATCAAGGCGTCCTGTTGATGGAAGTCCTTCTCGGCCTTTTTCACTCCATGCTGCTGTTACATCGTCTCGGCTCCTGGCAAATGTTTATATATACGTGCATGCAGACTGAACTATAAAAATGTGATTGGCATTCTTAAAAAAGACGAAATTTCTTACCCCTGTTCTGCCACAAGGAACAGCAACTTGTTTGACGGGTAAGGTTAAAGAGGATTCAATGCCTTACGAAGAAGTTTTAATGCAAAACCTTCTTCTTCCAAATTTTCACCCTGTCTCTTGTTCACCAAAACCCGTAAGTCAGGTAGAATGCTATCGCAAAGGCCAATGAACGGAAGAAAAGGACTGCAATTGTGTTACCGACGCAGTGGTCATCCACCCATTTTTTGAGGACGCAGTGAAGTGGGTGGAACGTGTTGTGTCTGTGCTCCGAATGTTTCCCTACCATGTCGGATTGTCCTTCGACAATCTCACTTGAGCGACAAATTCAAAATTTTCATATGCTTAAATCCGCTAGATGACGGCTCTTAGAATTTGCTTTCACAAATGAAACATTTAATTTGGCTGAATTGTCAGTTGGTATCAAGCCGGGCTAAGCCGAGCCGTCAAAAGAAGCCAAACTAAGCCTCTACTTTCCACATTTAACTTACAGAACGTAACCCTAGAGTGGAAGAGGAAAACAGAAAAATAAGTTTGCGCATTAATTTGTCTCAACAGCGTAATTTCACTTTCAAATGGTTAAAAGTGAAAATCAGATCTACTGTAATGCTTTAGTTAAAGTGGGATGCATTTTTCGCTCGCCAACTGCACCCGTCGGCTGTGGAGACCCAGGATTTTTCGCCTTGGGATAATCAAGGTGAAGGAAGGCCACATTCAGTTCCACGCCGGTATGAAAGGTGAAATCATGGGAAACGGAAGAGGGGGCGAGAGGGCGAACAAAAGCATTTCACTCCCAATAGAGACGTCTATTCTGGTTCCCCTTCTTCTTCTTCTTCTTCTTCTTCTTCTTCTTCTTCAAAACAGTCATTGGCAGACGATGATATATTCCCATCTGGAGATTAACGTTCTTTGGAAAACTAACACTAGGTAGAAATAAGTAAAAACACCTTCGATTGTGACAACTGCCATTTGAAGAAGATGACGTGACAAAAAGCGTTGACGAAGTGTTCGCAAAACGCTGACGAAGACTGGTTCTCATTTGATTCATTGCAGCAGTTCGCGCTCAGTAAAACTGTCTCTGCTGATGACGTCTCCCGACAGGAATAAGATTTTGCAAGAGAGCTTTGTTTCTAGATGACGGTCCTTCCTCCTCACTCAGAGGCATGCAAGCGGGTCGGCCGAGCACCTTGCGCGCCCACCCGGCAGGCGCCGCGGGGTGGGCGGAGGGCCCCGAGGCAGGCGCCTGCGGAGCAGACGACCATTAGGGGGAGCGCGGTGGGCAGCGGTGGTGAGAGGTGGCCCGCCTGGGAGGCGCCGGAGTGCGACAGACACGTGACTTCAAAGATCACGGAATTTGAGGGAACCTGAGAATTCACTTAGCTTTTCGCCCACTTTAAGTCTATTCTGTCGCAAAAACGGGCAAGGGAAAAGTCGAGAGCAAAATCAAATCCCCGAAAAAAAAAAATAATGTCGCGATGGGGTGGACAAGACCGTCTATTTCAAAGTTCTCAGATCTTGAATTGAAAATATCGGCGAGTTTTTTTCGAATTCCACATTTAATTGCATCTCAGCTGTCTCATATCCCAATAAAGTTGGACAACCAATCGACGTTATACGACTGCCATCCACCCAAATGCAACATTTCACATGAAGTACTTACTATCTTAATTTTATGTGGTTCTCCATACCGTATGTGGTAGACAGTTCAAAATTAATGTCTGGCAAAAGATTTAGAGGGCCAAAAGAACTCTCTCCCGCCACCCGCCACCCGCGCTCTCCCCCCGTGGGGAAGTGACTTGACTTTCAACAGTCAGTGGTGGCAGTGATACCGGTTGGCCTGGTAGCTACGCCCTAGATCAGCATCGGGGGCGTGCGGGCGGACTCCATGAATTTTAAACCGATAAATATGCCCTCACCTCACTCCCCTGCACCTCGTATGACAACAATGGCACCGATTTGGGCGAACTCAAAAACAGTAGTGCTACCATTTTCACGCCCATTGTTAAACACTTGCGCTTAATAGTACTTCCTACTGGTCTGTGTGAGGCTTTGCCATTCGTTTAATTTACGCCCCATCGAAATATCACGAATTACTTTTAGAAAAATAGTGATTGGAAAAATCAGACCTTTTGATTGCGATCGAGACCATCACTTTCAATGTGCCTTCAACCAGGCACAACACCGGAGGTTGCTGCTGACCCTCCCATAATCCGTGCACTGAACTCAAGTTTAAGCATTTTGTCCGGACTAGAGGAAGGTGATCGACAGCTCCCGATGCTGTGCCTGATTGAAAGCTGCCTTCACACGAGCGTCTTCTTCCGCCAACGAGTGTCCTGACGCCTGGGATGGAAGCGAGGTGTCCCTCCACAGGCTTCGATGACCGGATTATGCTGAGACGCGATCTAGAAATCACTACACATGACTGCCTGTTTTGGTTTTTAGGGAGCTACAAAGAGGGCGCGTAGAGCAGACTGTTCGGGATCGCGTTGCAGGTGGCTAAGTGAGTATTTATAGTGTAGAAGGTGATTTCAGTCCAACCCGTGCAAATGCTTGCAGTTCGCCTCAGGCCTTCAACGGAGGGCGCTGACAGCGCTTTGCCAAGGATACGATCATGGTCGGTCCCATTGACTTTTCAATTTCTTGCCACCCTAACCTGTTTGGGGCATGTTGTGCGCTCTTCCGCGAGCAAGTAAAATTTTAATAACATTGTCAACAGTTACATCTCCTTATTAACAAAGGCTCAAAGTTGGACACAGAATTTGGCGAAGGGGAGCAAAGAGAGAAGTAGTCAGAAGATTTTCCTTCTACCACACGATCCCTTGACTGTAGGAAAAGTCAATGGCATTTGGAGATAAAACCTGAAACTTTGTTCTATTGAAAGTGTCTACGTCAGTTTCGGAAAAGTCTGTATGCAAATTCCTTCACCATTTGGCTTAAAAAACTCGTTATGCAGTTTAAAGAGGAGAAGGAGAGAAGGGAGGAAGGTGATGTAATCCTCCCAACCGTCTGCCACGGGCGGTGGTTGCACTTCATGGTAATTTCGTGGTCCTATTAGCTTGTCACGGCTAACGAATAATCGGAACCCAATTTGACAAGGAGATAATGACCGAATGAAACTAGGCGTATTATGCAAAGCCAATGGAAGGGGGACTGTCAGTCCCGAAGCCCAGCGGGAAGATTTCACGTCAAATTAGTCTCAGAAGGGTCGATCTGCGAGTAAAGAGTCGATGAGAAAGCGAGTAATTATCAGATATCTGCGACTGGAGTCGGAACACAACCAGTTCTGCACCGTCAGTGATCGGGGCATGGTGAGGATGCCATTTGGCACGCACATTACAGCTGATTTACCCAAAACTGACAGCCTGACAGGCTCGGTTTTCGAAGTCACCTCCACTTCCACCCCCAGCCATAACAACCTCCTTCCACTTCCTCCTTCCACTAAAATTCTCTTCCTCTCCGTACCCCTCCGTTGCTTACCTGCCCGCCTGTCTGCCTTCCGGCCCCTTCGCCTCGGGAAAAGTCAACCGCGTCTGACAGCTCTGACGGGCGTGACACGCCGCGCGTGCACACGCGTGCGCGTGTTCACTTGCCCTCTGCTTCACACACACACACACACACACACACACACACACGGACAGACGAACGCATGCACCAGCCTGGTTGCCGCTGCTGCTGCTGCTGCTGCTGCTGCTGCTGTGGCTGTCTTCCTCGCTTTCGCTTTCTCGTTCGCGCTCCCTCGCCTCCGATATTACCGGAGGCAGTTAGATTTTTCTTCGGAGCGAGAAAAAAATACATTAACTCATTTGGGTTTAACTTTTTCACGTAACAGTATTGATAGCTGTTACCACGCTATTCTTTTTCAACTTCGCCATCTCCCAAATTATTGGTCGCCCTAATTTAATTCCAATGAAATTAACACCCTTTTGGTAAACACTTATTTCCTCCAAAAAACCGGAAGTGACACTTTTAAATATATCCTGTCAAGAGATTGCAAACGCGAGAAGTCGCTCTCTTGGGAATGGTGCCTGTTTGAGCAAAAAGTGCTTTCCCACCATCATTCCTCCCACAGCCAATGGACTTGGGTTTTCTACCCATTTCTGTGCACTCAAGAGTGACCGCTCTCTCACATTTTCGCCTTATTTACCAACGAGTATTCTGTCGGATGAAAAGACCCTTAAGCGCTCTACCTTCGACGAAAGTCCACACCAAAAAATGTGAATAACGGAGGCCTGCGTTCTGATAAGTCTGTCGCCTACCTGGGTGCAATAAATGTGACCGCTTAGGTGAAGAAAATTTCTGACAATTTCACTGCCAAACGTTTGGTCACCACTTCACGAGTATTTTTGGTCGAGCCATACGCATCTAATGTGAAAATTCTCGACTCAAAGTGCACCCATGAGGAGACGAAAGGTTCATTTGAGTGCATACCCTTGCACCACGAGTGGCCGAAACTAGGAAAAAATAAGGGGACCAAGTGGCCGAATGTACCGACGATGTGTCGGCAATGGGAACAGGGCGATGGAGCGGGTCAAATTTGATATCCCCTCGTCAAAGAAAGTAGCAGCATACCTTTACCAGACTGGAGACTGAGTGCGATGACGGATAGGTAAATCTGAGCGGCAGCCATGATAAAGGTTGAGGGGCGGAGTTCCCCGGGTGATCGGCCGGACAGCCTTCTCAAGGATGGGCTCATCTCGAGAGCAGAAGTTGAGATGAATTGACCCTAAAAGAGAATTACATCAACGTTAATAACGTAAATGCCCTATTACTTCCCGCATATGTAAATCATAGAGAGGTGTGTATGCTACTTATCCCTGTCACTTAAGACAAGCAATTACTCAGGATCTGGCCAATCACCGGTTTAACTTGTGAATATCGCCACTGAGTGATACTTGATCAAAACAATTTTTGACACAAATTAGGGAAATTTAGGGTAGGAAAAGGGTACCACATGAGTTGCTCGAAGGAATGCTCATAAAATTTCGCTAATATCATTTGGTTGCGGGGCAGTAGGGGGATGCACAAGTTTGCCGAGACGTCAGCCTCATCTGTGTTGTATTAGGGCAAAGGGTTGATTGACCACAATGGATCGACGCCGATAGCGACTGAGAACTACGTACCTGGTTGGAAATTACTCAAATATTATATTAAACAAGGTAGTATTATAGTCGTAACCCCTGAGCCATGGCTTTTTTCCACCCCGTGCTTCAGTAGAGTCATGACAACCACCGATCCGGGGAGAGTGTTCTCACCATTTGCACAAACACACACACACACACACATGGAAACGAGAGGGCACACTTAATGACTGCCAGTGGCACGTCATCTGCTCTCGCGCGTCATGCGCACAGCCGCCTCTTCCGCACTTTTCCCCAACAGCCCGCCTTCACGGCCGAGGCGAGGGGAGACAATTATGGCGGGAACTCGGGAGGGCTCACTGCTAAGTTGGGTTCGTCACTACCAACAGGCGTTTTTGATGGCAGAGAGCAATTAGTGACGGAGGACGGCTACCGGTTTTGCACACTGGCAACAACCGCAAAACGCCCACTTAGCGGAGCTGAAGCATCGTGGTTTAATCACAAAAAAAACTATTTACGCATCCAGCATGCCCCTTCCTCCTTCCAACTGAGTATGCTAAGAGGGTAACTAGGCGAACGTGTAAAGGTCGCACAAGCTCTTGTTTCTCAAGTAAACCAAACATTAATAATTGCCATGTCTACTCCTAACAGAAATAGAGATCACTCGACAACTCACTGAATCTAATTTAAGTGCTAAAAAATAAATGACTTCTGAAACGGTACCGAGAAAGTATGAATGTCAGCACGAGTATGCATCTTTGAATGATGGGAATGTAATGAGGTGTGGGAGCTGCGGCGGAGTAAAGTGGAGAATAACATTTTGGGCGACCAACTTTCCCCCACCTCATATGCTAAAACATGTTGGAAAATATGCCCTGTTTATTTCCACAAAGATGAGGAACAACAATTATTAAACAATGGGGTTGAAATTTTGCACCACATTTCTCAACCGATCAGTCCGAAGCGGGTAGAGTCAACTGGGTTCCTGGGAAGCCGGCAAATATAGTTTTCGTTCACTAGATGATGAAATCGACGAGACCAAGGGTTCAAATAGGGGAAATTAAGAAAAAAAGACTTGGAAAACAATTAACCGACAAGAGAAAGTGGCGAAACATGGTCTCGCTCATATGCGATCTGTTTGAATGACTGTCTCAAGCTGGGCGTAGTAGATCAGTTCGTTTTTAACTATTCTTCTTTATTACTTAAGAAGGAGAGAATCGCACCACATATTGCTTTTCCCTCCTTTTTCATTGCTTAACGTGTGATCATTTAAAGCAGCTCTTAAGGGGGTGTTGTTACAATGGCTTCCACTTCCACTCAGTCTCTCCTTCCCAGAAAGGGACTTCGCTTCATGTTGCAATCACGTTCTTTGGGAAGAGGCCATCCTCCATTTTCTACGGCAGATCAACAAAATGTTGCTCTATTTTGTATTAGTTTAAAATCTATGCATGTAAAAAGTGCATTGAAAGGGCAACATTAGTGGGTGCTGCATGATGATGCTAACAAAACGGATTGGAAAAATATGACAAAAAATCACAACAGGATGCAGACAAGTTCACCGTAGAACGGCGAACATATAAGCGAACGAGATTGGTTGTGTTTCGCACAAATGAAATAGAGAAAGATGAAAAGAAGAATAAAATGAGGCCCTTCAAAATAATGTGTAGCCGAGAGCCGAAAAGTGCGGGGTGACTGCAAGCGATAAGCTTGAGAGAAATTACCCTCATACGGTAAAAGATAGGATTCTTGTTTTTGAGACCACATGCTAGGAGGTTAGAGGACCCAAGAAATAAGTAGATTGTTCGTCGTAATCATGCTTCCTTACTACATTCTTTGATTCTATAGCACAGCTAATTAGGAGACTTAAGCATGGAGCAAGAGAAAATGTGGCCCTACGCAAATACTTGTGAATGCGCCCAAGGCAATGGTGCGTAGCTTGATAGGCTCGGGTTTTACGGCAGCATATGTTCGGAGGGGTGGGAGTACGAGGACTCCCAGGAAAATACAAGCCCAAGCCCCGGCCTCATCCGTTAACTCATGGTATATTTGGACGAGGAAAAGCGTATATCATCTCAGTGTAACGCTGTAGTCTACCAGTGATAAACCCCACTAGGCAGCAGCAGCATCGATAGAACAGATGACTTACCGATTAAAAAGTGCCTTCTTAAGATTATTCAATCTCAACAAACTACTTGTCGTCCTGTCCTTGCGGCATAGTATTGTATTTGTAACTCCCGCAGGAACTACTCCAATAACGGTGTCGCACTTTTTCTCTCTGCGCCTTTCTATTACGCACAGTAGTTGTTTTTTGTCTTTTGCGAGAGTACGTTTGCATCAAGATGATTTTATATACCCTATGGCTGGGCGCATGCCCAAGGCCGACCAATCGGGGAGTAGGTCGAGTAGTGTGCCGATGACAGCTGAGACGTGCGTGCAGTACGACGTACGCGCGCAAGAGAAAGTGAAAGCGAGGAAAGAGCGTAAATGCACGCACGCATAACGCAAACACGCGACGCGCAAGCACGACGGTGATAACGAGGCAGTGAGTGTCAATCATGCAGCCTTGCGCGTTATTTATTTTCTAGGCCGCACTCCGCCACACTCACACATGCGTGTTCGCGCGTGCACGCAAGCACGCTCGGACGTGCGTCCGCGCTCATTGGTCTGGCTCCGAGTGCGTGCGTGTGTGCATGGGGCAAGTACGGCCCCTGCTAGAGCAAGTTGGTGCTTTTCAGCAGGACAGCAGAGAGCGGAAATGAAGAGAACTTGAAGAGAAATCACAACGTTATCCGGATACCCCTATCATTTTTTGCTTTTACCGAATGCTCAATCGTCACGCATTGAAGAAGATGGGCCGGGATGTGCCACTATTTGGACGTTCTACCAAGGCTAGTAGCACCCAGCTGCAAAACCGCTTTTTACCTAAATTCCATGGGAAGTTTACAGTGTGTTTACGACAAGGTGATGACTCTTAAACCATACTTTTTATACAGTTTGTATATCTTAATGAGACCCAGGTTTATTGTAGGGTTGTGTAGGCCTTAAAAAAATGAAACTAGATTTGTCATCCAATTACCTTGAGTACAGAACACTAACGGTAGGTGACTGCCGCGTTCGGCTAACATCCAGCTCTCGACCCAAAATCAGCTGAAACGTCACCGTGACTACTTCCCGATCGCGTCATCGATAAGGGCGAGGCGAAAACAGCGACCACGATGAGCCCACCCAACTCTCATTATTTCTGGGCGTTTCGCCTTGAGAGAACTCAACCAACTGGGTCGGTCCATGTTAGCGAAGAAAGGCTTTGCTCGCTTAACGGTAGAAGAAGGTACGGAAACATCTGACGATTATTTCAAGGTACTACAAAGACAGAAATCCCAAAGTTTACTCCTTGTATTCAATAAGAGTTTGTCTGATTTAGCAACTTATATAATGAACTCCGTACATCAGAAAAAAATAAACAGCCATTTTTGTGCGTTCAAAAATACACCGAAAGATGTATTGTGACTCGCATAGCAAATCCAGCATTTTAGAACTAAAGCCCTATGCACGTTCTCTTTACGACCCGAAAGGAAATTAAGCAAAGAGGTAATGTGCGGTACCAACCAGGATGGCGGGCGCGTCGAACAGATTTAACGCGTGATGCAGCTATGTTGAAGCATGAGCTTGACGTCCTATCCGCGGATGCGACAATGAAAAAGTACTTAAGCAATTTATGATTTTTAGGAAATCATCGTTGAAAAAAAGGGGTTATTCATCAGATAAGACGAATTGGCGTTCTCGATCCTCAGAATTGATAATCGAGGCTCAGTTGAGGCAAATTAAACTACCTCTCCTCGAATGGGGGCCCTCCACCAGAGATTCCGGCGCACTGCTGCGGCCCTTCAGGCGTAGCGTGGTGACACCTATGATTTCGTTACGAAAACAACTCCTCTTTCCAAACAGCTTCTTCCGCAGTCGTCGGATTCTGATGAGCGGTTTCGCTCTCGCACCATGTTATAATCCCGGACATCGAAGGAATTTGTTTTGCTAGAGTGTAAATAGATGCAAACCGGAGAAATTCCCATGTGTTAAAAATTGCCACCACCTAAATGAAAAGAACGATAAAACTGTGCCGGTAACCACTGTTTTGTTGACCTAGAAGCTCTCTATTCAACGTCACATCCGGATAAAAAAAGTCACTCGCACCCTAGCAATAATACTCGACATGCTACGCACAACCAACGAAAGTATGAGTTAGCGCGATTACTGAATTGATTTTAAGTAAAGCATCATTAAACAAAAGCAAATAAGAACAAACGTGTCAAGGTACGATGTAACCCCAAGGGCCTTTTAAAATTCTGAAAACAGCGGAAATTTGCACAGCCACATGGGATAGTAAAGTTGAGAAATAACTGCAAATCTACGACGACAGTAACGCGAAACTCAAACCTGACTTAAATAACAAGCCAACAAACCTGAATGTTCCACTGCCTTATAAACATGCATTAAAAAAACCGACTTCATTTCACGATTAGAAAGTCTAATTGACTTTTAGTTGAAGACTTGTTGTAGTTCAAGTGATCCATCGGTTACTTATACTTGCGACAAAACCATAATTCAACTTAATAAATTAAAACATTTAATTCCGGCCATTAGCAAAGGGCCTTTGATAAGTTTGAAAACAACGTCTAACAATTGGCATAAATACAACAGGCCTCTCCCACCAAGACATCAACAAATGATTACCCAATCCGGATAACGCACTATATCTCATGTAGGTACCCCAGGGACTTGGGAAACAACACTTGCAACGAATATTAGGATCACTTATGAGGTCTAATCAATAATGAAGCGGGTATACGAATCTGTTCTTTCTTCGATGCTCGCTCGCTCTCCATAGATCATGCGAAAAACGGCCCACAATTTCTACTCAATTATTTGATGTTCATAGAAATAATTTAGAGACAGAGACATAAGCAATGTTAGCATATTGCTGGATTGTAAGGTAGCATTATACACCCTAAACGGGCAGTTCAGCATTAAAAGTGGACCGATATTAGGAAACTAGAGATCACTATTAGTCAAATGCATTAAAGGGTGAACAAAACAATAGATTCGGCATAATAAACTCATGTTATCTGAACCTATCCCTGTTACTGACAGTAAATTGCAACAATCCGACTAAGTGAACATCTGCCATCGTGCCAATACTATTTAGCGCACAATATTACACGAAGGAATGTGGAACTTGCCAACGGTCGCGACCTATACACTATCTGCACAGCAAAAAATGTGAAAAACACAAAATATGCTCCACTCTTTTTAACAGAGCTTTTTCCTCATCGCCACGTAGGTTTATTAGTTTTGTTGTCAGTAAAATTCCTTTGGGACCTGCTGAACTTCGGAAAAGGACCGCTGAATAAAATCCAGTGATAAACTTGAAATAAGCCACCCACAAATAGATAGTTGTAAAAATTACTGAAAGTAGAACATGCCCGATGCAAAAGGCAGCCAGGGAATAGACTTTAAAGCGAAATGTTAACCGTGTTCCAGACATTCAATAATGGTTATTTCGCTCGAAATATGCATAATCACGACCAATTTTTGCCGCTCCCTCACAAAATAAAGCAATAGAATACACGGCCGAATTTAGGAACTTCTAGTAAAATTAGGCTAGATATAGTTTTGATACTATAGGGACATAGTGGAACGCGATTGTCAAATGTGTATAGCGTTAAGTAAAGTAAGGCAATCAAAAAATTACAGAAAGTTGGTCCAGAGTCTGAGCCAATAAATTCATTCCGTCTTGCGTCTTCAGCAAAAGTAATTTCGGTGAGCCACAAGCACTAGCTTGGCCGTTTCCGAAAAAGTTTACGGTGAATTAAAATGCGCTAACTTTTTGGGGG
>QEYB01001299.1:0-18249 GCA_017562135.1 Dipylidium caninum
TGAGGGAAGAGCCGCGTCTCACGCGAGGTCTCCTAGGAAGAGAGAGAATTCATCCAATGTGCGCAAGTTGAGGCCACTCCCCCATTCTCTGATCCTGACCCAATCTGCTTTGCATTCACATGCAGCAAGCGTTGCAAGTGTGGTCGTTTTGCCTCACCGCGCCTTGTCCTCCTCACGAAGAAGCGCTTGTTGGCAACTCGAGGGGAAGCCGCGTCCTCAGCGCGAGTCTCCTAGGAAGAGAGAGATTCATGCAATGTGCGCCAAGTTGGAGGCCACTCCCCCATTCTCTATCCTCAAACAATGGTACTGGGCGTCAATTGGAGCAAAAGCGTTGCATGTGTGTTCCCAATTTCGTGTGACCGGATCGCCTGTCCGCCTTGAGGAAGAGCGGCCAGTTGGAGAGTGAGAAAGGCTCCTCTCAGCCGCGCGAGGTCTACGATGGAAGAGGGAAGAATTCATCCAATGTCCGCAAGTTTGGAGGCAACCGCGACCTCAACCTCTCTATTCTCTCTTCCTCCAATGTACCCAACCCCATGGCTTCATTGGAGCATAGCGTTGCATGTGTTCCCATTTCGTGTGACCGATCGGCCTTGTTCCCTCTGAGGCAAAAGAAGCGCCACAGTTGGCAGACTGGAGGGAAGGCTCCTCTCAGCGCGGAGGTCTACGAGGAAGAGAGAGGAATTCATCCAATGTCCGCAAGTTGGAGCAACGCGGACCCTCCCTCCTCTATCTCCTCTTCCTTCCAATGTACCTGGCGTCATTTGGGAAGCAAGCGTGTGCATGTGTTCCCATTGCGTTGTGACCGTCGCTGTCGCCTGAGGAGAAGCGCCATTGGCAGACTGAGGGAAGGCTCCTCTCAGCCGCGAAGGTCTACGAGGAAAGAGAGAGAATTCATCCAATGTCCGCAAGTTGGAGGCCACTCGACCTCCCTCTCTATCTCTCTTCTCCAATGTACCTGGCGTCATTGGGAGCAAGCGTTGAGTGTTGCCATTGCGTGTGACCGATGGCCTTGTCCGCCTGAGGAACGAAGCGCCAGTTGGGAATGAGGGAGGCTCCTTTCTCAGCGCCGAGGTCTACGAGGAAAAGAGAGAATTCATTTTGCATATCGTGCCGCCAAGTTAGCCGAGGGCTCACTGTCCCCATTCTCTATCCTCACAAAATCTGCCTTTGCATCAATTGGAAGCAAGCGTTTGGCAAGGTGGCAGTTCGCCCTCCACCGCCTGCCTTTGTCCTCCTCAGGGAAGAGAAAGCGCTTGTTCCGCAAACTAGAGGGACAGCCGCCGGTCTCAGCGCGCCACGCGTGGTTCTCTAGGAAGGAGAGAGAATTCATGGCAATGTGCGGCAAGGCAGTTTGGAGGCCCCTCTCTCTTTCCTCCCAATCCTCTTTGACATCAGTGGAGCTGCCTTTCGCATTTCACTTGTCCTCCCTCAAGAAGCTGGGCAGAGGAGAAAGCAAGCGTTGTACCACTAGAGACGGGGGAGAGAAGTTATCCAATGGCAAGTTGGAGGCAGTTCCCCGCTCTCACTCCACCAATGCCTTGTCATCCTCAGAAGAAGCGCTTGTTGCAAAACAAACTGAGGGAAGCCGCGTCTCAGCGCGAAGGTCTACTAGAGAAGAGAGAATTCATGCAATGCGCAAGTTGGAGGCCACTCTCCTCTCTTCTCCGAATCTGCAGTCAATGGGAGCAGCGAAGAGTTTGCGCTGGAAGAAGCAAAACTGAGGGAAGCGCGTCTCAGCGCGAGG
The DNA here is from genome assembly GCA_017562135.1 of Dipylidium caninum. NCBI lineage: Eukaryota > Metazoa > Platyhelminthes > Cestoda > Cyclophyllidea > Dipylidiidae > Dipylidium > Dipylidium caninum. The sequence goes on from QEYB01001299.1 coordinate 1,745, forward strand.
TCTCCTAGGAAGAGATTCGAAGTTGCGAGCCACTCCCCGCTTCTCTATCCTCACCATCTAACCTTGCATCAATGGAATGGATTTGGGCCAGCGTTGCCCAAAGTGTTGTCCTTCTCGGAAGAAGCGCTTGTTGAAACTGGGGAAGCCGCGTCTCACGCGAGGTCTCCTAGGAAGAGAGAGAATTCATCCAATGTGCGCAAGTTGGAGGCCACTCCCCTATCTCTATCTACTCAAAGTCAAGTACCTTGCATCAATGGAGCAAGCGTTGCAAGTGTGGCAGTTTCCTCACCGCTGCCTTGTCCTCCTCACGAAGAAGCGCTTGTTCGCAACTGAGGGAAGCCGCGTCTCAGCGCGAGGTCTCCTAGGAAAGAGAGAGAATTCATCCAATGTGCGCAAGTTGGAGGCCACTCTCTACCTCTCTTATCCTCACCAATCTGCCTTGCATCAATGGAGCAAGCGTTGCAAGTGTGGCAGTTCGCCTCACCGCTGCCTTGTCCTCCTCACGAAGAAGCGCTTGTGCAAACTGAGGGAAGCCGCGTCTCAGCGCGAGGTCTCCTAGGAAGAGAGAGAATTCATGCAATGTGCGCAAGTTGGAGGCCACTCTCCCTCTCTCTATCCTCACCAATCTACCTTGCATCAATGGAGCAAGCGTTGCAAGTGTGGCAGTTCGCCTCACCGCTGCCTTGTCCTCCTCACGAAGAAGCGCTTGTTCGCAAACTGAGGGAAGCCGCGTCTCAGCGCGAGGTCTCCTAGGAAGAGAGAGAATTCATGCAATGTGCGCAAGTTGGAGGCCACTCTCCCTCTCTCTATCCTCACCAATCTACCTTGCATCAATGGAGCAAGCGTTGCAAGTGTGGCAGTTCGCCTCACCGCTGCCTTGTCCTCCTCACGAAGAAGCGCTTGTTCGCAAACTGAGGGAAGCCGCGTCTCAGCGCGAGGTCTCCTAGGAAGAGAGAGAATTCATCCAATGTGCGCAAGTTGGAGGCCACTCTCCCTCTCTCTATCCTCACCAATCTACCTTGCATCAATGGAGCAAGCGTTGCAAGTGTGGCAGTTTCGCCTCACCGCTGCCTTGTCCTCCTCACGAAGAAGCGCTTGTTCGCAAACTGAGGGAAGCCGCGTCTCAGCGCGAGGTCTCCTAGGAAGAGAGAGAATTCATCCAATGTGCGCAAGTTGGAGGCCACTCTCCCTCTCTCTATCCTCACCAATCTACCTTGCATCAATGGAGCAAGCGTTGCAAGTGTGGCAGTTCGCCTCACCGCTGCCTTGTCCTCCTCACGAAGAAGCGCTTGTTCGCAAACTGAGGGAAGCCGCGTCTCAGCGCGAGGTCTCCTAGGAAGAGAGAGAATTCATCCAATGTGCGCAAGTTGGAGGCCACTCTCCCTCTCTCTATCCTCACCAATCTACCTTGCATCAATGGAGCAAGCGTTGCAAGTGTGGCAGTTCGCCTCACCGCTGCCTTGTCCTCCTCACGAAGAAGCGCTTGTTCGCAAACTGAGGGAAGCCGCGTCTCAGCGCGAGGTCTCCTAGGAAGAGAGAGAATTCATCCAATGTGCGCAAGTTGGAGGCCACTCTCCCTCTCTCTATCCTCACCAATCTACCTTGCATCAATGGAGCAAGCGTTGCAAGTGTGGCAGTTCGCCTCACCGCTGCCTTGTCCTCCTCACGAAGAAGCGCTTGTTCGCAAACTGAGGGAAGCCGCGTCTCAGCGCGAGGTCTCCTAGGAAGAGAGAGAATTCATCCAATGTGCGCAAGTTGGAGGCCACTCCCCCATTCTCTATCCTCACCAATCTACCTTGCATCAATGGAGCAAGCGTTGCAAGTGTGGCAGTTCGCCTCACCGCTGCCTTGTCCTCCTCACGAAGAAGCGCTTGTTCGCAAACTGAGGGAAGCCGCGTCTCAGCGCGAGGTCTCCTAGGAAGAGAGAGAATTCATCCAATGTGCGCAAGTTGGAGGCCACTCTCCCTCTCTCTATCCTCACCAATCTACCTTGCATCAATGGAGCAAGCGTTGCAAGTGTGGCAGTTCGCCTCACCGCTGCCTTGTCCTCCTCACGAAGAAGCGCTTGTTCGCAAACTGAGGAAGCCGCGTCTCAGCGCGAGGTCTCCTAGGAAGAGAGAGAATTCATCCAATGTGCGCAAGTTGGAGGCCACTCTCCCTCTCTCTATCCTCACCAATCTACCTTGCATCAATGGAGCAAGCGTTGCAAGTGTGGCAGTTTCGCCTCACCGCTGCCTTGTCCTCCTCACGAAGAAGCGCTTGTTCGCAAACTGAGGGAAGCCGCGTCTCAGCGCGAGGTCTCCTAGGAAGAGAGAGAATTCATCCAATGTGCGCAAGTTGGAGGCCACTCTCCCTCTCTCTATCCTCACCAATCTACCTTGCATCAATGGAGCAAGCGTTGCAAGTGTGGCAGTTCGCCTCACCGCTGCCTTGTCCTCCTCACGAAGAAGCGCTTGTTCGCAAACTGAGGGAAGCCGCGTCTCAGCGCGAGGTCTCCTAGGAAGAGAGAGAATTCATCCAATGTGCGCAAGTTGGAGGCCACTCTCCCTCTCTCTATCCTCACCAATCTGCCTTGCATCAATGGAGCAAGCGTTGCAAGTGTGGCAGTTCGCCTCACCGCTGCCTTGTCCTCCTCACGAAGAAGCGCTTGTTGGCAAACTGAGGGAAGCCGCGTCTCAGCGCGAGGTCTCCTAGGAAGAGAGAGAATTCATCCAATGTGCGCAAGTTGGAGGCCACTCTCCCTCTCTCTATCCTCACCAATCTACCTTGCATCAATGGAGCAAGCGTTGCAAGTGTGGCAGTTTCGCCTCACCGCTGCCTTGTCCTCCTCACGAAGAAAGCGCTTGTTCGCAAACTGAGGGAAGCCGCGTCTCAGCGCGAGGTCTCCTAGGAAGAGAGAGAATTCATCCAATGTGCGCAAGTTGGAGGCCACTCTCCCTCTCTCTATCCTCACCAATCTACCTTGCATCAATGGAGCAAGCGTTGCAAGTGTGGCAGTTTCGCCTCACCGCTGCCTTGTCCTCCTCACGAAGAAGCGCTTGTTCGCAAACTGAGGGAAGCCGCGTCTCAGCGCGAGGTCTCCTAGGAAGAGAGAGAATTCATCCAATGTGCGCAAGTTGGAGGCCACTCTCCCTCTCTCTATCCTCACCAATCTACCTTGCATCAATGGAGCAAGCGTTGCAAGTGTGGCAGTTCGCCTCACCGCTGCCTTGTCCTCCTCACGAAGAAGCGCTTGTTCGCAAACTGAGGGAAGCCGCGTCTCAGCGCGAGGTCTCCTAGGAAGAGAGAGAATTCATCCAATGTGCGCAAGTTGGAGGCCACTCCCCCTCTCTATCCTCACCAATCTACCTTGCATCAATGGAGCAAGCGTTGCAAGTGTGGCAGTTCGCCTCACCGCTGCCTTGTCCTCCTCACGAAGAAGCGCTTGTTGGCAAACTGAGGGAAGCCGCGTCTCAGCGCGAGGTCTCCTAGGAAGAGAGAGAATTCATGCAATGTGCGCAAGTTGGAGGCCACTCTCCCGCTCTCTATCCTCACCAATCTACCTTGCATCAATGGAGCAAGCGTTGCAAGTGTGGCGTTTTGCCTCACCGCTGCCTTGTCCTCCTCACGAAGAAGCGCTTGTTCGCAAACTGAGGGAAGCCGCGTCTCAGCGCGAGGTCTCCTAGGAAGAGAGAGAATTCATCCAATGTGCGCAAGTTGGAGGCCACTCTCCCTCTCTCTATCCTCACCAATCTACCTTGCATCAATGGAGCAAGCGTTGCAAGTGTGGCAGTTCGCCTCACCGCTGCCTTGTCCTCCTCACGAAGAAGCGCTTGTTCGCAAACTGAGGGAAGCCGCGTCTCAGCGCGAGGTCTCCTAGGAAGAGAGAGAATTCATCCAATGTGCGCAAGTTGGAGGCCACTCTCCCTCTCTCTATCCTCACCAATCTACCTTGCATCAATGGAGCAAGCGTTGCAAGTGTGGCAGTTCGCCTCACCGCTGCCTTGTCCTCCTCACGAAGAAGCGCTTGTTCGCAAACTGAGGGAAGCCGCGTCTCAGCGCGAGGTCTCCTAGGAAGAGAGAGAATTCATCCAATGTGCGCAAGTTGGAGGCCACTCTCCCTCTCTCTATCCTCACCAATCTACCTTGCATCAATGGAGCAAGCGTTGCAAGTGTGGCGTTTTGCCTCACCGCTGCCTTGTCCTCCTCACGAAGAAGCGCTTGTTCGCAAACTGAGGGAAGCCGCGTCTCAGCGCGAGGTCTCCTAGGAAGAGAGAGAATTCATCCAATGTGCGCAAGTTGGAGGCCACTCTCCCTCTCTCTATCCTCACCAATCTACCTTGCATCAATGGAGCAAGCGTTGCAAGTGTGGCAGTTCGCCTCACCGCTGCCTTGTCCTCCTCACGAAGAAGCGCTTGTTCGCAAACTGAGGGAAGCCGCGTCTCAGCGCGAGGTCTCCTAGGAAGAGAGAGAATTCATCCAATGTGCGCAAGTTGGAGGCCACTCTCCCTCTCTCTATCCTCACCAATCTACCTTGCATCAATGGAGCAAGCGTTGCAAGTGTGGCAGTTTCGCCTCACCGCTGCCTTGTCCTCCTCACGAAGAAGCGCTTGTTCGCAAACTGAGGGAAGCCGCGTCTCAGCGCGAGGTCTCCTAGGAAGAGAGAGAATTCATCCAATGTGCGCAAGTTGGAGGCCACTCTCCTCTCTCTATCCTCACCAATCTACCTTGCATCAATGGAGCAAGCGTTGCAAGTGTGGCAGTTTCGCCTCACCGCTGCCTTGTCCTCCTCACGAAGAAGCGCTTGTTCGCAAACTGAGGGAAGCCGCGTCTCAGCGCGAGGTCTCCTAGGAAGAGAGAGAATTCATCCAATGTGCGCAAGTTGGAGGCCACTCTCCCTCTCTCTATCCTCACCAATCTACCTTGCATCAATGGAGCAAGCGTTGCAAGTGTGGCAGTTCGCCTCACCGCTGCCTTGTCCTCCTCACGAAGAAGCGCTTGTTGCAAACTGAGGGAAGCCGCGTCTCAGCGCGAGGTCTCCTAGGAAGAGAGAGAATTCATCCAATGTGCGCAAGTTGGAGGCCACTCTCCCTCTCTCTATCCTCACCAATCTACCTTGCATCAATGGAGCAAGCGTTGCAAGTGTGGCAGTTCGCCTCACCGCTGCCTTGTCCTCCTCACGAAGAAGCGCTTGTTCGCAAACTGAGGGAAGCCGCGTCTCAGCGCGAGGTCTCCTAGGAAGAGAGAGAATTCATCCAATGTGCGCAAGTTGGAGGCCACTCTCCCTCTCTCTATCCTCACCAATCTACCTTGCATCAATGGAGCAAGCGTTGCAAGTGTGGCAGTTTCGCCTCACCGCTGCCTTGTCCTCCTCACGAAGAAGCGCTTGTTCGCAAACTGAGGGAAGCCGCGTCTCAGCGCGAGGTCTCCTAGGAAGAGAGAGAATTCATCCAATGTGCGCAAGTTGGAGGCCACTCTCCCTCTCTCTATCCTCACCAATCTACCTTGCATCAATGGAGCAAGCGTTGCAAGTGTGGCAGTTCGCCTCACCGCTGCCTTGTCCTCCTCACGAAGAAGCGCTTGTTGGCAAACTGAGGGAAGCCGCGTCTCAGCGCGAGGTCTCCTAGGAAGAGAGAGAATTCATCCAATGTGCGCAAGTTGGAGGCCACTCTCCCTCTCTCTATCCTCACCAATCTACCTTGCATCAATGGAGCAAGCGTTGCAAGTGTGGCAGTTTCGCCTCACCGCTGCCTTGTCCTCCTCACGAAGAAGCGCTTGTTCGCAAACTGAGGGAAGCCGCGTCTCAGCGCGAGGTCTCCTAGGAAGAGAGAGAATTCATCCAATGTGCGCAAGTTGGAGGCCACTCTCCCTCTCTCTATCCTCACCAATCTACCTTGCATCAATGGAGCAAGCGTTGCAAGTGTGGCAGTTCGCCTCACCGCTGCCTTGTCCTCCTCACGAAGAAGCGCTTGTTCGCAAACTGAGGGAAGCCGCGTCTCAGCGCGAGGTCTCCTAGGAAGAGAGAGAATTCATCCAATGTGCGCAAGTTGGAGGCCACTCTCCCTCTCTCTATCCTCACCAATCTACCTTGCATCAAATGGAGCAAGCGTTGCAAGTGTGGCAGTTTCGCCTCACCGCTGCCTTGTCCTCCTCACGAAGAAGCGCTTGTTCGCAAACTGAGGGAAGCCGCGTCTCAGCGCGAGGTCTCCTAGGAAGAGAGAGAATTCATCCAATGTGCGCAAGTTGGAGGCCTCTCTACCTCTCTCTATCCTCACCAATCTACCTTGCATCAATGGAGCAAGCGTTGCAAGTGTGGCATTTCGCCTCACCGCTGCCTTGTCCTCCTCACGAAGAAGCGCTTGTTCGCAAACTGAGGGAAGCCGCGTCTCAGCGCGAGGTCTCCTAGGAAGAGAGAGAATTCATCCAATGTGCGCAAGTTGGAGGCCTCTCTACCTCTCTCTATCCTCACCAATCTACCTTGCATCAATGGAGCAAGCGTTGCAAGTGTGGCATTTCGCCTCACCGCTGCCTTGTCCTCCTCACGAAGAAGCGCTTGTTCGCAAACTGAGGGAAGCCGCGTCTCAGCGCGAGGTCTCCTAGGAAGAGAGAGAATTCATCCAATGTGCGCAAGTTGGAGGCCACTCTCCCTCTCTCTATCCTCACCAATCTACCTTGCATCAATGGAGCAAGCGTTGCAAGTGTGGCGTTTTGCCTCACCGCTGCCTTGTCCTCCTCACGAAGAAGCGCTTGTTCGCAAACTGAGGGAAGCCGCGTCTCAGCGCGAGGTCTCCTAGGAAGAGAGAGAATTCATCCAATGTGCGCAAGTTGGAGGCCACTCTCCCTCTCTCTATCCTCACCAATCTACCTTGCATCAATGGAGCAAGCGTTGCAAGTGTGGCAGTTCGCCTCACCGCTGCCTTGTCCTCCTCACGAAGAAGCGCTTGTTCGCAAACTGAGGGAAGCCGCGTCTCAGCGCGAGGTCTCCTAGGAAGAGAGAGAATTCATCCAATGTGCGCAAGTTGGAGGCCACTCTCCCTCTCTCTATCCTCACCAATCTACCTTGCATCAATGGAGCAAGCGTTGCAAGTGTGGCAGTTCGCCTCACCGCTGCCTTGTCCTCCTCACGAAGAAGCGCTTGTTCGCAAACTGAGGGAAGCCGCGTCTCAGCGCGAGGTCTCCTAGGAAGAGAGAGAATTCATCCAATGTGCGCAAGTTGGAGGCCACTCTCCCTCTCTCTATCCTCACCAATCTACCTTGCATCAATGGAGCAAGCGTTGCAAGTGTGGCAGTTCGCCTCACCGCTGCCTTGTCCTCCTCACGAAGAAGCGCTTGGTTGCAAACTGAGGGAAGCCGCGTCTCAGCGCGAGGTCTCCTAGGAAGAGAGAGAATTCATCCAATGTGCGCAAGTTGGAGGCCACTCTCCCTCTCTCTATCCTCACCAATCTACCTTGCATCAATGGAGCAAGCGTTGCAAGTGTGGCAGTTTCGCCTCACCGCTGCCTTGTCCTCCTCACGAAGAAGCGCTTGTTCGGCAAACTGAGGGAAGCCGCGTCTCAGCGCGAGGTCTCCTAGGAAGAGAGAGAATTCATCCAATGTGCGCAAGTTGGAGGCCACTCCCCCATTCTCTATCCTCACCAATCTGCTTTGCATCAATGGAGCAAGCGTTGCAAGTGTGGCGTTTTGCCTCACCGCTGCCTTGTCCTCCTCACGAAGAAGCGCTTGTTGGCAAACTGAGGGAAGCCGCGTCTCAGCGCGAGGTCTCCTAGGAAGAGAGAGAATTCATCCAATGTGCGCAAGTTGGAGGCCACTCCCCCATTCTCTATCCTCACCAATCTGCTTTGCATCAATGGAGCAAGCGTTGCAAGTGTGGCGTTTTGCCTCACCGCTGCCTTGTCCTCCTCACGAAGAAGCGCTTGTTCGCAAACTGAGGGAAGCCGCGTCTCAGCGCGAGGTCTCCTAGGAAGAGAGAGAATTCATCCAATGTGCGCAAGTTGGAGGCCACTCTCCCTCTCTCTATCCTCACCAATCTACCTTGCATCAATGGAGCAAGCGTTGCAAGTGTGGCAGTTTCGCCTCACCGCTGCCTTGTCCTCCTCACGAAGAAGCGCTTGTTCGCAAACTGAGGGAAGCCGCGTCTCAGCGCGAGGTCTCCTAGGAAGAGAGAGAATTCATCCAATGTGCGCAAGTTGGAGGCCACTCTCCCTCTCTCTATCCTCACCAATCTACCTTGCATCAATGGAGCAAGCGTTGCAAGTGTGGCAGTTCGCCTCACCGCTGCCTTGTCCTCCTCACGAAGAAGCGCTTGTTCGCAAACTGAGGGAAGCCGCGTCTCAGCGCGAGGTCTCCTAGGAAGAGAGAGAATTCATCCAATGTGCGCAAGTTGGAGGCCACTCTCCCTCTCTCTATCCTCACCAATCTACCTTGCATCAATGGAGCAAGCGTTGCAAGTGTGGCAGTTCGCCTCACCGCTGCCTTGTCCTCCTCACGAAGAAGCGCTTGTTGCAAACTGAGGGAAGCCGCGTCTCAGCGCGAGGTCTCCTAGGAAGAGAGAGAATTCATCCAATGTGCGCAAGTTGGAGGCCACTCTCCCTCTCTCTATCCTCACCAATCTACCTTGCATCAATGGAGCAAGCGTTGCAAGTGTGGCAGTTCGCCTCACCGCTGCCTTGTCCTCCTCACGAAGAAGCGCTTGTTCGCAAACTGAGGGAAGCCGCGTCTCAGCGCGAGGTCTCCTAGGAAGAGAGAGAATTCATCCAATGTGCGCAAGTTGGAGGCCACTCTCCCTCTCTCTATCCTCACCAATCTACCTTGCATCAATGGAGCAAGCGTTGCAAGTGTGGCAGTTCGCCTCACCGCTGCCTTGTCCTCCTCACGAAGAAGCGCTTGTTGGCAAACTGAGGGAAGCCGCGTCTCAGCGCGAGGTCTCCTAGGAAGAGAGAGAATTCATCCAATGTGCGCAAGTTGGAGGCCACTCTCCCTCTCTCTATCCTCACCAATCTACCTTGCATCAATGGAGCAAGCGTTGCAAGTGTGGCATTTCGCCTCACCGCTGCCTTGTCCTCCTCACGAAGAAGCGCTTGTTGCAAACTGAGGGAAGCCGCGTCTCAGCGCGAGGTCTCCTAGGAAGAGAGAGAATTCATCCAATGTGCGCAAGTTGGAGGCCACTCTCCCTCTCTCTATCCTCACCAATCTACCTTGCATCAATGGAGCAAGCGTTGCAAGTGTGGCAGTTTCGCCTCACCGCTGCCTTGTCCTCCTCACGAAGAAGCGCTTGTTCGCAAACTGAGGAAGCCGCGTCTCAGCGCGAGGTCTCCTAGGAAGAGAGAGAATTCATCCAATGTGCGCAAGTTGGAGGCCACTCTCCCTCTCTCTATCCTCACCAATCTACCTTGCATCAATGGAGCAAGCGTTGCAAGTGTGGCATTTCGCCTCACCGCTGCCTTGTCCTCCTCACGAAGAAGCGCTTGTTCGCAAACTGAGGGAAGCCGCGTCTCAGCGCGAGGTCTCCTAGGAAGAGAGAGAATTCATCCAATGTGCGCAAGTTGGAGGCCACTCTCCCTCTCTCTATCCTCACCAATCTACCTTGCATCAATGGAGCAAGCGTTGCAAGTGTGGCGTTTTGCCTCACCGCTGCCTTGTCCTCCTCACGAAGAAGCGCTTGTTCGCAAACTGAGGGAAGCCGCGTCTCAGCGCGAGGTCTCCTAGGAAGAGAGAGAATTCATCCAATGTGCGCAAGTTGGAGGCCACTCTCCCTCTCTCTATCCTCACCAATCTGCCTTGCATCAATGGAGCAAGCGTTGCAAGTGTGGCGTTTCGCCTCACCGCTGCCTTGTCCTCCTCACGAAGAAGCGCTTGTTCGCAAACTGAGGGAAGCCGCGTCTCAGCGCGAGGTCTCCTAGGAAGAGAGAGAATTCATGCAATGTGCGCAAGTTGGAGGCCACTCTCCCACTCTCTATCCTCACCAATCTACCTTGCATCAATGGAGCAAGCGTTGCAAGTGTGGCAGTTCGCCTCACCGCTGCCTTGTCCTCCTCACGAAGAAGCGCTTGTTGCAAACTGAGGGAAGCCGCGTCTCAGCGCGAGGTCTCCTAGGAAGAGAGAGAATTCATCCAATGTGCGCAAGTTGGAGGCCACTCTCCCTCTCTCTATCCTCACCAATCTACCTTGCATCAATGGAGCAAGCGTTGCAAGTGTGGCAGTTCGCCTCACCGCTGCCTTGTCCTCCTCACGAAGAAGCGCTTGTTGGCAAACTGAGGGAAGCCGCGTCTCAGCGCGAGGTCTCCTAGGAAGAGAGAGAATTCATGCAATGTGCGCAAGTTGGAGGCCACTCTCCCTCTCTCTATCCTCACCAATCTACCTTGCATCAATGGAGCAAGCGTTGCAAGTGTGGCAGTTCGCCTCACCGCTGCCTTGTCCTCCTCACGAAGAAGCGCTTGTTCGCAAACTGAGGGAAGCCGCGTCTCAGCGCGAGGTTCTCCTAGGAAGAGAGAGAATTCATCCAATGTGCGCAAGTTGGAGGCCACTCTCCCTCTCTCTATCCTCACCAATCTACCTTGCATCAATGGAGCAAGCGTTGCAAGTGTGGCAGTTTCGCCTCACCGCTGCCTTGTCCTCCTCACGAAGAAGCGCTTGTTCGCAAACTGAGGGAAGCCGCGTCTCAGCGCGAGGTCTCCTAGGAAGAGAGAGAATTCATCCAATGTGCGCAAGTTGGAGGCCACTCTCCCTCTCTCTATCCTCACCAATCTACCTTGCATCAATGGAGCAAGCGTTGCAAGTGTGGCAGTTCGCCTCACCGCTGCCTTGTCCTCCTCACGAAGAAGCGCTTGTTCGCAAACTGAGGGAAGCCGCGTCTCAGCGCGAGTCTCCTAGGAAGAGAGAGAATTCATCCAATGTGCGCAAGTTGGAGGCCACTCTCCCTCTCTCTATCCTCACCAATCTACCTTGCATCAATGGAGCAAGCGTTGCAAGTGTGGCAGTTTCGCCTCACCGCTGCCTTGTCCTCCTCACGAAGAAGCGCTTGTTCGCAAACTGAGGGAAGCCGCGTCTCAGCGCGAGGTCTCCTAGGAAGAGAGAGAATTCATCCAATGTGCGCAAGTTGGAGGCCACTCTCCCTCTCTCTATCCTCACCAATCTACCTTGCATCAATGGAGCAAGCGTTGCAAGTGTGGCAGTTTTTGCCTCACCGCTGCCTTGTCCTCCTCACGAAGAAGCGCTTGTTCGCAAACTGAGGGAAGCCGCGTCTCAGCGCGAGGTCTCCTAGGAAGAGAGAGAATTCATCCAATGTGCGCAAGTTGGAGGCCACTCTCCCTCTCTCTATCCTCACCAATCTACCTTGCATCAATGGAGCAAGCGTTGCAAGTGTGGCATTTCGCCTCACCGCTGCCTTGTCCTCCTCACGAAGAAGCGCTTGTTCGCAAACTGAGGGAAGCCGCGTCTCAGCGCGAGGTCTCCTAGGAAGAGAGAGAATTCATGCAATGTGCGCAAGTTGGAGGCCTCTCTACCTCTCTCTATCCTCACCAATCTACCTTGCATCAATGGAGCAAGCGTTGCAAGTGTGGCAGTTCGCCTCACCGCTGCCTTGTCCTCCTCACGAAGAAGCGCTTGTTCGCAAACTGAGGGAAGCCGCGTCTCAGCGCGAGGTCTCCTAGGAAGAGAGAGAATTCATGCAATGTGCGCAAGTTGGAGGCCACTCTCCCTCTCTCTATCCTCACCAATCTTACCTTGCATCAATGGAGCAAGCGTTGCAAGTGTGGCAGTTCGCCTCACCGCTGCCTTGTCCTCCTCACGAAGAAGCGCTTGTTCGGCAAACTGAGGGAAGCCGCGTCTCAGCGCGAGGTCTCCTAGGAAGAGAGAGAATTCATCCAATGTGCGCAAGTTGGAGGCCACTCTCCCTCTCTCTATCCTCACCAATCTACCTTGCATTCAATGGAGCAAGCGTTGCAAGTGTGGCAGTTTCGCCTCACCGCTGCCTTGTCCTCCTCACGAAGAAGCGCTTGTTCGCAAACTGAGGGAAGCCGCGTCTCAGCGCGAGGTCTCTAGGAAGAGAGAGAATTCATGCCAATGTGCGCAAGTTGGAGGCCACTCTCCCTCTTCTCTATCCTCACCAATCTACCTTTGCATCAATGGAGCAAGCGTTGCAAGTGTGGCAGTTTCGCCTCACCGCTGCCTTGTCCTCCTCACGAAGAAGCGCTTGTTGCAAACTGAGGGAAGCCGCGTCTCAGCGCGAGGTCTCCTAGGAAGAGAGAGAATTCATGCCAATGTGCGCAAGTTGGAGGCCACTCTCCCTCTCTCTATCCTCACCAATCTACCTTGCATCAATGGAGCAAGCGTTGCAAGTGTGGCAGTTTCGCCTCACCGCTGCCTTGTCCTCCTCACGAAGAAGCGCTTGTTCGCAAACTGAGGAAGCCGCGTCTCAGCGCGAGGTCTCCTAGGAAGAGAGAGAATTCATCCAATGTGCGCAAGTTGGAGGCCACTCTCCCTCTCTCTATCCTCACCAATCTACCTTGCATCAATGGAGCAAGCGTTGCAAGTGTGGCAGTTCGCCTCACCGCTGCCTTGTCCTCCTCACGGAAGAAGCGCTTGTTCGCAAACTGAGGGAAAGCCGCGTCTCAGCGCGAGGTCTCCTAGGAAGAGAGAGAATTCATCCAATGTGCGCAAGTTGGAGGCCACTCTCCCTCTCTCTATCCTCACCAATCTACCTTGCATCAATGGAGCAAGCGTTGCAAGTGTGGCAGTTCGCCTCACCGCTGCCTTGTCCTCCTTCACGAAGAAGCGCTTGTTCGCAAACTGAGGGAAGCCGCGTCTCAGCGCGAGGTCTCCTAGGAAGAGAGAGAATTCATCCAATGTGCGCAAGTTGGAGGCCAACTCTCCCTCTCTCTATCCTCACCAATCTACCTTGCATCAATGGAGCAAGCGTTGCAAGTGTGGCAGTTCGCCTCACCGCTTGCCTTGTCCTCCTCACGAAGAACGCGCTTGTTGCAAACTGAGGGAAGCGTCTCAGCGCGAGGTCTCCTAGGAAGAGAGAAATCATTATTCCAAATGTGCGCAGTTGGAGGCCACTCTCCCTCTCTCTATCCTCACAATCTACCTTGCATCAATGGAAGCAAGCGTTACAAGTGTGGCGTTTGTGCCTCACCGCTGCCTTGTCCTCCTCACGAAGAATTGTTGCAAAATGAGGGATTCTCCTAGAAGAGAGAGAATTCCCAATGTGCGCAAGTTGGAGGCCACTCCCCATCTCTCTTTCGCTAAAATGCGTGGCTTGCGCCCAGATGAGCAGAAAAACTAGGGAGCCGCGTCTCAGCGGCGAGGTCTCCTAGCTAAGAGAGAGAATTCATCCAGATTGCGCGCAAGTTGGACGCCACTCTCCCTCTCTCTAACCGCAATTCTCACCCTTGGAAGCGCAAGCCGCCGTTGTTAGCAGAGCGCATGCCTTGTTCCTCACAAGAGGCCACTCCCCCTTTCTCTAAAAAACTGAGCAAGCCGGCGTTTCAGCGCGAGGGTCTCCTACGAAGAGAGAAATTCTGCAGAACTGTCATCAGCGGTCACCAAGTTCCTCATCGCATCAATGGAGCAAAGCACAGGCCACTGAATGGATGGGGCTCAAGGTCGTTCATCAATTTCGCAAGTCCTGTTTCTGATCTGCTTTGCCCATCTACCTTGCATCACACCGCTTGCATTGTTGCAAGTCAAGCCAGGCTTGCATGTTGGCAAAGATGGGCCTTGTCGTCTCAGGGAGGTCTCGCGAAGGCAAGAAGAGAGAATTCATGCCACATGTGCTGCAAGTTGACGGCCAACTCTCTTATCCTCACCAACTGCCATCAATGGAGCAAGCGTTGCAGCAGTCGTGGCGTTTCCCCTACCGCGCCTCCTCCTTCAGCGAGGAAGACGGCCTTGTGCGCAGGTCTAGCGGAAGGCGAGGTCTCAGGCTAGGAGATTCATCCCAATGTGCGCAGGTGGAGGCCACTCTTCCCCTCTCTCTATCCTACCAACTCTATCCTTGCCTCAACTGGCAGGAGAGCATTGCAATGTCGCAGTTCGCCCTAAACCGCGCCTTGTCTCCTCCACGAAAAGAGCTTGTTCTCTCGCAAAATGACTGGCAAGCGCGTCTCAGCTCGAGGTCCTTCCGTAGAAAGAGAGATGTCATCCAATGTTCCGCCAACGGGTGGGAGGCACTCCCCCACTCTCATACGTCACCACCTGAGGCATGCTTTGCACAACTTGCGCAAGTGCGTTCAAGTGTGGCAATTCGCCTCACCGGCTGCACTTGTCCTTCCCTCGACGAGAAGCCCGCGTGATTCCGCCAACTGAGGGAAGCCGCGTCTCCAGCGCGAGTGTCTCCGGAAGAGAGAGCAATGGCCACGCGCCCACTCTCCCCTCTCTGTATCCACCTCACCAATCTCGTCCTACTTGCATCACAAGCGTTCAAGTCGTGGCGTTTTGCCTCACCGCTGCATTGGTCCTCGGGGCACGGAAGAAGCCCGCTTCAGGTTCGTTGGAAGCTTTGTTGGCAAACTTGCAGTGACCCAGCAGCGCTTCGAAGCTGTGCATGCCCCTCACCGCCTGCCTCAGCGCTGCCCTAGGAAAGAGAGAATTCACCAATGGTTTGGAGCACTCCCCCATCTCATTCCGTCACCTATCTGCTCTACTGGCAGTCCTAGCAACGCTTGCAGTGGCAGTTTCTCCGTTTCCTCGCACGAAGAAGCTCTGATTCCGCAAGAAGCGCGTTCTCAGCGCTGTTGTGCAGGCAAGTTGGAGGCCAACGTCTCCCTCTCTCTCCTCGACAGATCTACCTTGCAATCTGGCACAGCAGTGCAAGTGGCGAATCTCGCCTCACGCCGCCTTTTGTCCCTCTCACGAGAAGCATCGTGTTACCGCGAAACTGAGCCGCTCCGAGTTCGTCAGCACATGGGCTCTTCCTAGGTAAGAGAGAGGTGTGCCAATGCGAGGTTTTCTCTACCCACCAATCTTCGCTTTGTGCAGTCAATGGAGAAGCCGTGTTAAGGTGTCAAGTTTCCCCTCACCGCTGTCCTTGCCCCCTCACGAAGAAGAGGCCTTGTCGCAACCTGAGGGGAAAGCGCGCCACCTCAGTCTCCGGCGCTCTCCTAGGAAGAGAGGATGAATTCATCCAATGTGCGCAAGTTGGAGGCCCACTCCCCCATCATCTCTCCACTCACCAATCTCTAGCCTTGCATCAATCGGAGCATGCGTTGCAAGTTTGTGCCTGCGTCGCTTTCACCTTCGCGCGCTGCCTTGTCACAACGAAGAGAGGCTTATCGCATAACTGAGGGAAGCCTATCAGGTCTCCTAGGATGGAGCAATGAGGCATTGCAATTTTGGCATCTAGGGCAAGCGTTGCAAGTCGACTCCACCGCAGCCTTGTCCTCCTCACGAAGGCGTCTTCGTTTCGCCAAACCTGAGGCGAAGCCGCGAGGGAAGCCGCGTCTCAGCTGCGAGGTCTCCTAGGAAGTAGAGAGAAATTCAGCGCGCAAGTTGAGGTCTCCTAGCCTCACCAATTCCTACCTTGATCAATGGAGCCAGAGAGAGAATTCATCCAATGTGCGCAAGTTGGAGGCCACTTTCCTCTCTCTATCCTCACCAATCCTACCTTGCATCAATGCAGCCCAAGCGTCGCTTGTAGAGTTAAGGCAGTTCGTCCTCACCGCTGCCTATTGTCCTCCTCACGAATAGGAGCGCATTGTTCGCCAATACTGACGGGAAGCCCGTCTCACGCAACGCGTCTCCTGGAAGAAGACGAATTCATGCAATGTGCCGCAAAGTTGGAGGCCACTCCCACCATTACATATCTCCTCATCTATAAAACTCAATACCTTGCATCACATGGAGCAAGCCTTGCAAGTTGGTGCAGTTCGCTTCACCGCGTGCCTTGTCCCTCCTCACATAAGAAGCGCTTGTTGGCTAAAATGAGGGAAGCCGCGGTGCTCAGCGCAAGTCTCCTAGGGAAGAGCCAGAGAATTCATCCAATGTGCAGCAAGTTGGAGGCCACTCTCCCGTCTCTATCCTCACCAATCTGCTCTGCATCAATGGAGCAAGCGTTGCAAGTGTGGCAGGTCGCGCGCTCACCGCTGCCTTGTCCTCCTCACGAAAAGCAAGCGCTGTTGGCAAAACTGAGCATAGCCGCGTTCAGCGCATCTGAGGTCTCTATTGCTAAGAGAGAGAATTCATCCAACTTGTGCGCAATGTGGAGCCACTCTCACCTCTCTCTATCCTCACCAATCTGCCTTTGCATCAATGGAGCAAGCGTTGCAAAAGCCCTGGCAGTTCGCTCACCGTGCTGCCTGTCTCCTCACGAAAGAAGCGACTTGTTGGCAAACTGAGGGAAGCCCGCGTCTCAGCGCGAGTCCCTAGGAAGAGAGAGATTCAGTCCAATGTGCGCAAGTTGGAGGCCACCCTCCCTCTCTCATCCTCACCAATCTAGCTTTGCATCAATGGAGCAAGCGTTGCAATGTTGCAGTTCGCCTCCCGCTGCCTTGTCGCTCCTCATGAAGTAGCGCTTATCTCTCTCTTTT
>QEYB01001303.1:0-15576 GCA_017562135.1 Dipylidium caninum
AGCAAGAGGAGATAGAGAGAGTTACTTACATCGGAATAGACATTATGAAGATGCTGTATTTACGAGGGAGGAGGGTGCATGTAGTGTGTGCATTCATACATAGCTCTAACCATATATAGACACAAGCAGATCGAGTATGACTGCCCAACACTCGCTGGTGTTTATCAAGTAGAAACCATTCATCCATACTCCATCATCAATGACACCACGCTCCTCAACTCATACCTTCGTGAATCCGAGTGCCTTGCGAAGACAATGCTTTGCTCACGCTCCGCACTGCTTCTCATTTTCAATTCACCTCAACCGGCACGAAGGTACACTACAACTATCACCTGTTTTCTCCATCATCCAACGCTTTCTTACAACGCAGCATCTGGCATCGTTCTTTTCATCCATACTCCATCAATGACACCACGCTCACCACACATACCTTCGTGAAAATCCGAGTGCCTTGCGAAGACAATGCTTTGCTCACGCTCCGCACCGCCTCTCTCCAATTCACCTCAACCTGCCACACACTACAACATCACCGTCTCCATCATCCAACGCTTCTTTCAACGCAGCACATCGTCTTTCATCCATACTCCATCAATGACACCACGCTCACTCCACATACCTTCGTGAATCCGAGTGCCTTGCGAAGACAATGCTTTGCTCACGCTCCGCACCGCCTCTCCAATTCACCTCAACGTGCCACACACTAAAACATCACCGTCTCCATCATCCAACGCTTCTTCAACGCAGCAACATCGTCTTCATCCATACTCCATCAATGACACCACGCTCACTCCACATACTTCGTGAATCCGAGTGCCTTGCGAAGACAATGCTTGCTCACGCTCCGCACCGCTCTCTCAATTCACCTCAACCTGCCACACACTACAACATCACCGTCTCCATCATCAACGCTTCTTCAACGCAGCACATCGTCTTTCCTCCATACTCCATCAATGACACCACGCTCACTCCACATACCTTCGTGAATCCGAGTGCCTTGCGAAGACAATGCTTTGCTCACGCTCCGCACCGCCTCTCTCCAATTCACCTCAACCTGCCACACACTACAACATCAACCGTCTCCATCATCCAACGCTTCTTCAACGCAGCACATCGTCTTTCATCCATACTCCATCAATGACACCACGCTCACTCCACATACCTTCGTGAATCCGAGTGCCTTGCGAAGACATGCTTTGCTCACGCTCCGCACGCTCTCCGAGTCCAATTCACCCTGCCACAACACTACAACATCACCGTCTCCATCATCCAACGCTTCTTCAACGCAGCACATCGTCTTTCTCATACTCCATCAATGACACCACGCTCACTCCACATACCTTCGTGAATCGAGTGCCTTGCGAAGACAATGCTTTGCTCACGCTCCGCACCGCCTCTCTCCTATTCACCTCAACCTGCCACAACACTACAACATCACCGTCTCCATCATCCAACGCTTCTTCACGCAGCACATCGTCTTTCCTCCATACTCCATCAATGACACCACGCTCACTCCACATACCTTCGTGAATCCGAGTGCCTTGCGAAGACAATGCTTTGCTCACGCTCCGCACCGCCTCTCTCCAATTCACCTCAACCTGCCACACACTACAACATCACGTCTCCATCATCCAACGCTTCTTCAACGCAGCACATCGTCTTTCATCCATACTCCATCAATGACACCACGCTCACTCCACATACCTTCGTGAATCCGAGTGCCTTGCGAAGACAATGCTTTGCTCACGCTCCGCACCGCCTCTCTCCAATTCACCTCAACCTGCCACACACTACAACATCACCGTCTCATCATCCAACGCTTCTTCAACGCAGCACATCGTCTTTCATCCATACTCCATCAATGACACCACGCTCACTCCACATACCTTCGTGAATCCGAGTGCCTTGCGAAGACAATGCTTTGCTCACGCTCCGCACCGCCTCTCTCCAATTCACCTCAACCTGCCACACACTACAACATCACCGTCTCCATCATCCAACGCTTCTTCAACGCAGCACATCGTCTTTCATCCATACTCCATCAATGACACCACGCTCACTCCACATACCTTCGTGAATCCGAGTGCCTTGCGAAGACAATGCTTTGCTCACGCTCCGCACCGCCTCTCTCCAATTCACCTCAACTGCCACACACTACAACATCACCGTCTCCATCATCCAACGCTTCTTCAACGCAGCACATCGTCTTTCCATCCATACTCCATCAATGACACCACGCTCACTCCACATACCTTCGTGAATCCGAGTGCCTTGCGAAGACAATGCTTTGCTCACGCTCCGCACCGCCTCTCTCCAATTCACCTCAACCTGCCACACACTACAACATCACCGTCTCCATCATCCAACGCTTCTTCAACGCAGCACATCGTCTTTCCTCCATACTCCATCAATGACACCACGCTCACTCCACATACCTTCGTGAATCCGAGTGCCTTGCGAAGACAATGCTTTGCTCACGCTCCGCACCGCCTCTCTCCAATTCACCTCAACTGCCACACACTAACAACATCACCGTCTCCATCATCCAACGCTTCTTCAACGCAGCACATCGTCTTTCTCCATACTCCATCAATGACACCACGCTCACTCCACATACCTTCGTGAATCCGAGTGCCTTGCGAAGACAATGCTTTGCTCACGCTCCGCACCGCCTCTCTCCAATTCACCTCAACCTGCCACACACTACAACATCACCGTCTCCATCATCCAACGCTTCTTCAACGCAGCACATCGTCTTTCATCCATACTCCATCAATGACACCACGCTCACTCCACATACCTTCGTGAATCCGAGTGCCTTGCGAAGACAATGCTTTGCTCACGCTCCGCACCGCCTCTCTTCCAATTCACCTCAACCTGCCACACACTACAACATCACCGTCTCCATCATCCAACGCTTCTTCAACGCAGCACATCGTCTTTCCTCCATACTCCATCAATGACACCACGCTCACTCCACATACCTTCGTGAATCCGAGTGCCTTGCGAAGACAATGCTTTGCTCACGCTCCGCACCGCCTCTCTCCAATTCACCTCAACCGTGCCACACACTACAACATCACCGTCTCCATCATCCAACGCTTCTTCAACGCAGCACATCGTCTTTCATCCATACTCCATCAATGACACCACGCTCACTCCACATACCTTCGTGAATCCGAGTGCCTTGCGAAGACAATGCTTTGCTCACGCTCCGCACCGCCTCTCTCCAATTCACCTCAACCTGCCACACACTACAACATCACCGTCTCCATCATCCAACGCTTCTTCAACGCAGCACATCGTCTTTCATCCATACTCCATCAATGACACCACGCTCACTCCACATACCTTCGTGAATCCGAGTGCTTGCGAAGACAATGCTTTTGCTCACGCTCCGCACCGCCTCTCTCCAATTCACCTCAACCTGCCACACACTACAACATCACCGTCTCCATCATCCAACGCTTCTTCAACGCAGCACATCGTCTTTCTCCATACTCCATCAATGACACCACGCTCACTCCACATACCTTCGTGAATCCGAGTGCCTTGCGAAGACAATGCTTTGCTCACGCTCCGCACCGCCTCTCCTCTTTTCACCTCAACCTGCCACACACTACAACATCACCGTCTCCATCATCCAACGCTTCTTCAACGCAGCACATCGTCTTTCATCCATACTCCATCAATGACACCACGCTCACTCCACATACCTTCGTGAATCCGAGTGCCTTGCGAAGACAATGCTTTGCTCACGCTCCGCACCGCCTCTCTCCAATTCACCTCAACCTGCCACACACTACAACATCACCGTCTCCATCATCCAACGCTTCTTCAACGCAGCACATCGTCTTTCATCCATACTCCATCAATGACACCACGCTCACTCCACATACCTTCGTGAATCCGAGTGCCTTGCGAAGACAATGCTTTGCTCACGCTCCGCACCGCCTCTCTCCAATTCACCTCAACCTGCCACACACTACAACATCACCGTCTCCATCATCCAACGCTTCTTCAACGCAGCACATCGTCTTTCATCCATACTCCATCAATGACACCACGCTCACTCCACATACCTTCGTGAATCCGAGTGCCTTGCGAAGACAATGCTTTGCTCACGCTCCGCACCGCCTCTCTCCAATTCACCTCAACCTGCCACACACTACAACATCACCGTCTCCATCATCCAACGCTTCTTCAACGCAGCACATCGTCTTTACTCCATACTCCATCAATGACACCACGCTCACTCCACATACCTTCGTGAATGCGAGTGCCTTGCGAAGACAATGCTTTGCTCACGCTCCGCACCGCCTCTCTTCATTTCACCTCAACCTCCCACACACTACAACATCACCGTCTCCATCATCCAACGCTCCTTCAACGCAGCACATCGTCTTTCCTCCATACTCCATCAATGACACCACGCTCACTCCACATACCTTCGTGAATCCGAGTGCCTTGCGAAGACAATGCTTTGCTCACGCTCCGCACCGCCTCTCTCCATTTCACCTCAACCTCCCACACACTACAACATCACCGTCTCCATCATCCAACGCTTCTTCAACGCAGCACATCGTCTTTCATCCATACTCCATCAATGACACCACGCTCACTCCACATACCTTCGTGAATCCGAGTGCCTTGCGAAGACAATGCTTTGCTCACGCTCCGCACCGCTCTCTCCAATTCACCTCAACCTGCCACACACTACAACATCACCGTCTCCATCATCCAACGCTTCTTCAACGCAGCACATCGTCTTTCATCCATACTCCATCAATGACACCACGCTCACTCCACATACCTTCGTGAATCCGAGTGCCTTGCGAAGACAATGCTTTGCTCACGCTCCGCACCGCCTCTCTCCAATTCACCTCAACCTGCCACACACTACAACATCACCGTCTCCATCATCCAACGCTTCTTCAACGCAGCACATCGTCTTTCCATCCATACTCCATCAATGACACCACGCTCACTCCACATACCTTCGTGAATCCGAGTGCCTTGCGAAGACAATGCTTTGCTCACGCTCCGCACCGCCTCTCTCCAATTCACCTCAACCTGCCACACACTACAACATCACCGTCTCCATCATCCAACGCTTCTTCAACGCAGCACATCGTCTTTCATCCATACTCCATCAATGACACCACGCTCACTCCACATACCTTCGTGAATCCGAGTGCCTTGCGAAGACAATGCTTTGCTCACGCTCCGCACCGCCTCTCTCCAATTCACCTCAACCTGCCACACACTACAACATCACCGTCTCCATCATCCAACGCTTCTTCAACGCAGCACATCGTCTTTCATCCATACTCCATCAATGACACCACGCTCACTCCACATACCTTCGTGAATCCGAGTGCCTTGCGAAGACAATGCTTTGCTCACGCTCCGCACCGCCTCTCTCCAATTCACCTCAACCTGCCACACACTACAACATCACCGTCTCCATCATCCAACGCTTCTTCAACGCAGCACATCGTCTTTCATCCATACTCCATCAATGACACCACGCTCACTCCACATACCTTCGTGAATCCGAGTGCCTTGCGAAGACAATGCTTTGCTCACGCTCCGCACCGCCTCTCTCTATTCACCTCAACCTGCCACACACTACAACATCACCGTCTCCATCATCCAACGCTTCTTCAACGCAGCACATCGTCTTTCCTCCATACTCCATCAATGACACCACGCTCACTCCACATACCTTCGTGAATCCGAGTGCCTTGCGAAGACAATGCTTTGCTCACGCTCCGCACCGCCTCTCTCCAATTCACCTCAACCTGCCACACACTACAACATCACCGTCTCCATCATCCAACGCTTCTTCAACGCAGCACATCGTCTTTCTCCATACTCCATCAATGACACCACGCTCACTCCACATACCTTCGTGAATCCGAGTGCCTTGCGAAGACAATGCTTTGCTCACGCTCCGCACCGCCTCTCTCCAATTCACCTCAACCTGCCACACACTACAACATCACCGTCTCCATCATCCAACGCTTCTTCAACGCAGCACATCGTCTTTCATCCATACTC
Source organism: Dipylidium caninum (assembly GCA_017562135.1). Classification (NCBI taxonomy): domain Eukaryota; kingdom Metazoa; phylum Platyhelminthes; class Cestoda; order Cyclophyllidea; family Dipylidiidae; genus Dipylidium; species Dipylidium caninum. The sequence goes on from QEYB01001303.1 coordinate 6,061, forward strand.
CATCAATGACACCACGCTCACTCCACATACCTTCGTGAATCCGAGTGCCTTGCGAAGACAATGCTTTGCTCACGCTCCGCACCGCCTCTCTTTTCACCTCAACCTGCCACACACTACAACATCACCGTCTCCATCATCCAACGCTTCTTCAACGCAGCACATCGTCTTTCTCCATACTCCATCAATGACACCACGCTCACTCCACATACCTTCGTGAATCCGAGTGCCTTGCGAAGACAATGCTTTGCTCACGCTCCGCACCGCCTCTCTCCAATTCACCTCAACCTGCCACACACTACAACATCACCGTCTCCATCATCCAACGCTTCTTCAACGCAGCACATCGTCTTTCCATCCATACTCCATCAATGACACCACGCTCACTCCACATACCTTCGTGAATCCGAGTGCCTTGCGAAGACAATGCTTTGCTCACGCTCCGCACCGCCTCTCTCCAATTCACCTCAACCTGCCACACACTACAACATCACCGTCTCCATCATCCAACGCTTCTTCAACGCAGCACATCGTCTTTCCTCCATACTCCATCAATGACACCACGCTCACTCCACATACCTTCGTGAATCCGAGTGCCTTGCGAAGACAATGCTTTGCTCACGCTCCGCACCGCCTCTCTCCAATTCACCTCAACCTGCCACACACTACAACATCACCGTCTCCATCATCCAACGCTTCTTCAACGCAGCACATCGTCTTTCCTCCATACTCCATCAATGACACCACGCTCACTCCACATACCTTCGTGAATCCGAGTGCCTTGCGAAGACAATGCTTTGCTCACGCTCCGCACCGCCTCTCTCCAATTCACCTCAACCTGCCACACACTACAACATCACCGTCTCCATCATCCAACGCTTCTTCAACGCAGCACATCGTCTTTCATCCATACTCCATCAATGACACCACGCTCACTCCACATACCTTCGTGAATCCGAGTGCCTTGCGAAGACAATGCTTTGCTCACGCTCCGCACCGCCTCTCTCCAATTCACCTCAACCTGCCACACACTACAACATCACCGTCTCCATCATCCAACGCTTCTTCAACGCAGCACATCGTCTTTCCTCCATACTCCATCAATGACACCACGCTCACTCCACATACCTTCGTGAATCCGAGTGCCTTGCGAAGACAATGCTTTGCTCACGCTCCGCACCGCCTCTCTCCAATTCACCTCAACCTGCCACACACTACAACATCACCGTCTCCATCATCCAACGCTTCTTCAACGCAGCACATCGTCTTTCATCCATACTCCATCAATGACACCACGCTCACTCCACATACCTTCGTGAATCCGAGTGCCTTGCGAAGACAATGCTTTGCTCACGCTCCGCACCGCCTCTCTAATTCACCTCAACCTGCCACACACTACAACATCACCGTCTCCATCATCCAACGCTTCTTCAACGCAGCACATCGTCTTTCCTCCATACTCCATCAATGACACCACGCTCACTCCACATACCTTCGTGAATCCGAGTGCCTTGCGAAGACAATGCTTTGCTCACGCTCCGCACCGCCTCTCTCCAATTCACCTCAACCTGCCACACACTACAACATCACCGTCTCCATCATCCAACGCTTCTTCAACGCAGCACATCGTCTTTCCATCCATACTCCATCAATGACACCACGCTCACTCCACATACCTTCGTGAATCCGAGTGCCTTGCGAAGACAATGCTTTGCTCACGCTCCGCACCGCCTCTCTCCAATTCACCTCAACCTGCCACACACTACAACATCACCGTCTCCATCATCCAACGCTTCTTCAACGCAGCACATCGTCTTTCATCCATACTCCATCAATGACACCACGCTCACTCCACATACCTTCGTGAATCCGAGTGCCTTGCGAAGACAATGCTTTGCTCACGCTCCGCACCGCCTCTCTTCTTTTCACCTCAACCTGCCACACACTACAACATCACCGTCTCCATCATCCAACGCTTCTTCAACGCAGCACATCGTCTTTCCTCCATACTCCATCAATGACACCACGCTCACTCCACATACCTTCGTGAATCCGAGTGCCTTGCGAAGACAATGCTTTGCTCACGCTCCGCACCGCCTCTCTCCTTTTCACCTCAACCTGCCACACACTACAACATCACCGTCTCCATCATCCAACGCTTCTTCAACGCAGCACATCGTCTTTCCTCCATACTCCATCAATGACACCACGCTCACTCCACATACCTTCGTGAAATCCGAGTGCCTTGCGAAGACAATGCTTTGCTCACGCTCCGCACCGCCTCTCTCCAATTCACCTCAACCTGCCACACACTACAACATCACCGTCTCCATCATCCAACGCTTCTTCAACGCAGCACATCGTCTTTCATCCATACTCCATCAATGACACCACGCTCACTCCACATACCTTCGTGAATCCGAGTGCCTTGCGAAGACAATGCTTTGCTCACGCTCCGCACCGCCTCTCTCCAATTCACCTCAACCTGCCACACACTACAACATCACCGTCTCCATCATCCAACGCTTCTTCAACGCAGCACATCGTCTTTCTCCATACTCCATCAATGACACCACGCTCACTCCACATACCTTCGTGAATCCGAGTGCCTTGCGAAGACAATGCTTTGCTCACGCTCCGCACCGCTCTCTCCAATTCACCTCAACCTGCCACACACTACAACATCACCGTCTCCATCATCCAACGCTTCTTCAACGCAGCACATCGTCTTTCCTCCATACTCCATCAATGACACCACGCTCACTCCACATACCTTCGTGAATCCGAGTGCCTTGCGAAGACAATGCTTTGCTCACGCTCCGCACCGCCTCTCTCCAATTCACCTCAACCTGCCACACACTACAACATCACCGTCTCCATCATCCAACGCTTCTTCAACGCAGCACATCGTCTTTCCTCCATACTCCATCAATGACACCACGCTCACTCCACATACCTTCGTGAATCCGAGTGCCTTGCGAAGACAATGCTTTGCTCACGCTCCGCACCGCCTCTCTCCAATTCACCTCAACCTGCCACACACTACAACATCACCGTCTCCATCATCCAACGCTTCTTCAACGCAGCACATCGTCTTTCCTCCATACTCCATCAATGACACCACGCTCACTCCACATACCTTCGTGAATCCGAGTGCCTTGCGAAGACAATGCTTTGCTCACGCTCCGCACCGCCTCTCTCCAATTCACCTCAACCTGCCACACACTACAACATCACCGTCTCCATCATCCAACGCTTCTTCAACGCAGCACATCGTCTTTCCTCCATACTCCATCAATGACACCACGCTCACTCCACATACCTTCGTGAATCCGAGTGCCTTGCGAAGACAATGCTTTGCTCACGCTCCGCACCGCCTCTCTCCAATTCACCTCAACCTGCCACACACTACAACATCACCGTCTCCATCATCCAACGCTTCTTCAACGCAGCACATCGTCTTTCATCCATACTCCATCAATGACACCACGCTCACTCCACATACCTTCGTGAATCCGAGTGCCTTGCGAAGACAATGCTTTGCTCACGCTCCGCACCGCCTCTCTCCAATTCACCTCAACCTGCCACACACTACAACATCACCGTCTCCATCATCCAACGCTTCTTCAACGCAGCACATCGTCTTTCCTCCATACTCCATCAATGACACCACGCTCACTCCACATACCTTCGTGAATCCGAGTGCCTTGCGAAGACAATGCTTTTGCTCACGCTCCGCACCGCCTCTCTCCAATTCACCTCAACCTGCCACACACTACAACATCACCGTCTCCATCATCCAACGCTTCTTCAACGCAGCACATCGTCTTTCTCCATACTCCATCAATGACACCACGCTCACTCCACATACCTTCGTGAATCCGAGTGCCTTGCGAAGACAATGCTTTGCTCACGCTCCGCACCGCCTCTCTCCAATTCACCTCAACCTGCCACACACTACAACATCACCGTCTCCATCATCCAACGCTTCTTCAACGCAGCACATCGTCTTTCCTCCATACTCCATCAATGACACCACGCTCACTCCACATACCTTCGTGAATCCGAGTGCCTTGCGAAGACAATGCTTTGCTCACGCTCCGCACCGCCTCTCTCCAATTCACCTCAACCTGCCACACACTACAACATCACCGTCTCCATCATCCAACGCTTCTTCAACGCAGCACATCGTCTTTCCATCCATACTCCATCAATGACACCACGCTCACTCCACATACCTTCGTGAATCCGAGTGCCTTGCGAAGACAATGCTTTGCTCACGCTCCGCACCGCCTCTCTCAATTCACCTCAACCTGCCACACACTACAACATCACCGTCTCCATCATCCAACGCTTCTTCAACGCAGCACATCGTCTTTCCTCCATACTCCATCAATGACACCACGCTCACTCCACATACCTTCGTGAATCCGAGTGCCTTGCGAAGACAATGCTTTGCTCACGCTCCGCACCGCCTCTCTCCAATTCACCTCAACCTGCCACACACTACAACATCACCGTCTCCATCATCCAACGCTTCTTCAACGCAGCACATCGTCTTTCATCCATACTCCATCAATGACACCACGCTCACTCCACATACCTTCGTGAATCCGAGTGCCTTGCGAAGACAATGCTTTGCTCACGCTCCGCACCGCCTCTCTTCTTTTCACCTCAACCTGCCACACACTACAACATCACCGTCTCCATCATCCAACGCTTCTTCAACGCAGCACATCGTCTTTCCTCCATACTCCATCAATGACACCACGCTCACTCCACATACCTTCGTGAATCCGAGTGCCTTGCGAAGACAATGCTTTGCTCACGCTCCGCACCGCCTCTCTCCAATTCACCTCAACCTGCCACACACTACAACATCACCGTCTCCATCATCCAACGCTTCTTCAACGCAGCACATCGTCTTTCCTCCATACTCCATCAATGACACCACGCTCACTCCACATACCTTCGTGAATCCGAGTGCCTTGCGAAGACAATGCTTTGCTCACGCTCCGCACCGCCTCTCTCCAATTCACCTCAACCTGCCACACACTACAACATCACCGTCTCCATCATCCAACGCTTCTTCAACGCAGCACATCGTCTTTCCTCCATACTCCATCAATGACACCACGCTCACTCCACATACCTTCGTGAATCCGAGTGCCTTGCGAAGACAATGCTTTGCTCACGCTCCGCACCGCCTCTCTCCAATTCACTCAACCTGCCACACACTACAACATCACCGTCTCCATCATCCAACGCTTCTTCAACGCAGCACATCGTCTTTCATCCATACTCCATCAATGACACCACGCTCACTCCACATACCTTCGTGAATCCGAGTGCCTTGCGAAGACAATGCTTTGCTCACGCTCCGCACCGCCTCTCTCCATTCACCTCAACCTGCCACACACTACAACATCACCGTCTCCATCATCCAACGCTTCTTCAACGCAGCACATCGTCTTTCATCCATACTCCATCAATGACACCACGCTCACTCCACATACCTTCGTGAATCCGAGTGCCTTGCGAAGACAATGCTTTGCTCACGCTCCGCACCGCCTCTCTCCAATTCACCTCAACCTGCCACACACTACAACATCACCGTCTCCATCATCCAACGCTTCTTCAACGCAGCACATCGTCTTTCCTCCATACTCCATCAATGACACCACGCTCACTCCACATACCTTCGTGAATCCGAGTGCCTTGCGAAGACAATGCTTTGCTCACGCTCCGCACCGCCTCTCTCCAATTCACCTCAACCTGCCACACACTACAACATCACCGTCTCCATCATCCAACGCTTCTTCAACGCAGCACATCGTCTTTCCTCCATACTCCATCAATGACACCACGCTCACTCCACATACTTCGTGAATCCGAGTGCCTTGCGAAGACAATGCTTTGCTCACGCTCCGCACCGCCTCTCTCCTATTCACCTCAACCTGCCACACACTACAACATCACCGTCTCCATCATCCAACGCTTCTTCAACGCAGCACATCGTCTTTCCTCCATACTCCATCAATGACACCACGCTCACTCCACATACCTTCGTGAATCCGAGTGCCTTGCGAAGACAATGCTTTGCTCACGCTCCGCACCGCCTCTCTCCTATTCACCTCAACCTGCCACACACTACAACATCACCGTCTCCATCATCCAACGCTTCTTCAACGCAGCACATCGTCTTTCTCCATACTCCATCAATGACACCACGCTCACTCCACATACCTTCGTGAATCCGAGTGCCTTGCGAAGACAATGCTTTGCTCACGCTCCGCACCGCCTCTCTCCAATTCAACCTCAACCTGCCACACACTACAACATCACCGTCTCCATCATCCAACGCTTCTTCAACGCAGCACATCGTCTTTCCTCCATACTCCATCAATGACACCACGCTCACTCCACATACCTTCGTGAATCCGAGTGCCTTGCGAAGACAATGCTTTGCTCACGCTCCGCACCGCCTCTCTCCAATTCACCTCAACCTGCCACACACTACAACATCACCGTCTCCATCATCCAACGCTTCTTCAACGCAGCACATCGTCTTTCATCCATACTCCATCAATGACACCACGCTCACTCCACATACCTTCGTGAATCCGAGTGCCTTGCGAAGACAATGCTTTGCTCACGCTCCGCACCGCCTCTCTCCTATTCACCTCAACCTGCCACACACTACAACATCACCGTCTCCATCATCCAACGCTTCTTCAACGCAGCACATCGTCTTTCTCCATACTCCATCAATGACACCACGCTCACTCCACATACCTTCGTGAATCCGAGTGCCTTGCGAAGACAATGCTTTGCTCACGCTCCGCACCGCCTCTCTCCAATTCACCTCAACCTGCCACACACTACAACATCACCGTCTCCATCATCCAACGCTTCTTCAACGCAGCACATCGTCTTTCTCCATACTCCATCAATGACACACGCTCACTCCACATACCTTCGTGAATCCGAGTGCCTTGCGAAGACAATGCTTTGCTCACGCTCCGCACCGCCTCTCTCCTATTCACCTCAACCTGCCACACACTACAACATCACCGTCTCCATCATCCAACGCTTCTTCAACGCAGCACATCGTCTTTCCTCCATACTCCATCAATGACACCACGCTCACTCCACATACCTTCGTGAATCCGAGTGCCTTGCGAAGACAATGCTTTGCTCACGCTCCGCACCGCCTCTCTCCAATTCACCTCAACCTGCCACACACTACAACATCACCGTCTCCATCATCCAACGCTTCTTCAACGCAGCACATCGTCTTTCCTCCATACTCCATCAATGACACCACGCTCACTCCACATACCTTCGTGAATCCGAGTGCCTTGCGAAGACAATGCTTTGCTCACGCTCCGCACCGCCTCTCTCCAATTCACCTCAACCTGCCACACACTACAACATCACCGTCTCCATCATCCAACGCTTCTTCAACGCAGCACATCGTCTTTCATCCATACTCCATCAATGACACCACGCTCACTCCACATACCTTCGTGAATCCGAGTGCCTTGCGAAGACAATGCTTTGCTCACGCTCCGCACCGCCTCTCTCCAATTCACCTCAACGTGCCACACACTACAACATCACCGTCTCCATCATCCAACGCTTCTTCAACGCAGCACATCGTCTTTCATCCATACTCCATCAATGACACCACGCTCACTCCACATACCTTCGTGAATCCGAGTGCCTTGCGAAGACAATGCTTTGCTCACGCTCCGCACCGCCTCTCTCCAATTCACCTCAACGTGCCACACACTACAACATCACCGTCTCCATCATCCAACGCTTCTTCAACGCAGCACATCGTCTTTCCTCCATACTCCATCAATGACACCACGCTCACTCCACATACCTTCGTGAATCCGAGTGCCTTGCGAAGACAATGCTTTGCTCACGCTCCGCACCGCCTCTCTCCTATTCACCTCAACCTGCCACACACTACAACATCACCGTCTCCATCATCCAACGCTTCTTCAACGCAGCACATCGTCTTTCCTCCATACTCCATCAATGACACCACGGCTCACTCCACAATACCTTCGTGAATCCGAGTGCCTTGCGAAGACAATGCTTTTGCTCACGCTCCGCACGCCTCTCTTTTCACCTCAACCTGCCACACACTACAACATCACCGTCTCCATCATCCAACGCTTCTTCAACGCAGCACATCGTCTTTCTCCATACTCCATCAATGACACCACGCTCACTCCACATACCTTCGTGAATCCGAAGTGCCTTGCGAAGACAATGCTTTGCTCACGCTCCGCACCGCCTCTCTTCATTCACCCTCAAACCTGCCACACACTACAATCATCACCGTCTCCATCATCCAACGCTTCTTCAACGCAGCACATCGTCTTTCTCCATACTCCATCAATGACAATACGCTCACTCCACTACCTTCGTGAATCCGAGTGCCTTGCGAAGACAATGCTTTGCTCCGCTCCGCACGCCTCTATATGTTGCGATTAGCCAGTGGCAAGAATTTGAGAGAGCGCATACGCCACTTTTGTGGAGTGTCGATAGATTGGCCACACCGTTCAAACCCACCTTCACACTTCATCCCAAGGGCTACCTTTACCGAATCCCATGCCATTGCAGAATTGTGGCTCAGGCTATTGTCGCAAAGTCCAAGTAAATTTTAGTGCCCCGAACTGCGATTTTTAGGGCACTCGCTGATGGAACACATACTGGTACACACTGTTCCGCCCCTAATAGCAACCCAGTCGCTATGATTCTGAGGCCTCGAGAGCGTCCCCACTTGTGGTCTGGATGAGCGACGAAGCACACATTGCAAGACACTTTTGCCCACTCATCCAGCTTCCCTTCGCACCCCCATCTCATCGCAGAATGGCGCGTCCTTGCCAACCCAGGTAATGCCAGCACATATTCATACATCGCTTAGCGATTTTTTGCCCATGCGATCTAGAGCAGGTGCGACCACTGCTCAACTGAATCGATAGTGACGTCAGTGCAGTGATCCTTGACAGAGACGCATTTACCGCAGCGAGACCTTGATGAGCAAATGGCACACAAGATCGCAACACTTCTTCCACTATCCAAGCCTACCTTCACCCAGTCTCATGCAGAAATGCGGCATTGATGCTACACCTGCGCCAAATCGCGAGATTTTTGCCCATGACAGTTTGCGGTTTCTGTGACCACCCGCTCAAATGTGCCCGATAGTCAGTGGACCCAGATTGAGGAAGCGCATACGCCGACTGTGAGGCGAAATGCACACACTGCAACACTGTCTTCCACTTCATTTCCAGCTTACTTCACCCATCTCATGCAAGATGTCCAGGCAAGCAGCATGGCGCTAAATCTCCGTAGTATTTTGCCATGCGACTTGGCAGTGGGACCACGTCAATGCGATTAGGGCTCGAAGGAAGCCTCTGGTAATGAGTGGCAAAGCAGAGTAGGCATGTACGTTGCTGAAGGAGCTCTGCCATACGCCTACGTTTTAGTGATGCGCGCCAT
>QEYB01001307.1:0-18575 GCA_017562135.1 Dipylidium caninum
CCAAAAGAGAGAGATTGTGCCCTCGTCCACCTACCCTAACGCTACACCCTCGAACTCCAGTCGCCGTCGCTACACAGTGGTTGTGGCGGACAGTCTCGGTTGTGGCAGCGCCACCATACGCCGTAGACAACGTACGCCATTGCCGCTCTGTGGTAGAATAATCGTGCGCCGTGGTGGGATATCGCATGCCTGTCATAAGTGACTGCGATAGCTGCAGGGCACAGGGACAGTTAATGTCTGATTGAAGAAGAGCTTTGTTAAATTTGCTGTACGAACTCATGACTTCATCCTACAAAGCCATCTAAACCTAATCCTAGGCTCTGCTATTTGCCCCTCACGCCAGTTACTCGTCTTGGCATCCACCATACCTATCCTATCCTATCCTACCATCTCCCGACTATCTCCAACCTCTGCCACTTTTGTTGCTATTGTCTCTCCAGTAAATTGGTCGCCGTCTTTATCGACACTTCCTCTACTACTTTTCCGCTTCGGTAGTGCGGTATCGTCATGCACAATCAACAGTTAACGTCTTAAACTCCGATGCTTCATTACCGAGGTTGAAAGTTGGTCATCCACTCTTGAGTTTGCCGAGCATCTCATTTCCATGACCTTGCCCTCTGTCGACATTTGAACGTTTTGCGCAATTGAGCCAGCTGCGATAATGAGGTTGACCTCCCTCTTAAGAAGCGACTGAAGCGAACCGAGTTAATCAGCAGAAGGTTTCGGCTCCATCGCCTTCCTTCTTCCCACCAACCTTGATGGCACTCGCGAATTTTGGATTTGGATGTCGCTAAGAAATACGCGCGATGGCATAATTCGCGACCCCACGGTAGCCTGTGATCTGCGTTCAGTAGGTGGATGGCAAGCAACTTTTTGGACGCGGGAAGAGCGCTCCTAGATTGACAACAGCGGTCCGGCATGGCGTGTTGATGTTTATTCTTCAACACTATCCTCCCGGGTCAACGCCTCTGCTGCCTCGCTGCCTCTGCTCGCCTCTGCTGCCTTCCCTACATGCACAAGTTTCACGATGTGGGGAGTTTCTTTGCATCCACAAACTTGGAGTGTAAATAATTCAGGCCCTTATGCTAGAACCGCCTGGTGACAAGCAATATAAAGGAGGTTGAATCGATAGGACGAAAGATTGTGGCAGTTTGAAAAAACACGTCAGCAATTGAGCTAGTCCCATTGGTGGGCGCAGGTGTGGTGTGCTATTGGGGCGAATGTTAGTGGATATGCTGAGTCTTACCGATGTAAACAAACAGGTGTGCCTAACATAACGCGAATAACACAGCATTTTCGCATAGCACAAGCGGAGGACGGTTTATGTCCAGTTGTCGTTGGCTGAACGCGAAGACATGCTGGCGACGACCTGTACTACCTGCGCCGGTTTGAATTGAATAATTACTGTGGGGAGGGCGGCACATGTGGGAGATATTTAGTTAAGGTGGAAATACGTGCACTTTTCCAATCGCGCCTCAAAATCTCTTTCCTCTTGCTGACTAATTCTCGTCGTGGCAGCAGACATATTCCGACAACACTTTGCGCATTTCAGTCCCGTGTAGAAGTATCGATCCTCCTGTTGCAAATCGCATGATCAGCTGAAGTCTCTTGCCTGACATACCTCAGCCCAGCCTCCAATTCGTCGCAATGTCATTCACTTTAGCCTACGACGCAATGTCAATTTAGACATATTCCAATGCAGAAAATCCACACGCAGAACACCTCTGGAGGCTTTACCGAAATATGCCATTTACGCCCTCCCCCCACGTCACCACCCGCACTTACAATCACCTAGCGGTGTTATTTGCGCAGCGGTGTTTCGGAGATCATCCCAACTGTGTTGAGGCAGCTTCCTTATTTGGGCATCAGGTGGCTGTCGAAGTGGGATATGTCAACTGTTTCGCAGCAGACCACCTGTTGTCTTTCGACTGTACTATCTGCCAACATTTTCTACGCTTTCGATGCACTCATTTTGAAACCTTCCACTTCCTTTATACACACCATAATGCTAGAAGCCTGCGTTTTTGCACTGTGCGTAACAGGGGAAGGCGTAGAACGGGTATTTTAAGAGATAAGGTGAGGAACTCGTAGGCAAACGATACAGTAATAACTGCAATCTTAGCAGTTCCACTTGGCTTGTTATGACGGTGAATGACAGCGTTAGTGAGAGAGGTTCTGTGGAACACTGAAATTACTGTTGTCTCGTCATCAAAACGGGGCGCACGCGATTGGTTCTTCGTGATGCCACACGGTACCAATGCATCCATCTCCTGCGGTATTATTGCGACAGAAGGGTGCGTGTTTTATGTGTGTGCCGAGACCGATACAACAAAATGCTATAATAATGCACAAAGTTGTTTTTTGAAGTGAAATTTGTGCCTACTTATGACAGTGCAGTAGAATACTGAGTTGCATGTTAGAGTCGATGGTAGCGGAGGCAACCATGTAACCCCTCTGTTTGAATATTTTACTCAAATCCACTGTGTGCTTTCATTTATCAGTGTAAAAGGCACCTCCATCCAGCAACTGCAAGAAAAAAAGAAAATAAAAAAAAAAAAAAAAAAACAAACTACGCCGTGCAAGAGTTGCCCCAACTTCAGTATGCTGCTGTTGCCAATCATTCTGCTTATTCCAATATCTGCAAATACAAGGTCCCGTTGCCGTTGGAACGTGATGTTTGCGGTGTATAACCACAGCGGTAATCCACACTCCATGTCCCGACTGCAGCTGTTAGCAATAGTCACTCCTACCCACGCTGATGAGACATGATAACAAGCCTTCCACCACTAAACCGCCGTCGCGTATCCCCATTTAGAGGCAACCCAATTACCTCACCGCCTACACAACCGACTCTACCCCCTGTCCATCCTCCCAACTCCTCCTACCTACACAACTTCCCGTATTCGCTGACGACTACTGTGATTGCGGTGAAGAAAGAGCCTTCGTCTTCCTCCAGCATCTCACCTTCGCTGAAGAATGGCATTTTTGAGATCGACCTAGCTGCTCATAGCAGAGACGGTTACGAGACGTGCAGACAAAATTTGAGGCTGCCGCTGTTGGGTCTATGAAACGAATGTGTGTCTTTCGATTCTCTCGTCGACGATTACCCAAAGGATGGTCGTTGCGAGGTCGCTTAGCTGGACACTAATCACCATACACAGGTGTGGAGAGTGTGAATACCTGAACGCGCGCCGATTTCAAATAGCTCAGTCTAAAATAAGAGAGTAAACATGACGACGATGATGCGATCGTTGTGTTCATAAGACATCTACTGCTACAAGCCCTCCATGGGGTCTCCTCTGGGCGAGAAAATTAGGTTGATGCCGACCGCAGCTTTGAAATATCATCCTGATCGTTTCCCCTCACTCTACGCAACTTCGCCTAATCGAACTTAGTCTAAGAAGAGCACTACATAATTCATAGAGCAGGCCAGGGCAGGGGACCTTCACGACTTCTCCATCACGCCAAAATGGGGCCAAAGGATGCAGCCACCCATAATGCAGAAATTTTTTGGCTAAATTGAGGCATTTAGTCTCCCTTGAGGAGCGTTCGGTTTGGAGCAGGAAAACCTAGGATGTCCTTGCTAAGCAAAAGGGACACTTTCAAGAACTAAATTGCGAAGGTGGCAGCCATAAAGCCTAATATTATTCACTCACATAGAAGGGTTGAAATACATTGTGGAGCACAACAAAGATGTATCGAGAGGGGATTTCGCCTCACTTGCCCAGGTGAACATTAACCTCGAGCCTGGGGAGCGCTGTGTCCTCAGACACTCCCGCGTCTCTGCATTGAGTACAGCGGATGGTAGCAGTCAATCTGCCTCAGCCCCACAACAGTTCCGCATCGCCCACGTGTCGACTGTCGCAGCGAAGGACTTCGGACAAAGCTGACCACGTGTCGACAGACTATGGCGTGTGTCATCCGTCTTCTCGACATCCAAATTCACAACCGCGCTGTCATCGACGAGCGAAGGAATAGCGAAGGCGATGGAGTGAACTTCTTGTTGGTCGACCCGGGTGCTTACGTCTCCTCTCAAAATGCAGTCTGTCCATTTTGCCTCTTTCGTGCCACGATTCCAAAATCAGGCAGGATGCCGACAAATGCAGCACAGCCACTACATACCACGCGCATTCTGCACACGCGGAGAAAATGTGTGAATCAGTTCGAGGGAGGTAAGTGCCCAGCGCATGGGCGCAGATGTGCTGATCTCGCACTTTACGCCCTTCATTTTGGGCTTCTTTTAAATCCCACGACAAATAAAGTCATCTATATAAGGCAGCAATAATGGCCTGTATGAGACACTACACGATACGCTGTTTACGCAAATTCCTGCCGAGCCCAAGTCAATGATTTTGGCATACTAGAAGGAGGCTTCGTGCATGCCATCTAAAAATAATCTGTTGCTCGAGGGAGTCGAATAAGAGAAGCAAAGCCGGTTTCCACAGATTTCACTCTCACTGGGCGCCTAGGAGGCCTGTACAAGCGTACAACTGACATAATTACGTGCTTTGGAAAAGGTTAATTAGTCCCACCATGTCACCTCATCCATCAACTTGTCTCGTTAGATGATGCAACAAGGAAGGGGTGGCTCGAGGGGAGACATGTGATGGAGGCCACATGAGGAGAGGAATGTGAGTCCTGTTCCATCCGAGTCCAAAAAGTTCATCGACACCAGCGCCGTAGAAGCCTGTTGCCATCACGGCACAACACGCGTGTGCTCGCACATCCCATTTCGACAATAGCGACAATCGCCACGAGTAAATAACCTTTATGAAGGCCAGTCAAGCAATTTACCGGAAATTCGGAACCCACTCAAGATATCGCGAGGTTCCCGCTTCCGCCAATTGTCAGCAGCGTGAGTGAGATAAGCACAGAATTCGCCCTCTGAAGTCAGTGGTGCACACGTGGGGACTTGGTGCTCCATTCGGTCACACACAAATGCGACACACTCGCAGCAATCAGGCATCATCAAAAAGGGCGCATCACGTGGTAGCCGAGAAGGCAAATATTAACTTGTCCAAAAAAGACCAAAGCGACCGTGCTTCCTCGAGAAGCCTGTTTTTTTCAACCACCCTTCCATGCATTGATTAACCCAGGCACTCGACACTCGCCATCAACCAAAAACAATATATTCCACACCTCCGTCCGCAGTAATCCTTTCACCGTAATAAACCAGCGGAGGTTGTGATATAGTCCTCCAGTGAGCGTAGCCGTCACTGGAAACAGCTATGGTGTAAAGAGGACTGCGCATTCACATGACAGGATGGCGTAAAGTATAAAGCGCCGGCTGTGGGCACACTGCTCCTTGATGCACAACCGTTGCGGTAGGTTAACACTGAGTTTGAGACCACAGACTTCTATGGTGGACTGTGGCTTATTCACTAAATACATCCATAGGTCACCTGGACTTACTCAATTTTGCCTAAGTTGGAGACCAAAGCAGTTGACAGTATTTTCCTGCTCGTGCGAAACAACACACATTTTTGTACCGTCACAACTGTTGTTTGGGTCACAAACTGTGACCTGCTCTCCTTGGACTGTCGCTACAATGACAATTTGTGGCCGTAATCCTGTTAACTTGGCCCAATTTAGGGGTTCCCACGTAAATTCATGCGCTTTGCGGGATTACCATTTGATTGGGGGCATGACAACTGTGCGTCCTCTTCCTCGAAAGAGTCAACAAAGTCTATGAACAGCAAAATGAAACAACTGGTTATCCGAGTGAGTCAGATATGCTAGGGGGCTTTTCTCCTCCTAGTCATCTTTCAAGGCACACTTCTTTAGCAAAACATACACTATAAGGCAGTTCCTAAAAGGATAACAAAGTGCACTTCACCAATACAATTGACAATGGGGCGACTTGGACTGGGAATGGAGAAGACTCCTGCATGACAAGTTAACCGGAGCATTGTGTAGACGGGAGGAGAGGTCTGATGAAACACCTCGTTCACACCAGAATTGACAGAATGTAGGGTCGCCTCGCTGTCCTACACTACGCATCTGTAAACCGCTGCTCAGTCGACTCTGTGACCGCATGTGCTGAGGTGCCCCAGATTTTTCACCAATGGACGCAGTTCAATTAAGTGTTAATCGAAGGCAACAGAGACATTCCGCATGACGTAACTCGAGTATGTTGCATGAAGGCATACAGTGTGTGTTCACGTCTGCGTCGAGGAAGCAACGGCTTAGTTAGAGGCTGAATTTGCCGACCGACTCATGCACCAAGTCACCAAGTCACCACTCCGCAAGTTTGCCTTCTCAATCCTATTTCACCACGTAAGCACTTGTCGGTGAATCATGACTCTTGGGCAGTAGTGAAAATGTCCTGATGCACCCGAGCAACATTTATCACACGTCTAATCAGGGTACTTGAGGGGAAGGCAGATCCCACAGGTGGCAGCGTCGGTCAGGAATGCGGTGGGGGCAAATTAAGGTTTGGTGAATTCAGCCGCCTTCAGCTCCAGTGGCCCTGAAGGGGAAGTGGTGTACAGTCACAAAGCAACACCTTGCTCTAACAGTTACACGACGTGTCCTTAACTGGGAAACGACAAACTGGCTTTTCATCTGATCGTAGGCTCGGATAGCACGGTCAGTTGAAGTGGAGAAGCAGGAGATTGGTGGAGTGCTGCATCGCAAGCAGATACCCCGTCAGACGAAGCGTCTCATCACGAGGCGATCTGAAGAACTGGCAATGCAGCAGTTTAAGGTTTTCGTGAACAACTACGCACACCGCCAACTTCGGCAAGCATTATCTCACAGGCCCCCTCCTCAGAATGCGAAATGAACTGGTTTTCCACACTGAGAGCCATTCCAACACCACCACCTGAGGGCTGCACTTGCATCGATAAGCGGTCGGTTAATCACACCCATTCACCTCCATTAACATGACCAAAATTAGTGACGATTTCAGGCATTGCTCGACCATACTCCTCTGGAGAGTCCATCACTGAAATGCCGAGAGGCAAACCATTAGGGATTACACCCAACGACAGCTGCTCAACATTTGACTGCATTTGAACCAACCACTGCCCGAACGCAACCGGGTCGATCGCGTACTGCCTTTCCTCTTCTAGATTTGCACACACGCCACAGCATGGCGGTAAGTGCAGAGAGGGAGAGGAAGCCTTTTATTTCCACTACTAATCAAGGTAACTGAAGGGAAGGATAGACAAAGTGTACAGAAAGGGGCTAGACTTCGTGGGCCGGCGGAGGAAATTGTGATGATCCACTGTGTGATATGCGCTGGTGGGTGGAGTGTTGAAAAGCTTGTTGGCATGTCTCATTAGTGAGAGTGGTCTTGACAAGTGCCACAGCCACAGTCGGAGCATAGAGCGTGAACTACCCGCCGTGGTTACACCACAACCATCACAACCACCGCAGCCACCGCAGCCACCGCAGCCATGCAGTCGTGTGAGTGGCAGCCACTGCAGCATCCAACGGCAACGGGAACTCGTAGGTGTAGGCGACCGAGTAGACTGGGATGACCCCTGAAACACATTGTGAAAGTTAGTGTAAATTACTTCGCTGATAAGTTGGTGTGTGTTAGCATGAATGCGCCTTTTTATACACTGCGAGATGGGGCAGTCACATGAATGGGTATGTTCGAAAGTGGGTAACAACATTCATGCAGGGAACCTCGCATCGTTGAGTTCTGCTATCATCAATTTCTGACAATTGACCTCATACTTCTATTTACAATGGCACTAAGATGAAATGTCCTGACTTGATAAACACGCCCTGTTACTACCACCTCACTATTTCAGCATCCTTCATTTCGGCACGCACACACCCACCACGCGCATCCAATATCATGTTGATACCACAGGGCAAGATTAAATTTTGTGAGAAAGCGGAGTAGCATCACGAAGTAACGCCACCATATGCATTCGGTGAATGTATGTGGTGAAGAGTAAAGGCGTTAACTGACACTCGGGGTTTCACTGCCGGAATTACGATTATTAATGCACTGTTTGTCTTCAGGCTCTTCAACATGCGCTCATTCTAAACACCTGCATCCCTTCGTTTTTAATTGCCACCTCTGTGGAATGCCGAGAAAATCGCGGAAACATGTGCCAAACGGTGGTAGAATAAACGGCAACTGGTCTGCTGCTCACAGGTGGCCAGTAGTCAGCTCGACGGTTGCAGTGGTGTGCATTCAAAAAGTATGCGACGTTTCATTCGATCCTAGATGATCACCGCAAATACTCCTGGAAATTACTGCACTTGCACGATTTGGCAGAGACGCAAGTACAGACGTGGCTGAAGCAGAAAAAAGGCATCGCTGACAACAACAGCAACAATGATATTGATGTGTGAGGCGTAAGCAGTCCGTGGATGCATGCGTGAAAGCTACCCTCCTTTATGCATGAGGATAAATTGATGACAACAGATATAGGGGTACCTTAATGCAAGGAATTAGTGAGGAACCGGTCCAGATACACAGAAAATCCTTTACCAGCTGCTCTCGCCACCACTCCAAATGGGTTACCTCCACGTCTTTCACGTGGTCACCCTCTGAACTGATTGCCACTGCTATCATCTCTGCTGCATCGTAAGTATTAAATGTTACACCGCGCTGTTATGGAAGTGGCTGTCTTTCTTCGATGGAGACGTAGAAGCAGTATTCCATGTTGGGGTGTGCAGGCGGTTATTCGGTAACACCACCTGCTCTTACGTGCTTGGATGCAGAATCATGGGGAATTGAGGTGTCACCAGACATTCTTCTCTATAGTGTTCCGGAGGGAGGGGCTGCAAGGAGAGACTTCTGTTTGAAATGCATACTCAAATCATTAGGTGTCAAAGTTAATTCCCCTGTGAGAGGTCTCCATTTGCCAATTGTGTCTTTCACCTCTCAACACGTCGTTGTCGAATACCCTCTAATGAGTGCAGCATTGTTTCATATTATTCACAACACTGGACATGCGAAGGTGGATAAGTTCTCAGTGATTCCCCCAGATGCGCAGATTCTACACCGCATCGTCGCGTCGACTTGTGGTTGTGGAATAAAATCCCCATGCAGTAGGTGAACAAGCTTGCGCTATGTTACTTCCCCACTAGCTTGAAGAATAATAACCAGCTGCTTCGCAGTTGTCTTTTCTCCATTGTTTACCTTACAGTGATTCCACACCTCTGTATATTAGCCTCATGATTAATCTGTACACTGCTAAGTGGCAAGTGGGCCATCTTCCAAGCTGAGTGTCAAGGACACTACAAATTGAGTCTTTCGCGAGTACCTGCAAAAATTCTCACACACGAAGAATGACGAGTGGGAGGTGAAAGAGGGTGAGGAAGACTCGGCTGTTTAGTCTTGCTTTTCTCCATCCGAGCATGTGATGATAGTCAGCCTCTCTGATGGATAAAGTGAATTGTTGCAATGAGTAGGCACAAGACTTGTTTGATTCCGAATAGATGCTTTGCTTTGTGCATGGAGTGCTCTAAGTTGTGGAATCCAGCCTAATTTCTGTCTGTTTAACTTCAAACTTCTCGGGGTGTGCTGATCATGCGCAGTCACAAGTCTCAGGTGCCTCCCTCATAAAATTGCACCAGATTGAAGGCGATGATATGGGCCATCTGAAAGCATTTTTGCGTTGCCTAGGTTAGAATATCCCGTGTTAACGACTTCATGACTGCCCTTCGCGAGCAGATAGCTGCAAAAGCCAATGAAGCACGGGTTAAGGATGTACGCATACGCCAACGCACGGCTATGTTCCCCACCCATTCAAACCATGACTTTTGCCCAATTCACTTGAGGCATATTCAAGTCTTTCGTTGCAAACTTGACAAGTGTTTTTTGCCTGAATGCCAACAGTGGTGAGAGGGCAGTAAACTGTGCAGCCGTAGCAGCTATCCAGCAAGTTCGACAATTGGTAAGTGAATTAAAACGCCTCGACAGATAGCGATAATCATGGGATAGGCGGACGTGAGAAGTGAGACCCAAGAATACATAGCGTTTAAAATCACGGAACAGACACACAGTGGGGCAGCTTCTGCGCTACAAAGTGGGTTCGTTGATAGGTAGTGCAGGGACGTGAGGAGTATAGCAAATGGGATATGGAGGGGAGAGCTTTTGAGTTGCTAGTCCTAACAAGAAATCGGGGCACGCATAGGAGATAGTGGAAGCCAGAGGCCCGGAACAGCTCTACCATCACTTGGAGAAGTTTGCTTTAGAGAAGGTGACACGAAATCGCGACACCTAATAACAAATCTTTTTGTACCATGAGAATGGTGTGCGTCAATAATTTATTAGGATTAAAGAAAGAAGAGGAGATGCGATCACCATCACCAAGGCATCTTCGACATGATCTCACAATGCGTTAGGCAACTGGCTGAACTGCCACCACCACCACTACCATCGGCCACGTCGCTTATACTCGCTCATCAGCACGCCTTCCCACCAGTTACTAAAAGCCTTGACGAGGCTACAACTTACCACTCGAGTAAAAGCAGAGAGTCAAAGTATTAGCAATGGCTTATAACTTTTACTTATCAAAGCATCCCCACACATCTCGTGCACAGAGAAGAATCATCTATTATAGTACGAGAGAGTGGAAGCCTCGTGTTGGAGTGAACATGAAAATGATTTGTTCGTGGGATGTCACTGGTAGAAGAATATCAGTGCATCCAATTTTGCCTGCATGCTCGTGCTTATCTGGTGCCACATCCACATGGTCTCAGTGGTGAAGTGGAGTGTATAAAAAGCACCACTGTGCTGTCCACACATTCTTCATAGCAGAACCGTCTCTTTTTTTCACAATGTACCCACGATATTCCGCTGTGCCTCGTCCACTACTCCTACGCCACACCCTGCGACTCCAGTCGCCGTCGGCTACACCAGTGGTTGTGGCGACAATCTCGGTTGTGGCAGCGCACCATACGCCGTAGAAACGTACGCCATTGCGCTCCTGTGGTAGAATATTGTACGCCGTGGTGGGATATCGCATGCCTGTCAATAAGTGACCGCGATAGCTGCATGGGCAGGACAGTTTCATCGTCTGATTGAGAAGAGCTTTGTTCAATCTTTGCTGTACGAACTCATGACTTCATCTACAAAGCCATCTAAACCTAATCCTATGGCTCTCGCTATTTTGCCCTCACCAGTTACTCCGTCTTGCATCCCCCCATCCTATCCTATCCTATCCTATCCTTCTCCGATATCTCCACCTCTGCCACTTTGTCTGCTATTGTCTCTCAGTAATTGTCGCGTCTTTATCCACTTCCTCTTCACTACTTTCCGCTCCGGTAGTGCGTATCGTCATGCATCAAAGTTAACGTCTTAAACCCTTCCGATGCTTCATTACCGAGGTTGAAATTGGTCATGCACTCTTTGAGTTGCCGAGCATCTCATTCATGACTTGCCCTCTGTCGACATTTGACGTTTTGCGCAAGTGTGAGACCAGTGCGATATGAGGGGTTGACTCCCTCTTAAGAAGCGACTGAAGCAACCGAGTTGATCAGCAGAAGGTTTGCTCATCGCCTTCCCTTCTTCGCACCCTTGATGGCACCGCGAATTTGGATTTGGATGTCGCTAGAATATACGCGCGATGGCAATATTCGCACCCCACAGTAGCCTGTGACTCGTTCAGTAGGTGGATGGCAAGCCACTTTGGACGCGAGGAAGATGCCGCTCTTAAAGATTGACAACAGCGTCTGCATGGCGTGTTGACGTTTATTCTTCACACTATCCTCCGGTCACTGCCTCTGCTGCCTCTGCTGCCTCTGCTGCCTCCCTACTGCACACGTTTCACGATGTGGTCGAGTTCTTTGCATCCACAACTTGGAGTTGTTAAAATAATTCAGCCCTTATGCTAGACGCCGGTGCAGCAATATAAAGGAGGTTGAATAAGGACGAAACGATTGTGGCAGTTGAAAACACGTCAGCAGTGAGCTAGTCCCATTGGTGGGCGCAGGTTGTGTGTGCTATTGGGGGCGAATGTAGTGGATATCGCTGAGTCTTACCGATGTAAACAAACAGGTGGTGCCTAACATAACGACGATCACCGCATTTTGCATAGCACACAACGGAGGACGGTTTATGTCCACTTGTCGTTGGCTGAACGCAGACATGCTGCGACGACCTGTACTACCTGCGCCAGTTGAATTGACTAATTACGTGGGAGGCGGCACATGTGGGGAGGATATTTAGTTAAGGTGGAAAATACGTGCACTTTTTCCATCGCGCCTCAAATCTCTTTCCCTCTTGCTGACTATCTCGGTCGTGGCAGCAGACATATTCCGACAACACTTGCGCCATTTCAGTCCCCGTGGTAGAGTATCGGTCCTCCGTGTTGCAATCGCATGATCACCTGAAGTCTCTTGCCTGACATGACCTCAGCCCAGCCTTCAATCGTTGCCAATTGTCATTCACTTTAGCCTACGACCATGTCAATTTAGACATATTCATGGGCAGAAATCCACACGCAACCACCTCTAGAGGCTTTACCGAATTATGCATTTTACGCCTCCCCCACGTCACCACACGCACTTACAATCACCTAGCGGTGTTATTTACAGCAGCAGAGATGGTAGCAGTGGCAATCAGTTCAGAGGGTAACCACGTGAAAGACGTGGAGGTAACCCATTTTTGAGTGGTGGCGAGAGCAGCTGGTAAAGGGATTTTCTGTTGTATCTGGACCGGTTCCTCACTAATTCCTTGCATTAAGGTACCCTATATCTGTTGTCATCAATTTATCCTCATGCATAAAGGAGGTAGCTTTACGCATGCATCCACGGACTGCTACGCCTCCACACATCAATATCATTGTTGCTGTTGTTGTCAGCGATGCTTTTTTCTGCTTCAGCCACGTCTGTACTTGCGTTTGCAATCGTGCAAGTGCAGTAATTTCCAGGAGTATTTGCGGTGATCATCTAGGCTCGAATGAAACGTCGCATACTTTTGAATGCACACCATTGCAACCGTCGACTGACTACTGGCCACGTGAGCAGCAGACCAGTTGCCGTTATTCTACCACCGTTTGGCACATGTTTCCGCGATTTCTCGGCATCCACAGAGGGTGGCAATTAAACGAAGGGATGCAGGTGTGTTAGAATGAGCATGTTGAGAAGCCTGAAGAACAAAACAGTGCATTAATAATCGTAATTCCGGCAGTGAAACCCCGAGTTGTCAGTTAACGCCTTTACTCTTCACCACATACATTCACCGAATGCATATGGTGGCGTTACTTCGTGATGCTACTCGCTTCTCACAAATTTATCTTGTGTGGTATCAACATGATATTGGATGCGCGTGTGGTGTGTGCGCGTGCCGAAATGAAGGATGCTGAAATAGTGAGGTGGTAGTACAGGGCGTGTTTATCAAGTCAGGACATTTCATCTTAGTGCCATTGTAATAGAATATGAGGTCAATTGTCAGATGATGATAGCAGAACTCAACGATGCGAGGTTCCCTGCATGAATGTTGCCCACTTTCGAACATACCCATTCATGTGACTGCCCATCTCGCAGTGTATAAAAGGCGCATTCAGCTAAACACACACCCAACTATCAGCGAAGTAATTACACTAACTTCACAATGTGTTGGGGTCATCCAGTCTACTCGGTCGCCTACACCTACGAGGTTCCGTTGCCGTTGGATGCTGCAGTGGCTGCCACTCACACGACTGCCATGGCTGCGGTGGCTGCGGTGGCTGCGTTGGTGCGGGTTGTGATGGTTGGGTGTAACCACGGCGGTAGTTCACGCTCTATGCTCCGACTGTGCTGTGGCACTTGTCAAGACCACTCTCACTAATGAGACATGCCAACAAGCTTTCAACACTCCACCCACCAGCGCATATCACAGTGGAAAATCATCATCGCAATTTCCTCCGCCGCCCACGAAGTCTAGCCCTTTCTGTACACTTTGTCATCTTCCCTTCAGTACCTTGATTAGTAGTGGAATAAAAGGCTTCCTCTCCCTCTCTGCACTTACGCCATGCTGTGGCGTGTGCAAATCTAGAAGAGGAAAGGCAGTACGCGATCGACCCGGTTGCGTGGGGCAGTGGTGGTTCAAAATGCAGTCAAATGTTGAGCAGCTGTCGTTGGGTGTAATCCCTAATGTTTGCCTCTCGGCATTTTCAGTGATGACTCTCCAGAGGGAGATGGTCGAGCAATGCTCTGAAATCGTCACTAATTGGTCATGTTATGGAGGTGAATGGGTGTGATTAACCGACCGCTTATCGATGCAAGTGCAGCCCTCAGGTGGTGGTGTTGGAATGCTCAGTGTGGAAAACCAGTTCATTTCGGCATTCTGAGAGGGGGGCCTGTGAGATAATGCTTGCCGAAGTTGGCGGTGTGGTAGTGTTCACGAAACCTTAACTGCTGCATTGCCATCTTCAGATCGCCTCGTGATGAGACGCTTCGTCTGACGGGGTATCTGCTGCGATGCAGCACCTCCAACATCTCCTGCTTCTCCACTTCAACTGACCGTGCTATCGAGCCTAGATCAGATGAAGCAGTTTGTCGTTTCCCAGTTTAAGGACACCGTCATAACTGTCTAGAGCAGGTGGTGCTTTGTGACTGTCACCACTTCCCCTTCAGGCCACTGGAGCTGAAGGCGGCTGAATTCACCAAACCTTAATTTGCCCCCACCGCATTCCTGACCGACGCTGCCACCTGTGGGATCTGCCTTCCCCCTCAAGTACCCTGATTAGACGTGTGATAAATGTGCCTCGGTGCATCAGGACATTTTCACTACTGCCAAGAGTCATGATTCACCGACAAGTGCTTACGTGGTGAAATAGGATTGAAAGGCAACTGCGGAGTGGTGACTTGGTGACTTGGTGCATGAGTCGGTGGCAAATTCAGCCTCTAACTAAGCCGTTGCTCCTCGACGCAGACGTGAACACACACTGTATGCCTTCATGCAACATACTCGAGTTACGTCATGCGAATGTCTCTGTTGCCTTCGATTAACACTTAATGAACTGCGTCCATTGGTGAAAAATCTGGGCACCTCAGCACATGCGGTCACAGAGTCGACTGAGCAGCGGTTTACAGATGCGTAGTGTAGGACAGGCGAGGCGACTCCTACATTCTGTCAATTCTGGTGTGAACGAGGTGTTCATCAGACCTCTCCTCCCGTCTACACAATGCTCCGGTTAACTTGTCATGCAGAGTCTTCTCCATTCCCAGTCCAAGTCGCCCCATTGTCAATTGTATTGGTGAAGTGCACTTTGTTATCCTTTTAGGAACTGCCTTATAGTGTAGTTTGCTAAGAAGTGTGCCTTGAAAGATGACTAGGAGGAGAAAAGCCCCCTAGCATATCTGACTCACTCGGATAACAGTTGTTCATTTTGCTGTTCATAGACTTTGTTGACTCTTTCGAGGAAGAGGACCAACAGTTGTCATGCCCCCAATCAAAGGTAATCCCGCAAAGCGCATGAATTTTACGTTGGGAACCCCTAAATTGGGCCAAGTTAACAGGATTACGGCCACAAATTGTCATGTAGCGACAGTCCAAGGAGAGCAGGGTCACAGTTGTGACCCAAACAACAGTTGTGACGGTACAAAATGTGTGTTGTTCGCACGAGCAGGAAAATACTGTCAACTGCTTTGGTCTCCAACTTAGGCAAAATTGAGTAAGTCCAGGTGACCTATGGATGTATTTAGTGAATAAGCACAGTCCACCATAGAAGTCTGTGGTCTCAAAACTCAGTGTTAACCTACCGCAACGGTTGTGCATCAAGGAGCAGTGTGCCCAAGCCGGCTTTATACTTTACGCCATCCTGTCATGTGAATGCGCAGTCCATCTTTACACCATAGCTGTTTCCAGTGACGGCTGCGCTCACTGGACCTATATCACAAACCTCCGCTGGTTTATTACGGTGAAAGGATACTGCGGACGGAGGTGTGAATATATTGTTTTGGTGATGGCGAGTGTCGGGTGCTGGGTGAATCAATGCATGGAAGGGTGGTTGAAAAAACAGGCTTCTCGAGGAGCACGGTCGCTTGTCTTTTTTGGACAAGTTAATATTTGCCTTCTCGGCTACCACGTGATGCGCCCTTTTGATGATGCCTGATTGCTTGCGAGTGTGTCGCATTTGTGTGTGACCGAATTGAGCACAAGTACCCCACGTGTGCACCCACTGACTTCAGAGCGAATTTGCTTATCTCACTCACACGCTTTTGCTGACAATTGGCGGAAGCGGGAACCTCGCGATTATCTTGAGTGGAGTTCCGAAATTTTCCGGTAAAATTGCTTGACATGGACCTTCATAAAGGTTATTACTCGTGGCGATTGTCGCTATTGTCGAATGGGAATGTGCGAGCACACGCGTGTTGTGTGGCCCGTGATGGCAACAGGCTTCTACGGCGCTGGGTGTCGATGAACTTTTTGGACTCGGATGGAACAGGACTCACATTCTCTCCTCATGTGGCCTCCATCACATGTCTCCCCCGAGCCACCCTTCTTGTTGCATCATCTAACGAGACAAGTTGATGGGATGAGGTGACATGGTTGGACTAAATTAACCTTTTTCCAAAGCACGTAATTATGTCAGTTGTACGCGTACAGGCCTCCTAGGCGCCCAGTGAGAGTGGAATCTGTGAAAGGCTTTGCTTCTCTTATTCGACTCCCTCGAGCAACAGATTATCTATTAGATGGCATGCACGAAGCCTCCTTCTAGTATGCCAAAATCATTGACTTGGCTCGGCAGAAATTTCGCGTAACAGCGTATCGTGTAGTGTCTCATACGCGCATTATTGCTGCCTATATAGATGACTTTATTTTTGTCGTGGGATAAAGAGCCCAAATAGAAGGGCGTAAAGTGCGAGATCAGCACATCTGCGCCCCATGCGCTGGGCACTTACCTCCCTCGAACTGATTCACACATTTTCTCCGCGTGTGCAGAATGCGCGTGGTATGTAGTGGCTGTGCTGCATTTGTCGGCATCGTGCCTGATTTTGGAATCGTGGCACGAAAGAAGGCAAAATGGACAGACTGCAATTTTGAGAGAGAGACGTTAAGCACCACCGGGTCGAACGCAACAAGAAGTTCACTCCATCGCTTCGCTATTCCTTCGCTCGTCGATGACAGCGCGGTTGTGAATTTGGATGTCGAGAAGACGGATGACACACGCCATAGTCTGTCAACACGTGGTCAGCTTTGTCCGAGTCCTCGCTGCGGACAGTCGACACGTGGGCGATGCGGAACTGTTGTGGGGCTGAGGCAGATTGACTGCTACCATCCGCTGTACTCAATGCAGAGTACGCGGGAGTGTCTGAGGACACAGCGCTCCCCCAGGCTCGAGGTTAATGTTCACCTGGGCAAGTGAGGCGAAATCCCCTCTCGATACATCTTTTTTGTGCTTCCACAATGTATTTTCAACCCTTCTATATAAGTCAACATATATTATTCCCGTGTGTGACGAACAGAAAGACACTGTAATAGTGAGATGGTAGTAAAGAGGTGCATTACAGGGAGGATAATGTATTTCGATGACCTTGTAGTAGATTATGAGGTTGATTGTCTGTGTTGATAATAGCGAAACACAGTGACGTGAGGTTCCCTGCATGAATGTTGCATTCACTTGTGATCCGAAGGACTAAGCGAAGCAATCTCTCTTTTCCCCATTGAAGACACGCTTTTACTGATTCAACAGTTACCTTTGGGCGTTAAATACATAATCATCGAGGACCACATATCAAGTAGGCCCCAATGTAGATGGACTAGCACGTGATTGCCCTTATGAAGGCTATTATTTAAGATGGTATAGGGAAACAAAAAAAAAAAAATGTCGTGTTCTGCTTAGTGAACCGATAAATCAGTCGGATGGACAGAATTGACAGTTGGCACTGCTCTCGCCCATCCTATGCACATATCTCTGTTGTATCTCACCTCCCCCCCCTCCCCCTCCATACACTACAATGGTTGTCACCATTTTTCGAAGTAGACTGGGATAAGTAGGAATGTCCTGAGTAAGGAGAAACGTGCATCATCCTTGTAGATGTGTTTATTCGTCCTCCAGGGGGAAATTATTCTTCTTCTTTACTAACGAAACCCCTATACTGGAGATGGTCAACAACAGTAATATGAATTTTGGAGGCGTGGCAAATGGTGTGTGCATGCGGAGGAGATTCGGCTATTTACCTCTCGTAAAATCTACCCTCCTGCAGGCATGAGGACAAATTGATAACAAGAGGATCTGGAGTTACCTGAATGTATGGCATTAGTTAGGACTTTGATCAGATACGCAAGAAATTCTGTATCTGCTCTTTCGTCAGCACTGGGATTGCGTTATCTCCACGTTTTTCACGTAGGTCGTCCTTGAAGATTGCACTGCATCATTTGTATTGCAGATGTAAATGATGAACGGTTACAGTTTCCCTGCGGTAGAGACTTGACGCAGTACTCAAGTTGGCGTGTGCAGCGGGTTTTCGGTAATCACACTGTCTTTGTTTTCCCGCAGGGGGTTCAGTGTTTGCTCCTCACAAACGCATGAGGTGGTAACTTTTTCTAAGGGCATGCTCCCTACTAACTCCTGTATAAACTTCTCATTTTGCGTGTTTCTGAAGTTGCTAAACAGACAAACCGGAGTGACTCAGTGAAGTGCATTTACGGTTGCTCAGCGTGAGATGGCAAT
>QEYB01001308.1:0-85548 GCA_017562135.1 Dipylidium caninum
AAGAGAGAGATCCGAACAAAAGACAGCATTGAAGCAACCTAACCGAGAAGAGTGCAACCGTTCCACATGCCGTTCAACATACCGCCACTTGCTCAGTCCACTTCATAACTCCGCTTGACTCCGAAGTGCTCCAGAATGACGCCACATCTCCCGAAGGCAAATCCGACGAAACCATTCTTACAAGCCCTTTCATTCAGTTAGCAGATGGCAAACAAGCACAGGAGGAGAGCAAACGTCAAGGGGCTCGGCAAAGGTGACTTTCTGCACTAGGGAAAGCGTCAACAAATTCAAATTCATTTTTGAAAAACTCGCAGCTCACATTCGATTATGGCGGCGTCCGTAATTCTTCATGCCATGGTTGGCAGCACTTCGTGAGTGGGCGCGGTTCAGTGCAGTTTGTCAGAAGATAAAGTAAAGCGCCATGCACCCGAGTATGTCGTGGCTCCCACCTTTAGGGCAGCGGCGCAGGCCCATACTCCTCGTAGGTGGTAATGGCACAAATTTTTGGCACTTCTTTGGCTGAATTAAACCTATGTGATGAGGCCGCAGGTGGCAAGCTCACAGCCTTAACTGCTTCCTCCCGAACTGTGCTGACTTGTTCATTGCACGTTCTTTGGCTTCGCCCCTCGCTTTTCCCTTTCCTTTCGCCTTCTGCTCGGCGGTCATCCCACGTTTTCTGCTTCTGCTAATATCTTTCACGCCAGGTCTAGTGCGACCTCTATGTTCATTTTGAGTGTTCTTAGTCTCGTCACCAATTTTGGCTACAACTGTAATGTCTCCACAAAATTCACTAAGTCCAAATCCACTTCCCTCGTCCACTGACATTAGCCCATTCTCTCTCCTTTGCAATGCCCTTTTGCAAAAGCGCAAACATGCTCTGCTGCTTTCAGAGATCGCCTGTCAACTCAGTACTCGCCCCTCGATATCAATCTGGTGAGAGTGAATAGAACAGTTTCCTCTCCCTCTATTCACTTAATTTCTGGTTTGGTCCTCCATTATCATTATGGCGCCACATCGGGAGCACTTTC
This sequence comes from Dipylidium caninum, assembly GCA_017562135.1. Taxonomy (NCBI): domain Eukaryota; kingdom Metazoa; phylum Platyhelminthes; class Cestoda; order Cyclophyllidea; family Dipylidiidae; genus Dipylidium; species Dipylidium caninum. The sequence continues at coordinate 1,029 of QEYB01001308.1, forward strand.
TCCACAGCGACTAAGGCGAGGCCCGCGTTTGGTCCAAACCGATGATTTCCGCTTCTCCTCACTCTTCTTCACATCTTTAAAGTGGGATAAGCGCAATCCTGTCCTTGTAATTCACCATAACAGTGGAAGAAAGACACCGAATTGGGACCAACACTATAAAGCCTCAAAGGTTAACCTCTCCAAGGTTGCCATTAACCCTCTTGTGAGAATTGAGCGCTCAATACCAAAGGAATCGGACATATAGCGAGGAACTTTGAACTCTAGGAGATCAACAAATGGTTCCATTTCCCTCTGAGTATAAATCGGTGTGCATAATTTACTTGATAAGCTCCGCAATTCCAGCCAACATGGAAATTGTACACGTACGACTAATTGGCAGGACATGTCGAGTTGGCTGCCTAAAGGATGCAATGGAACATACGCGAAACAGGACGACAGAAAGTTGGAACACACTCATGGCTTCACTGGAACAGAATACATCTATTGTCGATTGTCCCTTAAGGCACAGCGATACTGCTGCTGGACTTCCACGGGAGCAGAAGTTGGAAGGACGCAGTAGTTGGCCGGTGCATCGGCAAATTAGACGTCAGACGCCAAAGAGGCGATCTGAAGCAGGATCTGGTGATTTCGAGATGACGGCAATCGCTTCTGCTAAAGGAATCAGTCGCGGCTGCCACCTTGGATTTCGCCATTTTACCACCTCATCCTCTGTTCATTTATTAGTTTGCTATCGGCAGAGCCAAAGAAATGACTCTAATTCTTGCATTCAGAGAATTATTGTGTCTGATGCCATTGAAGCCCCTTTCGTCTGAAACCCCCTGCTCGGGGCAAAAAACACGTACCGTGGAGGTGAATACGAAGGAATATTGGAACGTAGCAACCAACGATCCTCCTTGCATTTCTGGCAATTTCCATCACATCTCAATTCCATGAAGTTGTTTGCTCGGCTGGCATTCTTTACGCTTATAAGCTCTTCAGCTCTCTCCCGACCTTGGACCCTGCACATTGATGCACTGAATGGGCAGAAGAACGACCCGACGGATTTGGGTGGAGACAACTAGTTGGGAGGCGGCCAGTGGCATGCAAATTGTGGAAGGAAAGACGAACGCGCGTCCGTGGGTGGAAGATGAAGAGAGAGGAGAGAGTTTCTCTAGATGTTGACTTTCCTGAGGGGCCTAACTTTTCTTTTTCCATCCCGAAAATTACCCTTTCATAAACCTCGCACCTCCATTTATCAGCCCCATTCACCTTCCTATTCTCTACTGTTCGCAATCCAAACGAGATGGCGTCGTGGTTTCCTTGGGCGTCGATAGCAGGTGAAAAGAGCAGACATCTGACTTCCCATTTCACGAACGACCTCGTCACTCATCGCTTGCACGAATTTCGTTTTGTGCGTCCACTTGGTACGACTGGGAGGTGGAAAAGGTTTTAGTTGGCTGCCTGTAAGTAAGCTCAACGAGGGAGTGAGTTGCTGGACGAAGAGGCCCCACACCTTCGTAGCTGCATTTTTTTTAGTGATTGGGATGTCTCCCTCGCCGCCACAACATCAACGTTGCCGTCTATTTGACTACCCTTTATTTTCAATATATCGGCTGTTTTCCATATACCAAAGGCTTTTCTCATCACTACTTCTACTTAAGGTGGCTTTGAAGGAAGATTAAATCACTTTAATGGCGGCATGTGATTCCGTAAACGAATTGAAGAATATTTGGGCGGGGGTGTCGAGAATTAACCGACAAACTTAATTGCCGAATGAGATATTTTTAACGTTGCGCTGGTCGAAAAGTGAGCTTTCATGGAATTAGGCAGTCAAACCATATAAGGAGAGTGGGGACGATTGCGTGAAGCAAAGTCAGATGGGACAGATGACGAAGAGGGTAATTAGGTGACGTTAAAGTCAACCATGTCCACATTCCCTCCCCCCTTTCCGCCCAAAACTCCCCCCCTCGTTGTCTTCAATATTGGAATAAACTATTGGCTTGTAAAGCTGTACGTTTTTTGTGTTGTACAGAACACATCAATGCTAAAAAGTCCGTCCTTCTTAGCCAAGGCCACTCGAAACTGACAGGTTTGACAACGAGCTGGGTTGCAACCCTCCCTCATCGCTTAGGAAAGTGAAGAAGGTCTTGAGTGTGGAGGTGAGACATCAGACTGAAGGTTTTGGTGAACTAAAGGATATGAAACAGTCGTCCACGCAAGGACATCTTTAAGGTTGTGCCCTTTCTCGGTAAAAGACTTCAGCTTGACGGCTTTTAGCAGTTGGGTTGGAGAGAGGTGGAAAGAGGTGAAGATGCAAGGGGACAGAAACGATTTTGACGGAGAACGAGGAAAGGGGCTAAAAGCAGGGACCGAAGTGCTGTCCGAAGCACGTGGATGGCAGCGTGAAAAGCAACAAAAAAGTCATTGAAGAACTAGCGAGACGATGTGCTCTACAGCCTGGTGCCACTCCATATTCTTGGCTATCACTTAGGCCCTTTTTGCATTCGCGCCCTCCAAATTAAAGTCCAAACACAAACTTTAGCCCGCACTCAAAAGAGGCTTCGGTGGGGAGAACCGAGAACCTTGCCGAACTTTCGATGACTAATATCACGAGACTGTCTGCATGAAAAGCATCGGAGGTTGATCTTAATTTGGAATGTCTGCGACAAGCGTAATGCGACCACTGAGTTCGGGTGAATGTCCGGAAGAGAGCTGGCGGTGGCAGAAATCTCGCCTAGGCGGTATTAACACGTGATGGGAAAGAACTTTGTCGAAGTGGGATTAGATTCAGTTTGAAGAGCTCGTCCTTTTCGCTGTCACCAGAAACCGACTCGCGTTTTGACGTGATAATGTACCTTTCTAAGGAAAAGCCGAAAAATGAGATGGCTTGAGTCTGCGCAACATCGCGAGACGAGTAATTTACCGACATTGGAAAATTCTACAGAACTTTTATTCCCGTCAACTAATATGTGGAGAATAAAGCGCTAAGTTCCAATTTTTAATGCCTCTGCGTCTAGCAACTCCAATCCACAGGTTTTCCAGACTGCTGAGAATGTTAGCAGGCACAAAATGGCGAGGCGCAGAAAGGCGGATTAAATATCCGTGACCTCGTAAGGGAAAGAAACTTTCCTTCCAACGTGTGGCTTGACTCAAAACTGAGTGCGAGAGGGAGCTTGAATGTCCTCGAGCAGAAGAAAAGAAGGTTGAAGTGCAACCACGTGTTTGAGTGAAGCGTTAGAGGGTTGTCTCGAGGCTAAGGGATTACGGATGTTGAGGTGGGCGTTGAGGGTGGATAAAACACTTTACGGAAAAGTGAGTTGCCTACCATTAAACTTAACGTTATAGGACTCTGACGCTGTCGTGCTTAGTCACCTTGAAGTTCTTTTCCTCTAACCGTACGTATCCCAAGTGACCAACACCCAGTCTTATCATTCGTGATTTTCCCAAGACTCTTCCTGTCAACTTTCGCCCCAAAATAAGTGTTGCACACGAGGATGTTCAAGTGAATGGTGGATGTCAAAGCGAAGAAAGGGAGAGATGTGGAGAACGGCGATAACAATTGCGCCTAATATGAAATTAAAACTGACGTCTTCTCACATGAATTCCGGTAGGATCTCAATCTCAGCCACACATAGGCATTACCACCAAACCTTTTGGGATGCAATACGGTTGTTCCACAAGTAGCTTCTCTGAGTTATCTTTAGCAACGCCCACTTTCTCCTGGCTGCCTGACTGCCCTGTTAGCCTCTTCAGCATCGTCGATGACTATCCGCGGTGGTGAAGAAGGCGACTACTCACCGTCGGTTGTCACAAAACCAGCAGACGAGAATCATTAGGGGACGTGATCCACCGCGAACTTCACAACTTTCCCCACCGCGACTTTTCGCCACGATAAGCGACATGGCCTAAACGCATCGTCGATGCTTGGAAAAGCCATAGTTGCTAGGCCTTTATTAGAAATTCAAGTAGGCCACATTGAACGATAAATAAAGTGACATTTAAAACTGGAAGAAGGCTCCAAATTTATAAAACACCGGAAGAGATTGAAGCCTCGCAGCTGTTGGGCGCCCTAGCAAACTTTTGCCAAACAAAAACTTCTACGATGCGAGAAGTTCGGCGACTAGAATTGGTCGCGAGATGCGAGTAGAAGGCAAGTAAGATGGTGCAAAACAGGAAGTCGCCACTACACGCAGGCCGGAATCAAGCCGCTGTCATGTCGGTCAGAAGGGCTAGAAAAAAAGAGGAGATTGGGCAGCATGACAAGCAGATAATTTGGAACGAGGGTTGACAAATTATGTGGGAAGTGAGGTGAAAATTTCCAATAAATTCTATCGGAGGCCTTTAAGACAAGCTGAATTTGGAATAACAAAGGTTTCGAGAAATTCATATTGAGCGTTAATGTTTAAGCTTAAACCACAATTCTCATCACAAAGTTTTCCTCTCTTCAAATACAGTGTCACATCGTCTGAAGGAAAACGGCCATATGAGGGCCTTTGCTTAATCGACGGATTTTATTTCGGCACAAGCTCCACCCGACGTGATGTTTTGAAAGTTACTTTTTACCTACATTAGCGCTAGACTGCGCCGTTCACTGCTACCTCCCACTGTCACTCCCCGTCAGTTCGACAACCAACCCCCGTCATGTCGCAGGGGATTTGGCGGTCTCGACTCCGTGTGGGCAGGAGGCAATGTGGACATGTCGGCGGATGAAGAGGCAATAGGACGGACGATGATGTGGACAGTGCAAGGGAGGGGGAGAGCAAATGCAAGAAAGAGTTCATGCCAACACAGTGGTCATGTCGGATCTGTCTTAGCCGGAAGGCAGAGTAGAGGGGTTGTTGGCTATGACAGAGACAGGGCGTGACAGCGCGGCACACGCCAGTATTTGGCAGTTAAGCGTCATGCGTGCCTTTCAGCAAGCCTAATTGGTTTTTAAATCGTGAGTGGATGTTTCCAATCGATTGTCAGAAGAATTGGCCGGGTAACGGAGAAAGGTCAACAGTCCCGCCGCAGAATCGTTTGAATTAGGTTGAACGGAAAGTCACAAATCACGGAAAGAAATATTTGGGCGTCGCCGTCGGGATGAAAACTAGATTTTTTACAAGGAAAACTTCCAGGTAACCGGCATCCTCACAGTCGAAAATTGTTGAAACTTAGAAGGGTTTCGTCCAACCATTGAAAAGCTTGAGCATTTTTGCTGAGATAATTTGAATTTTCACAGTCAAACATCTGAAGCACATGTGCCATGGCTCAGCAGATTTCGGATGTTGAAGCTGCCTAGGAGCCCTCCCGCTTCCTCGGCCTTTGGCGAGAAGTTCTGGGCTCAATGCCAAGTGGCAACTAGGTGGGGTCCCGCCATGACGTCGAGGCCAACCGAGTTGCCCTCTACACACACCGCCAGAAGCAACGGTTTCGTTTAAACGCCACTTCTCATTTGCCCTTTGAAAATCTGTGGTGGCGCCGGTCACATCAACGGCCGGTGAATCGTCTCCTCAAATCCCTGCTAAGTAAGATGAAATCAAAAGTTGGCCGAGTCCGTCCAACGATGAGCATGAATTAAATATCTCTTCATAATTCACCTTCCATAGGTATTGAATGATTTTCTTCCCTTTCAAGACTGCCCTCCGTGGTGTCTCCGTGAAGCTCCTCGACTCCCCGGCGTTGTTGCACAGGCCAAATATGCAAGCAAGGTTGGACGGAAGAGTGTGCAGCAAAAGTTAGCGCGTAATCCACTAAAAATTATTCCTGCACTATAATTGTTCCAGCAATGATATAGTGTGTGCGCAGGACTTGTGAATAAGTGCGATAAGGTTCAGCTTAAGAGAAGGAGTGAAAACAGAGTCCACGACCCACGCTTCAGGGCAACATTTCACTTTCCTTGGGCCACTTTTAAAAACTCATCTTCCGGTGGTGAAAGGGTGGGGCGTTCGTCAATTGCAATTTGGTAATTGGGGGCATTTTGTTTAAAGATGCAAATTAGCCGGCATTTTAGCATCACCTGGGTTGGCTTCGACGCACCGAAGCCTAAGGTGCTAACTGAATGAGAAGGCAGAGTTGGTGTGGACAACTAGTCGCGCACCTAACTCACCAAGACTCCTTCCATCAAACTGGTGACAAGTCACTCTCGAGCAGACACATCGAAAGTCGTGGTTGATCCACGTGCGTCAAGTCCACGCCAAGAAAACCTAATGTCACGGGCGAAATGTTCACATCACGATGAATTACGACGAGGCGACACGCGAAGGTGGTTTTGGCAAGGAGGAGCCTGTCTAACGCCTACTGTTTTATCAGTGGGGGGATGCGGTCCTCGTGATGATGTACTTGTGAGTGAAGTCTGGAATGAACTGCGAGATCCAATGGAATTGCACTAGATCATCTTTCCCCTAAGCCATCGGTCCTACAGGAAGATCTTAGAGGCTTTAAGTGGGTAGATTGGCGACATGCACTGTAGCAGTTAATGATGGAAGCCTTGAAAGCATCCCTGTTTAACAGTACCATACTTAATCGATGGTCTGTCGCATGGTCCAACATCTTTGGGTCCCATGAGAAGGCGTTCGAGTAGCACAAAGCTTTCTTTTGTCGACGCAAATGAGGGCACACTCTAAGTTACCTGCGAAGTCTATTGCAAAACAAGTGGAGTCCGTGGATGGAAGGAGGAAAAGTGAAGAATGAATAGCAATTGACAGGTGACAGTCTGTTGAAAGACCAACAATGGCGTCCGCGCCTACTTCGAGGTTGTATGTCGTCCCAGCAATTAATGCGTCGCCCGGATGAGGATGTTGCCCATTACACTGACATCCCCTTAGATGCACGCAAACTCTGATGGTTTTTCCAGTTTGGCACGTGAAAGGAAGTCGCAGCTGCAAGCAGGTTTTGGTCCGCAATAATGTGAAGCTACGCACAATCGCGTACTTCCGATTATAGTTTAATGTCGAGTTTTGAGGTGAAGCGGAATGAGATAAATTGAAACGGGACGTCCTGAAAGTTATTAGGTGATTTAAAGGGAAGAAGTGGCATTAGCGAACAATCATGTCATTAGCGACAAATGGACAAAAGTGTCAGCTGAATCTGCGTTACACGAGAGAGCAGGGGTAAGGACAGCTTCACAACTTCAACTCTGGAATATAGGATTGTGTACGATCAAGCATAGGGTCGCCCGATGGCGTTGAATCCATCAACCTCCCTCTTCGTCGAGCGCAAAGGATAACCGTTACTCGCGACATCCACCTTAATCGACGATTTTTAAGCAGCCATGAAAAAAAAAGTATTTGACTATTAATTGCCGATTATCTTCACCCGGCCTGACCTCTCATAAGTTGTTTTTAAAACACGGGTTTGGTGGGGAAACAGGACCATTCAAGGGGAGAAAGAGGACCTTTATTGCCGGCATAAATCTCGTCTTTAATGGCTTTCTGTTACTCCAAAGAAAAGGTTCTGGTGGGTCAGATGAAACCGCTGGAGTAATTCCCTCATTCGTTCGTTCGATTACTCCTTGGGGCGGAGGATCGTTCACTGGTCAAATAATCCGATTCATGGGCGCGGTGATGTGAAATTGCTTGTCAGCGAGGAATTTATCGCAGGACGCACTTTCACAGTTTCAAGGCCACTCACGCAACGTCGCGTCTTCCTATCATTTTTATAACCCCTTTTAAGGACAGTTGCAAAGTGCAACTCGTCTTCCGGGAATGACTGCAACTCTTGACTCGCTTGACTCCCTCCTCCAATTGCGGAGGAATTTACCCGGTAACCTTTCACACTCTGCACTCAATCCACCAACTTTGCCTTTCCTTTCCTTCTCCCGACGTTTGTAGGGGTGACGCGTGGTGTTCCTTAGAAACGTCATCCCAACCAGAGTGACTTGAAGCACACGTCGTTCGACGTCGATATTGAAAAAGATTTTGTAGTCAGGATTCCATGAAAGACTAGCTCTCCCTCGGTGATGCGTGAATCCACCACCGTGGAGACGCGTTGGAAGTGTGGAAGGCTAGTATTTCTCCCGCGTGAGGGCAATAGGGCCACACTTGAATAACGGTCCGAGAGTACCATTGAGGAGATGTCACTCTCAGTCGCCTTACCAAGACGATTGGACATTCTGGCAGCGGTGGTTGGAAATGGGACGAATTTGAGGCAGAATAGTTTGTTGCTGAACTAACACCACTCATTAACCTTCATCGTGAGAGGCGGTGCCAATGGTTTGGCACTCGAGGGACAATCTTAGCGGCATAAAGAACATCATTTTATCTCATCTCGTCTTGTTTCATCTGAATTCCTTCAAAAATACACTACCGGTTTGTCTAAACTTCGGATTTCGTTTTGTCCTAACATGATTTGTTATGGTGCACGTAGTGCCCTTAAGCCATCTGAGGAATGCATTTGTCCATGGAGAACTGCCTGTACCTCATTTGCAGCGAACATAGTTAAATTTAGAAATTTTGCCCGCGACCACTCTTGGAGAACTCAATGTTGGAGGCTTAGTTAGCAACTAACTTGATTTCTCTCAACTGCCCCACACCATCTTCTAACAATCAACCACCTCCACAAGATGTCACTGTATGGTGATAGTGCGGACTAAGGGCAACCCATCTGTACGTGGAATCTTATAGGTGATGACCCCGGGCTCAGCAATCGACCTATTCCTCCCCATTGCATCAAAAGATACTAACTCTTCGCCTCAATTCCAACAAAATAACACTCACTCGAGTCGGCTTTGTGTTAGTGAAAGGGATACAGGTCGTGCAGGAACACAGAGAAGGCGCCTGCCAAACCCCCAGAGGATGAGTGGTCAACCGCGGCGAATTTCGGTCTCGAGTGGCGGGAAGGACATAAATTGAGTGAATGAATTACAATTACGTAAGCTCGAGGAAAACAAACATCATTGAGTGGACGAAATTGCAGGGGAAGTGGAATCGACACGAGACTAAAAATTGGTCGAGAAAGGACAACACAGAGGTGACCGGCCTCGCAATCGCGAGAGTGCTTTCCCCGCTAGTGCCTCGCTGACGCACCATCTTCACATTCGCACGCAACTGGAGGAACCTTCACTGAATTCTCACCCAATGACACTACCGGTTCCATACGAAGTATTTAAAACGAACGAATGGTAGTCTTCATCACACTCCCAACGGCCGATTTTCAAGGGCGGTTGAGTGGTGGTAGACCGTTCTTCCTCTATCGTAGTATTGCTTCTCTTATCTGTCCTTACTGGGCAGATTTACAACGGTGCCCTGGAGGATTAATTTTCATGAAACCATTAACGTCTTCGATCAACGTCCAAACGTCAGGTTCTTGAGCTTCCTGCCACAGTCCGCTATAGCGGCGTCCCTCAAATCTCCATTCGCATTGGTCTGACAACGGCTTCAATCAAGCCGGCAGAGAGTGCAACACTCGTCGAGTGTTGGAACTCGTCCTCAGGTGTTCGTCGAAAACTAGTGCTACAGGTGGGTATATACCACGTAGAAGATTTAAATGTCAAAAAGATGGTCCCACAACCACCTCCTGGACATCCATCATTTCTTCGAGGAAACTGGATAACTATATCGAAAAGGAGACAGTGGTCGAATGACGCAGCCCGTCGCCAGTAGGAGAGCGATTTCCGCACCGTCCTACCTCGGCTCTCACAGGGGCGGGTAGAAGAGAAGAGCTTCAAAGTTAGCAGCTTTGGATCATCAAACACCGGGCGAATTCGTGTCCAGTTTCACTTTGATTTCATCCATCCATTAATCGACCTTCCATCTGGCATAATGTGAAGCATTGCACAGTGGTGGAATTGTAATGGCGCCGATTGCCTGAGATAAAATGGAAAAAATGCAAATTGAGCGCTTTTCTACTAGACAAATAATGTCTCAAAGCGACTAATGAGTGAACGATTAAGAAAAGTATTCTTAGTTGACCGTTTAACTTGTCCCTCAGCGCCGAAATTTCGTCATTCTTTACTGCTGCCTGTATGGTGCTTCTAGGAGATTTTCAAATTCGGTGGCACCGTCTGCACTGCCAAATGAAGTTGACTAAGTGACCAATGCGGAAAACGGGCAGTGGGTCGCAACTCTGATTCATTGCTATTGGCTGCTCTCGTGGAGTTCTATAAAGTTTTGGGTGTCGTTGACGTTGGATTAATGTGGTGAATGACCTTGAGAAATGACTCCTCACCGCTCAACCGTAAAATGTCGAAGGTGAAAATTTGAGCTTCCGTACGTAGCACTCACTTCTTCGTACAAATTCTGTGCCTTTTGTCTCCTTCACCCAAAACTCGAAAGGCGTCTGGAATGTCAGTCGTGTCCGACATGGACGGTTGTTGCTCCGCTTCTGCCATCTTCACACATCGCCAGCGTAGATTCAACTAATTTTTGTCGACTGGAGCAGTAAGTGAAGGAACTTCTCCACTAACTCTCTATTCCTCCATCCTTCAGCGCCAGTTTCCTTTCCATCAAAGATTCATCACTTCCAGGACATTCTGCCACCCGGTGAGTCCCTCGTTTGCACCAACCTTTCCCAACAATCTCACTTCGCCTTGCATTGATGTGGCACGCCAATACTCTTCGCAGCCTCATAGTAGTGCGCGAGCAGGCTATAGTGAAGCAACGGCCTGTAGGAGGTCAGATGGAGCCTGGAAGTTGGTACTCGGGCACCGTCAATTTGTGTTCACCAATAACGTATTTTGACTTTTTGTTTTAGTTATTTTCAACTTTGGCAACTTGTTCCCTACAGACTGGCAGAAATTTCTACGTTTGCCGGAACGCAAGTAGTCAGTATATGTGTCCAACTCGTCAACTTGACCTATTTTACATCTCCTAATTGTTACATATCCGTACTTTCTGGCCAGCATAACAGTTAACTGACTTGACTTGGAGTAGTGGCGTGCACTCTGGCCCACTTTCTTGCCTTGCATCTAGTATCGTGGCGGTCCACCTCTCCGCCAATTTGGTCCGGCTGCATGCCTGCGACCTTTTGCAATTTATGATTAGATGATGACCAGTGGCTTAAGGATGAAATTCGGTGAGCGAGACTCCAAGGTGAATTTGCATGAGAATTTAACTGCCAAAGTGCCTTCACCCGAAATTAGTCGCAGGCACGGAGAAGGGCGAATGCGCTTCAAGACTCAGTTGTCTCTTGCGGACATTTGCAAAGTCCCCGACTGCTACGGGCCACAGGAGGCGCTCGTGGCATAACCCTGGTGACCGTTCATTCAGCAGAAAAATAAATTTTTTCAGAGCGGAGATATATGTGCGAAGTGTTCAAGTTAGTTACTTCCTAACGCTTAATGCTGCAAGTTAATCGAACATCATACAATTAGTGCGTGGGATGTTTTTTGAAGCCCACGGAGTGTCACCAGACTGCTGCGGTAGTATGTGCACATTGGCTTATGATCTCACGGTCACCCGCAATACCCAGTTCGTCGGGAGCTTGTCGCAATGACATTTTGCGTCAAGTAAATGATTGGCTGGCTGGCTGGCAAATGATTCAACGGTCCGTCCAGTGGCAGGGCGAGGGGAGATACGCATCACCTAATTGGGATATCTTCAGCTCAGGAGATGTCCTAACACGGAGAGTAGTAGACTCACTCCGTGTTGGCCTTTGCCCATTATCCGTTGGACCTTATTAGTTGTTACTTCACTAGGGCACTAGAGGCGGTCTACGAGCAAACGAAAGTGTGTTTGCATAGCTCGTGGAGATGATTTGGCGGTTTATGCTGATCAGAGTGGGTGAGATAATTAGTTTGGACATCCGCAGCTCCGCTTCATAAAGCGGTTGGCATAAATTAAATATGCTTTACTTCCTACAGGTCACCAGTTCGCTGCGCAGTCGATGGAAAAAGGGAAATAGAAGTGGAGGTGACTTATCGTCGGTAGAGCACGCTTTGTAATGCCGATGTTGTCCGCGGATGCAAGAAAGTCAAGGTACTTCAAAGTTCCCCATGTTACTAGTCTACTAGTTTGTCGGTGTCCGTGCTTTCTACTAAAGACAGTACCGAATGGACGGTGTGATAAATAGGTGTTGAGCAGTGAAGTAAGCGAGGATAGCACGTAAACACCATCCTCCACCTGTCAGATAAGTCGCTTGTGGAAGTATAGTAGTACCACGTCGGGTCGAAGTGGCCCAAAAAGTGAAATGTCGCTCTGCAGAATGGGCTGCTGACTTCGTCTCCACACCTCTCTGCACTACACCTTGTCCCGATATGCCACATACCCTGGCATGCACCTTGTCATGTCAGCGCGATTCAAGGGAGTATTTGAAACGTTGCGACCGTTTCTGAATTTTCGTCCACACGATCGAATGTCGACGCTTGTTGATGTGGGATGAGACTTCCTCTGAGGAGGCAGTGCGTCTAGTATGAACAGACCTCCATTGGAGGAGAAAAGAAACATGTTTTACACACTTAAAACTGCAAATTCCATTTTCTCTGGCAATTCATTTCGAATTTATGGCCACCTCGACGAGTATATATGCTGAGTGTGGGCTGTTTCTGATACCACACAAATCCAACTTTGATCCCAAAACTCCAACTCACCGATCAAGATCCTCAACAATTCAACTCTGTAAATCGAGTCTGCTAGAGCCACTCGCGATTGGCGACCTCTAACTTCTAATAGGGGAAGTAGTGATTCGGATGGGTGTAAGATGTAAGACCGGAGGCATTGAAATTCACCAATGGCGGCGAGGGGACTTCCCGTCATTTAACCAAGGCGTATGGAGCCCTCCACACATCTGATGAATACTCATATTGTCGAGGTAATTTATTGAATATCATCGCATCTCTCCTGCTCTAACCGCAGTGGAGGGCAGGGGTGCCAATGTGGGAGGGAGGAATTTAATTCCCTACTTTTAACCACATACAGGCATCCTGCAGTGCAAAGCGGGCGACCTAGTTGACCTAACAAGCCATTGAGGCCAAATTCCGGTGTTGTCACAGGCCGCAGGACAAAGGTAACTTCGAGGTCGATGAATCGTCTACTTAACCATGCAGAGTAAGATTGGAAAAAGAAGCAGCTTGAGTCCATCAACGGTGCACATGAATTAAAGGGGCGGACAGTAATTCAACTTCCATCGATCTTTTAATGACTTTGGGTCTCCTATCACGGCTGTCCTCGCGCAAGTCTTCTGCATTCCCTCGACGTCACGCTTTTACGGCTCGTGCCAACCGATATAGCAGTTTGAACTGGGCACGAAATTGGGGAAAGCCTACGGATAAATTTAACAGTCTTTATTGAAATATGCATCATAAACACCTGTAAACTGGCGCGGAGTTAACTCTTTCTCTTCGAGAGGCAGATTCACCTGAGATAGGCGTAATGATCACTGCGTTCATCTCAAGGAGTAGATGGACAAAGCGAAGCATCGTCTCGCGCCCCCATGTTTGTAGTCCCCTCGTTTTTGCCTCGTTCCCTTCATCTGCGTGATGAAGTGGGCGAGTGGAGGGGATTGACACTAGTTCATGCCATTAGTTTGCGGGTAGATGAAGGAGGTAGTTGTGTGTCAAGATAGCAGAAGGTTGAGGCTTCCTTGTTCACCATCTTGGAGACGGAAGCGGCTCCATCACTTCTTCGTCTCGCCTCGTCCTGCCTGGCTTCGCTCGTTCCATTCGCCTCGCCCTGGCAAATCGTGTGTCACAACAAATGTTGAGTCATTAACTACGTGGTCTTCCATGAACTTTACAACACCCTTACCGAAATTGTCACCACAACACAGCACATGCCAAATTGCATGGCGGATGCTTGTAAAGGGTGACGTGAACGCGCCTTTATTATGATTTTAGCGGACAATAGTGAACAATGAGAAGGTGATATGTAACGCAATCAGCGAGTCGTCAGTCATTAATAACTAAGGAGAGGTTAAAGCATCACCGTCAGCATGGGCCGCCGATTTTTGTGACTAACCCTTTCGGACACCGGCAACTTCGGCGCTGATATTGACCAAATGACCAGTTTGGTCCGGAGTAGTGGCCTTCTTCTCACTTTGCCCCGCTTTCTTGCCTTGCCTCTAGCATCGCCGCGACCCGCCTAACCCTCGAAATTGTTTGTAGCGCCAAAGTGTTTCGTCGCAAAATTGTGACCCCAGCCCATTTAACTTCCAACAATTTGCGGCGACAGATGGCTTTCTTTGTACCCAGAATTCTCCTGGCCTATGCTTGACGCCTAGAGCCGGATCGGAAGTTGAGTCGCATGTGTCGCAGGTATGTCTGATGCACTACGGGCGCGGTCGTGCGCATTGCCCGCCTCTACCATTTTGATTTCCCCTTTTACTTGACAGCATGCAGTAGGTGATTCATCAACCACGAAGTTGGCGGTGTACCACAGATTCCCAGTTATAATAAGAAGGGGCATCTAATAAAAACGTTGCCTTTCATCGTGTGTGACAGCGCCGTGATTTGGCCTCGACTGCTTGTCGGGCCTCACCGAGTTGCCGCTTGACAATGAGCCCCGAGCCCCACTCGGAGAAGGCAGAGCGGAGGGCTGCGTAAGGGCATCATACCCGAAAGTGACCTCTTTACCTCCGCCATAAAGACAAACCGGTTCTAGCCCTCTTTGCGGGGCCGCTCCAACCTCGACGCTCAAGCTTCACACCACTCTATGCCACCTCGCCCCACCTGTCATGTTTCGGTAAATCGACAGATAGAACAAAAGGTGAGAGTGATTTAACTACGAGTTTTTTCCAGTTACCTCACAAATTCCAAACCCTATCATGTCTCCACAATACACCATATATCGATTAGCATGGCGGATGCTTGAAGGAGACTACACGTGGCTGCTGCCCTTCTCCTCCTCATCCTCCCAAATTAGACGTGCCCACTGGCTTTAGCATAGCCTCCGGCTGGCATCTATTCCGCCCCTCAATGGCCGTTTCTAATATGCATGCGTGCTCTCCAATCACCTATGCTGAGGAAATGCCAGCAGCCAGGCGTTTTCTTTCGCCCCTTCGCCAGTCGGCACTATGGAATAAGCGATGAATGTGGGAACCCTTTATCTTCCTTCCGGCTTCTTTCTTCCACTCATCTCATTCAAAGGTAGGGAAGCATCTGCATCGTTCGCAAAGGTATGACATCGGTTTTTTCTTAACACCAGAGGGACGTCACGTCGAATGTCGAACTAGTCTGAGGTGTTCAAGTTGACAAGGGTAGAGAATTGCCTCAGACCAAGAAGAAGGAGATCCAAGTTCAGGAAATGCGATTACAACACCCACCAGGCATCGTCTCTACCTCGAGGATACAGGAAAAGAAGATTAGAGAAACCGCCCCAGTCATACATCGCTCCGCCACCCTCGCTAACACCACTCTTCCCACCCCACCATTCCCGTATGCCGTCCCACGCCCTGACGGCCTCGTCGTGCCAAGTCGGATGTCAGAACTAAGGAAGCCCCAACTTCTCACCGTAATACACCAGATGCCACCTTCCAACATTAAAATCTTCCCGCGATATGAAAAGCGAGGGTAGTTGAAGTTTGTCACGAATCACCGAGGACAGATTGGGCACTCGCCATTGTTAGAGACCTTCGGCAATGCGAGGAAAGCCCTCGAGACCGGTACACAGAAGAGTTCGCCGACGACCCGAAAGTCCCCTTGCCAACATCGACGAGCCAAACCCTCTTCGGTGATTTGCGACTGCATCCCTCAAATTCAAACCAATCTGGGGTGAGTCTTGACTTCCTTCGTATCTGCAATTCTCGTGGCGTCGATTTGACGCATTCGACAGGGATTAGAACCCGAGTCGCATACAGGGAAGGCACCCCTGATGCCGCTGTAACTACTAGCGCGGCCACATGTACACCCTGTCTCTGCCTCTGCCAACAAATCCGCAACTATTTAACTTGGTCATTGCCCTCCTCTCCGAAGGCCTAACAATCTACGAAGTTGAACGCATAATTGGCCAAAACCAACAAGTAATTAAGCCTACCCCTCTCCATGTAGAACATTTCCTCAGCTGAATATTAGCCCAATCAACTAATGCTTATCGCCTATCTGCATCGCTCGGCCAATGCATGTGGACGCGCGTGTATCCCTAGGCCGACCAACAAGTCACTTCCTTCGGACGTTTTATTAGGTTGTCGCTTTTTGAATGCAAAAGCTTATTTGACGCTTTGCGACTGAGTGTTTGCGTAGAGGACAGAAGCTTAAGGCCCTGAAGCTTGACCAGAACGCATTCACACCCCCGATTTGATGGTTTATTTTTTTATAAAACGATGTAGTGGCTTCCCCTTGGGTTTCATCACCCCGCCCACTAGTTGGCGCAATTGCAGCATTAAGAGTTCCGCCTTAGCCGACCTTGAGAAAATTAGTACTTGCTCTCTATTCGCACGAATTTGCGCTTGGTTTCACGCATAGTCACGGAGTTGTGTCTGGATCGCCTCAGTTGGCCTGTGGCAGTGACGTTTGTTAGAGATGTTCACAAGAGACGACTGCCTCCTGAAGCCAATCCAATTTTTCCATGCCTACGTCTAAACCGGCTTACACACTGTGACTGTGGATTTTCACACAAATCCACGCTCTTGCCACACTTATCGACTTTCCCATTGAGGTAAAATTTTTTCATTAAACATTTATTGGCAAGACCAAGATGGGAAGTGGGGCAAAGGGGGCATTTGACATCTACGATGCTGATGATGAATACTGCTACCACATATGAGCGTACATTTCTCGATGAATAGATAAATTAATAGTAAGAGTGGAATCTATGAAGACCTAGATAGCATTCGAATAAGATTATTTCGGTCCCCAGGACGCGATTTTATGTGAAAAATCAGAGTCTGATGCTGTAGTCATATGGGGACTTGGCAAGACTTCTGTCTCTCGTGTGGTTTGTATACCTTCGACAGTGTCGCTATCCAATTTTCTCAATCACCTCGGTAATCACTTTCAGCATGTCGCAGACATTCTACACTGAAATCAACGTCGATTTCCTGTATACTGACATTCCTGCAACACAATCACTTGAAGTTGCAGGTTTCTGGTCCTTCAACTCCTCCACTCGCATTAGTCTGACAATGATTTCAAAAAATTCGTGACTACAATGAAGTGGAGCCACTTTATAATCAGTAATGTTTCTTAGCTAGCCAAAATGACAACTGTGCAGCAGAGTAAAGGGAAGAAGAGGACGGAGGCTCATTCATATCATCTATAAAGTTGAGGTGGCGAGTGGCATTAGGGCCATAAGAATATTTGACCGGTGGCAGACGACCACGTCACGGCGTTACGTATAGCTTTTAAGTCGTTCTCTGTTGTCCACTTAAATTCCAACAAAGGAGTAACGACGTATTGCATTCTGCAAACATCCGCAATGCGATTTGGCATGCGGTGTATTGCTGTGTGACGAAAAACATTATGGCGACCAGCTGAGTTTTAGAAGCTGTGGAGTTGGCGGAGGATCACGTCGTTCAAATGAATCTTACCTCATGTTCTGACACTCCACTTGCCCAGACTGGGCGTGGGTGAAGCGAGGAAGAAGGAAGGAGCAGTTGGCTCCGAATTATATTTTCAAAACGCTGGAAGAAGACGCCCCTACCTATCACCGTCGTGTCATTCCACAAACTCCGGCCTCTATCCCCTCGTCAGTGGCATAAACTTAAGTCAGTCTGGCTGAGGCAGAGGCAAGCAAGTCACGCGTCCTCGTCAGCAGTTGCAGTGAGACCGGAGACCCACTTGGAGAGGGTGAGAGGTGGGTTGGCTGGGAGGATCGCACCTGAATTAGCTGAGACACCGTAAAATGTTCGTGACAGGTGTGCCACCGTGCGCCCGTTCATCTGTGGGTCCCCACCTCGGCAGGGAATACAGCGTTGCTAAATACCTCTCAACCTTTCTTCCACCACTCGGCTTACCACGATGTGGCGTGTGGCACGAATGACGCTGAGCAAAGTAGGCCAAAGCGGGGCTGGTCGGGTCGTGACGTGAAAGAGATGGGTATAGTTCTTTTGCCAAGGTGGAGGGAGGAGAAGCCCCGTGTTAACCCTTCATGACATCCAACCACCTCCGATCTGTTACACGCAAACAGCGGCATTAACATGTGGCAATCCTCCGAACTCGTCCATCTCATCACTGCGATGGGATTTACGAGATAGAGACGAGAGGCAGTCACCGAGAAGATGCAAAGCACCCCTTCTCTTTATCCATTTATTTCTTCAGGTGACCACTGCGATTGTTGGACCTACATGGACTTCGACATTTTCCGTATCTCTGGAGATACGCTACACGAACCGTTTCAGTGCCAGGTGTTGTTGTTTCCAGTGATGTGTGTTTCGCTCACGTACTTGAATGCACTTCGTTGCAGTTGACGTTGCACAGTTCAAAGGACATCCATGAGTGTCAATCGCGAAAGAAGCGGGAGATCACTAGAAGAGCTGTAAGGCCAGAGCGAGAGAGGCAACTCGCGAAATTTTCCTCGCGCAATGCTCCTTATTCACATCGGGCACACAAATATTAGCGCAGCATTCAAAAGAGCCGGTCATCATGCGGCGCACAGCAGTACTTAGGTATAGCCACATCGCCACTTCGCGCTGTGTTTACCGTTTCGTCAGCACAAAGATATACGAAAGCGTCAATCTTCGCAGCCACTGGCGTGGCAACGGCATGCGAATACAGGGTGGCTTGCAAGGTAGGCTTTTCACTTGCAACGAAAGAGGCGAACAAACAAAGAGGAGAGGGTGTAAAAGGTAGTTCATTTACGCCGAAATTAGAGAAGATTCATTTGCGTCGAGGGAAGAGAGAGGAGTGGGACTATCATCAGAAATGGAGGAAGGACCTTCACCCCCGAGAACACACTAGAGTGAAGAACGACTGACTCTCGCCTGTCACACGACTAAATGTTGGGTCTACGGGTGTAACTGTCATCCCCATCAGGGAGCCATGGAGCGATCATAGACGCTGAACATTTCACACCATCCGTCTGCCTCGACTCCCACCACCACGCCTCCGACTACTTCACCTACTTCTCTGCGACATAGTGCTGACGTCAACTGAACCCCCTCAAACGTGGGTGAATGTGTGGACGCGATCCACTTTGCCCGTACACCTCATTCTGCAGGACAGTTGCTCCAAGGAGAAGAACAACCTCTGTGCCAACGCATTGTTAACTGACTCCCGAAAAATCTATGGTCGCATTTCATTAAGTGTCGTTAGTAATTGCCCATTTCCGGCTCCGGCTCTGCCTCCTCCCCACAGCTGATCACAAAGTTGTGAAGCCGAGCTTCTAGCTTTGCAACCAAGACGAGATTGACTACTGTGAAAGACGCATTGAGTCTAGAATGTGGTCACCTGATGTGCGTGTTGGTGGAGTGAAGGAGGCGGAAGGGACAAAGCGGAGATATTCGTCGAATTTGAGGAAAGAGTGAACGCAATCTCGCTGTCTAGCTGGAAATGAGGCTATGAAGAAGGGAACGGATGAGTGCTTAACAATGTTAACCTGCTCAAGGCCCAGGGCAAACGACTCCGCCTTCCCAAGAAAGGTACCAGGATTGGCACAGATGTAGTGCTAGCTCTTTGCGTGCCGCAGTCTTCCAAGTCTACATGGAGACAATGTGCTCTGCAGAGCGATTTGGCAGCCACCACGAGACAGCCTACTGCAAAAGCCGTGTTGTACCAAGAATGTGGTTGAATCACTTCTTCAACTTATACTTCAATTCAGCGTATTTGGTCCCCTCCGTCAACGCTGTCCAATATGCTTTAGTCTATCGCCTTCACTTCTGCCCATGTAATAAGTGACAAGCGGAGTTTTCAATCGAGGTGACGTCAGCCGTGAATGAAACTCATCCCAGTGGACAAGTGATCTCGTCAAGGAACAGACTGCTGGAAGATGACGACTGGTCTCAACTCTCTGCATAATCAAGTGCCGCTCCTGCGTGCAGCCTGAGCAGCAGTCAAAAGAAGCTGCTCGACATTTGCACCTATCAAAGGCTCCGTCATGAGGATTCCCTTCACTCCGACCATGAAGGCGCTGCAGGTTATACATTTCATTGAGTCGTATCATGCTGTAGTCTGTGCCCAATGAGGTGTAAGTGCTAACTACGGATGGGTAATTGGAAGTAGAGAGATCACTGCCTGTGCAGTCTCCACTCCACTATTACCGTCTCGACACACCACTGGCCATTTCTCTCTGCATCAAAGACGTCGGAAAGGAAGGCTTCATTGAAGACTACAACCGAGAAGGAAATTCGTGATCGACTTTCTGTGCCAAAGAGTCGTGATGGAAAACTCACTGAAGTGAATGTTGAGCGGAGAAGCTTTCCTCCTCTGGAGAAGAGCAGCGACAGTCTTAGTCTGCCAAGTGTCTAAATGAGGAGAGGCGCAACCCTCGTCCCTTCAATTCAACATTCCACACGGTATCGGATCAGTCCCGTTCCCATGTCGTTTTGCCGCAGGCGAGTGAGGTCGTCTCTCTCACTGTTCTGAAGGAGCGTTGTGTCCGATTCTATCACTGCCCTTCGTCCACTGCACATAGGAACGGTAAGATGCAGTTTAGCAATTCTCTCACGAATGCCGAAGAATGGATCCACCTGGCCGAAAATGGAAGGAGATTTGTAGATGTGAAAGATATGTTCTTCTTCTCCACTGTCACACCACACTAGTAAGAGTATCGCAGTCCGTTCTCCCTGCACAGCCTCGTTATCGTGCTGGTTTGCCTCATCAGAGTCAGAGCCCATTTGGGTGGAGAGGAAGAGAGAGAGAGAGAGAGAGAGAATCAATGGTCGCTATATTTCCTTTGAGTCGGACGTGAAATGACGCCTGTGGTGAGGCGTGCCGTATGTTTGACATCAACTCCTAGCCTCCGACTACCTCTCTGCATCTCCTCAATCCGATGACGGCGATTGTGACGGGAAGGGTATCTTCAAAGCTGACGTAGAGTTCACTTCAACCCACCTCCCTTCCAACAGTCTTGAGGCAGACTTCATTAAAATTCCCATTGACAACCACATGCTATCCACTTCAACATCAGGCAACCAATGCGAATCGTGGGATTCTTTGGTTTCGCATCGGACTAACCGTCTTCCTAACTGTCGCTGCGACGGTTATTTTCTCGAAATCATTTTATTCGGGTAGTGACTGCATGTGAAATAAGAAGGCATCGAGCACATCACATATGCAGGACGCAATCCCAAGAAAATGACCGTCTGTCGGGCGTGAGCCCTGACTGCATGCAGTTCATCCACCTTTCTCCTTGGAGTTGGAGAAGGACACGGTTCAATCCAGAGACTACGTAAAAAAGAACGAAAAAAGGAGCGCCACTCGCGGAGCCCACTTGGTCCAATGGAGGGAAGCCATGCGACAAGGCCTTAAATAGGCCTACACCTCGGGCAGTTTCTTTTGGCTGCAGCTTTAACTGTCTAGACAAGCAGGCGCTTGACAGTGCAGAGAATGGATGCCAGCTTTCAGTTATTGCGGACTGTTTTCTCCTCCTCATCATCGTCGTCTCAGTCAGCCGTAGAGGCGAGGTTTTTGGCTGGACATGACTTCAGGGGTTATTGAGCTGTCCGTGACATCGAAGGACACTAAAGATCAGCTGTCCACATCATGGGCCGGAGGAATGTCTAGAGGGAAATGATGGGTTGTCAATGCTAACAGCTGTCGGAGGAGGCCATTGCTCACTGTGGATGTGCGTACGTACCGTTGGTGTCGAACCATGTCAGCGTTTATGAAATCGCTGGTGTTCGATGAATGATAGTGAGAAGCCGGACGGCTAAGAGCCACTCAGCAGGCGACCTTCAGCATGACCACAAAATAAGCGCGTGACACGGGCCAGAGGGCGGTTGGAGGTTGGAGGAGGGGGATGCTCATTAATTGACGAGTGAAAACTCCTTCGTAGTGTTTTTGGGTTCCTATTTTCCTCGAGCCTGAAGACGCTGACGAGGAATCTGGCCGTATTCCGCTTGGTCTACGACCTTACGACAATAATCCCGATACCACGTCATCCTCACCCTATCCTGCATGATGAATCTGGTTGAGGTGACGGCCATCCATTGAACGTTGGGCTATTCCATCTACTTCCTACTTCCCATCCACCCCGATGCCCCATAATCCCTTACACTATCGCAGTCTACACGAGGTAGACCGCTCTGAGGCTCTTGTCGGTGAGTAATCGCATAGAATTGCATGTTCCCTCTCGACTTCTTTACGACGTTTATTGAATTCAGCACCATCAAGTGTGATTTTTGCGGTCCTGGTTAGTGTCTAACCAACTGCAATCGGACCTCGCGCTGATTGGTTCACACACCATCGTGCGATATTTTGCGTTTGAAGAGGCTCAATCAAGAGAGCACAGGATCTCCCTTCACTGCCCCTGACAGAGTGGACATTCGATAAGCTCCCGCAAGGGCTGACAGTGTGGTTACCTTATACATTTACATGATGATAATAAAGCCAAAATTATGAAATTTGGTGTTGCAGTTCAGTGACGCTTGTCATAATTCAGCAAAGTGGAGAGCAATCAGTTAGACTCCCCACGAAACCTGCTGCAAACTCGGCCGATCTACTGATTGTTGACTTGGAACAATCGGCAACATTGACAACCGATCCCTTCTGTCGTACGTTCTTCTGCCCCACAATGTGGACATTGATGACCACATCTCGTCTCTATCGTCCCTGGATGTTGTGGACAACTCCATAAGCTCTGAAGCCACTCCCAGCCGAAACCTCGCCTCCACGGGCAACGACGAAGACGACGTGGACGCCGCGGACAATAAGAAGGAGGAGGAAATAGACGAAATAACTGAGAGAAACATCAGCGATGTTGTTTACCTTCGGAGTGCAGCGATTCATGCTGCTGCTCCTGCATGAAAGAAGAGTTGACTCTCAAGCGGAGGTGAATCACTACCATGAACACAGGGGGTTAATCTCATCGACTTCATGCTGAGAATTATGGAGGCTCTGGAAAAAAAGCATCATCAAATTGCATGGACGCAATAGGCGAGGAAATATGATATCCCACAGACATTTTGACTACGGTTTGATTTGTTTTCGGATTTATTTTGAGAGGCCTTTACTGGTGTAGAATTGGTGTTGGAGGGAGCGCCTTTGCAATTGGACATGGAGGCAGCCGCAAATGGAAAACCAAATATACAAGGAAATTACAAGCCCAGCGCCGTGAGGGCGATAAAAAAACCGTAACAAGGTGGTTCGTTAGAAGTAAAGTAGCGAAAAGCAGAGCCAGGAGTCTGGATGACCTTGTTAGCGGCCTGTTGCTCGGTCGTGCGTAAACCTCACCGACCTCGTGCGCTACGCGCCACCTGCAGCAAGGGTCACTGTGGAGCAGGACTGCTTCGAATGCCAGGATGTCGTCGCCTTCATGGTTAACGCGATATAATTCTGATGTTTGAGATCTCGATGGCGGCATTTTTTCCTTTCTTGCTTTCGAATAAATTCACAGCAGTAGAAAAGGCGTCTGTGGCATTTTTTCACTTTCAGTGTCGTAATTGGCGTGTTTCCCCACCCCGCTTCGGAGGGTGAGAGCCTTTCAGCCACATTTGCGTTTATTTCAAGACTTCAGACTGATGCGTTCATTCTCCACTCTGGACAGTTCATCGGATACAATTAGGGCTCCCGGTGGTGATCAGTGATTACCCCACAAATGTTCTCTCTGCGTCCTCACACCAGGCGCCGGTGTAGGCCTTGTGCCTGGTGGGGTACCTGATGCTCACTAATTCCGTTTTGACGTCAAAAAACGCATTGAAACCTCGGAAATACTTAGGAGAAATTGGTGCCCTCCTCCTGCCTCTCTCCTTGGTGGTTATGCGGGGGACTGAGAGTGATGCCTTACTTAGTTAAGACGCGACTTGCATCAGAGCGCAGGTGGGTTTTAGCCACGACCTGACATCTCACCGGGAATGTGGTGCACAGATGGGCAGTGATATAATTTCGACCAGCTTCTTCGCTACTTCATCTCATCAAGCGGATTTGAGCTCCACTGTTTGTACTAGTTTGACGTGCCTTTTTCTTCTTACAAAACCCATGAAATAGGTGTTACATGGAAGTAAAGTCGCACAGGGCGGTTGCGCTTCTTTGAATGTACATTTAACGAGATCTACATTACTTCTGTTAGGCGACACTGATATTACACGAAATTTAGCCGAAAATTATTATCAATCTAAAAAAGTTCCGTCTCTCCCCATTTCCACCTCGTGACACACAGTGACGCTCGCACATGGATGATGCACCACATGTACTGTAAAAGCGCATGTCCTCGCTCCTGCTGCACTTATTTTGCCAAAACAAATATATGAGGCAGAGTGTTGAGCTAAGCAGGCGGAATGGGAGGAGAAGGAGGAAATGAGCAAACGAAGAAGAATAAATGAGTCAAAACCCGTTGTAGTTGACACAGCTGAGTAGAATGATAATTGCCCAATTCCTTCGTCTTTCCACCCATATTGCAAGAATTTGTTCTCCCCTTCTCCTTCTGTTTGCCACACGTGAGATTTTGGCTCATGACCTGAAAATCACGAGTGCGAGAGGAAGATAGGGAGTGCGCACTGAATGGGAAAATCGGGGCAAACGGTCTTGGCGGCTTGTGGACGAGTAGATTGGGGAGAATGGCGGTGGGAAGCAGAGGTCCTATGTGCCTGCTGCTACTATTAACATGTTTGCATTCCCATCTGCTGAGGCCTTCGGGCCTTGTCGCCCAACTTTCCCGCAATTTGTTAAGAGCATGACCCACGTGGAAGACCCTGGAAACGGTACTCTTCATTCCGTTGTATCACGCCGCATTCTGTGCTTACTGGTGCGGAAGTGCTGGCTGAAGCGGATTTGTCGGACTCAGAGAAATCACTGGCTGTGCAGCCTCCACTCTACCCCCGCTGCCTGGACGCAGCAATGGTGATTCCTCTCTGCATCAGGGACGTCGTAAAGCAAGGTCTCATTGAGTGACCGACCTTCTGTGCCCAAGAGATCTGAAGAAAAAGCACGGCTTTCCAACCTGGCACAGAATATTGGCTTCCTTCATGCCTGCAATTGTTACTTCGCAGATCTCGAAAATGAAACTAGTCCTATCATATTTCTGACCATTTTGTACATTCAACGGAGAAGAAGCCCAAGTGTTAGTGTCCGAAGTGCCGGCTTAACGAGAGGCGGAATCTACTTCTCTTCACTCGAACAGTCCCCTTGAACCAATGACTTGAACTTTACACACGGTAACACATGAGCAGCGCTTTCATGATGCTGCGAGTTCGTCTTGCCGCAAGAGAGAGGCAAGAGAGCACGGGATAACGCTGATGTGGGCTACTGGGGGAGTGGCTGGGGAAATTTGCGACCACTAATTTCGATGATGAATGTGGTTCTTATCAAACAGCTCTCACTTCAGTATGTTATCTACTTCAACAGCAAGTAAACGTCCCCTGAACTGTCGCTTGGAGTAACTACGGCCCTTCCACTTTGTGGATCCCGTCTTGACATCCGTGCGTCACATTTCCTCTCCGCATTCAACCGTTTTTCTCTCATTACTCACTTCATCTGCCGCATCTGGTGATCCTTGCAACCTGGTCGCCTTTCATCACCTTCCAACGAGCTGAAGTTCAATCATCCATCTCCGTTTCACCTAGTGCTCGCTTACTTCTCTCTTAAGAATGGGATTCTCATCCTTGGTGAAGTCCACTTTCTCTTACTCCCAATCCCCACATCAGGTTGCCGTCACTTATTTTCTGACTTTGACATATAGACCGCTCATCACTCGGTGGCAGAAATTGAGGCGAGCGGTGGGAGGGACAATTGGGTTGCAGCCTCACAAATATTTGCGTTTGTAACTTCCACCGTGGTATAAGTGCTAAACGTCCTAGTGAAGATGGCTCTGAACAAAATGGACCGCGTCCAGGATTGACGAACTGTAAGCCTACATAAGCTTGGTCATTTCCACGTCTAAAAGCCCAAATTGAACAAAGATGAAACAGGTCTGTGCCTGCTTAACCGCTAAACTAAAGACCACGTCTATTCTAAGAATTCATCGTGATGTTCCTCACTGCCGATTAAACGCTGTACTGCCAAAGGTTGCCTGTACGAGAACCTTCGTCGCCGACAAAGGGAAGTGCCCAAAAGAAGCATGGGATGCTTTTACCAGAGTTCACACGCAATGAGATGAACCATTTCATTCGCATTACTAGACGCTCCCGCGTAGTTAGCATTAAAGCACGTCTGCCACCAGCTCTCGGGACCAACTCAGCTTCCATCACACTTTGAATGCTCATTTACAAGATCCATCCATCATCCATCCACTCGCTATTTGCCTTTTGCATGCACTCAAGAAACACCTTTCTATGCTCGTCGAGACGACTAATGTTGAGTCGTCTCAATGGGACGTCTCTCAGATTTGAGCAATAGCGAGGGACATTGTTGGAAGAAAAGCTCGTTAGTGTTCCCGAAAAGACTGAGGAAAAAAGAAAGAACGCACCGAATTGGAACCAACATTAAAAGGTCTCGGATGTTAACCTCCCAAGATGGCAACAACTTCTCTTGAGAGCTCTGAGGCCCAGTACCATAGGAATTGAATAATAAGCAAAGAACTTCAAACTCAACAAAATCAACAGATAGTATGCGTGCAGCCTTAGGGCATAAATCAAATGTTAAAATCTATTTTATTGCTGCACAATTCCTGCCATCATGGAATTGTGAACGGTGCGACTAATGGGAAACAAGTTGAGTTGGCTGCCTGAAATGCCCCATAGAAGCTGCGCGAAACGGGACGAAAAGTCACACACCGTTACAGCTTCATTAACACAGAATGCGTCTGTCATCCATCGTCGCTAGTCTTTTGAGGAAACAGATACGGCTGCTGGACATTGTGGAACAGGAGGCGAGGTGGAGCAAAAGGCACCAATTGATACGAAGACCATTTGAGGCAGCGATTAATGATTTCAGCGGGCAGATGCCGCTTCTAGAAAAGGATCGATCGAGCTATGTACAGGAGTTCCCATTCCACCCCTTCATCCTCCTTAACCTGGCCCCCGTCTTGGTATGTCATTGTGCTACGGCAAAGTCTACAAATGACTCATCGACATGTGTTTGGAGGTGGAATACGAAGAATATAAAAAACGACGACTGTCACTCGTCTGTCAAAAGCTTTCTTCTTTCCCATTTTCTTCTACTTCAGCGGCTCAAAGGCGATATAAATTATTCCATGGTGGCGCGTGCCTCGGTGAACGAATCCGAGAGCATTTGCGGGTGTCAAGATTACCGACTTACTTAATGGTGAATGAGATGTTTCAGTGCAGCATCCTGAAAGCATCCTCAAGTATCAAGTTAGACTGAGGCGAGAGGTGAAAGGAATATTTGCAGTCATCAAAAATAAGATGGGGCCGATTATGGTGGAAACAGGTGGATTAGAAGTCATTAAAGACCCTGTATCGCTTTCACTTTCCCCTTTTCATAAAAAGCAACCATCTGTTCGTCTCCATGCACCTAAAATATTCGGTCTGCAAAACTGGGCGTCTTAACGTAAATCGCCTTAGCTTCACCTCACCGAGTACGGGTGAAGAAGGCCAGAACGGTGGAGCTGTGACACCAGAAAGAAGTAAGTTGGACACCGAGGTGGAATTATTGTGCAGAAAGCGATTGCGTGTGTGCGGAAGTCGTCTATTGAGATGAGCTTGGGACATTTGAAGCGGTCGGGAGAAGTCGACTTTGTAAGAGTAGTAGTAAAAAATGTGGTCGAGGGAAAGAAAGTTTGGAGAGAAAGGCCGTTTGTTGCACAATTTAGGTGGAAGAAGGTACCACGTCGACACTGAAATTGGCGAATCGCTGACACTTACACTCCTCACGCTTTAGGAGGTAGGTGTGAGAGAATGGGACTAATGGGGAGAAGAGGAAAGAATGAGGAAGGGGAAGGAGTAGAGGTGAGGTGGTATGGATGATATCTCAGTCCGGTGTGCGGGGTAAAACGAAAACTGACACGGCTTCGTATATTCTCATGTCATTCGCTACAGTTAACTCTCGCTCATCAGTGCACTTTACAATCGCAGTTTCTCTACTCTCTAACATTTGCTCATTCCTCTCGAATTCATCTTTCTTCCTACTCCCAACACCTCCCCTACGCTTTGGTGTTCCCAGAGCCGACCATTCTGATGACAGTCTCTCCATTACAATCCATCCAATCTCTCACTTTTGCGTTAGTTCACTATTTTAGACAACAACCGATTGTAGTGACTGGCATTCAGAATCGTCTACGAGGGAGCAATTTAACGGAAGGGGAGTGCGTTTGGATTGGCGGGTGAAACTGATGATTTGAAGAGTTCGACGAAAAATCCACAGGCCTTGGTGGATAGAGACGACTGTGATAATAGTGACCAACTCTCTCCACTCTTCAGTTTACGGATCGGTGACGGCATTAGTTGGGTTGAGTGATAGGTCTGAAAGCTGGCAATTACTGTTGAGCAGTAGCATGGGAAGCTTGAGGTTTTGAGGGGAAGGAGCAGTAGCCTGTTGATGAGAGGCAGCCATTGCATTCGGTAGCCCTTGGGACTCTTAATGTCGTATATGCATATAAGACCACAGGTAAGAAATCTTTAGGATCCTACTATGCGACAGAGCGCAATGGGGACGGAGTTCTCGCGAGGAAATAGCAGTCTGAAGACCGCACTTCTTGTCTACCACTGAACGCCCAGATTTGTAAGTCGTCCATTCTCATCCACGGCGCATCTCATTTGAGCGAAAGCGGAGTGGAGAAGAGGGGCTGAAAATCTGGGGTGCTCCATATGATCTGCTATAACAATCACATATATTCTTTGCATTTCCTGCTATTTTGACGTCTTCTTCAAGGCCATGGTAACAGTACAGTTTATTTCTATTGTCCAATATTACTCACGTGGCGATTTTTGGTACCGCTAGCTATTGCCATTATTCCCATTCCACTTTGCTCAATCTTCCTTGTGCAATGTCTACAGAGCAGAAATTGTGCATTTTGAGCAGCAAAAAAAAACTATTAGGCGTCCATTCTATTACATACAGAGCAGATTTAAATGAATCAGCTCTGCAGACTGATGGGTCGGGAGAAGAGTAGTGGAGAATAAGACGAGAATTGTGACTTAACTGTTAATACCCTTCGCAAAAGCTCTCTTGACGCTAGCAAAAACGCGTGCGAAAAAGTCATATACGCAAAACAGTCCTGAAACTGCGCCTTCCCCGTCAAATGATATTTCACCTTGACGCCTTATTTGCGCAGTGTTGTGAAGGATGGAAAGAGGTGAACATCAAAGGGGACAGAAGCGATGAGGAGAAGGGGTAAAAGGGGGAGAAGCAGGCAGCTTTTGGTGCAGTCTCCACCATTCCGGACGCCATCGGCGCGAGCTGCGCTCCTCTCGCACAGACGACTGCGTCCTTGGCAGGACCACAAATCCGCCTAGAGCGCATCTCCTGTTGCAAGAAACTGACGAAGAAGTGACTAGTGGAAGTCAATACTCGCCAACATTTAAACCTTTTGACCTGGGAATTATCGATTGACATTTTAAAAGGTGTTCTTATAACAATGGGCAATGCACGATCAGCCTCGAGCAGGGCAGAAGAAGTGAAAAGGTCTCCTGCGAAGGATAGAGGCTTCTGCCAGCGATTTCGACAACCTGTAAATCCTCATTACCAGGTCAAGAGTAAAGTTACCACCATCTCAGAAGTGTAAATCGCAAAAGTTGCAACTGGCGTTGTCACAACCCGGGAATCTACTCTGCAGGTGAAAACTGTCTAACAACGGATGGCCCAAGTAGTCCAATGAAGACATCTTTGGGTACATGCGATCTGCTCTTCACGACCTTCGGGCCACGTACTCATTTCACGTCCGAAGTGGCTGTTCAAGCAGGCGAAAGGATTGAGTGTAAAGCAACGAAAACCTTAGAAGTGAAGAAGGAATATTCCTCCATCGAGGAAAAGCTCCAGGAGAGAAAAAAGTTATATCAGGAGGGGAGAAGCATAATTGGTTGGAATATGCGGAAAGAGTCATTCACGACTTCAATTCTACCGATTGTGCATGACGCA
The DNA here is from genome assembly GCA_017562135.1 of Dipylidium caninum. Taxonomy (NCBI): domain Eukaryota; kingdom Metazoa; phylum Platyhelminthes; class Cestoda; order Cyclophyllidea; family Dipylidiidae; genus Dipylidium; species Dipylidium caninum. Next base: position 30,922 of record QEYB01001308.1, read on the forward strand.
GTAAAACTTCTCCATCGCCTTGCAGTCGGCGGTGGAGGATGAAGGGAAGAGGCTCGCTGCTATTCGAAAGACCTCATCGTTATATTCGAATTCTTTGGTCACGTCGGGGGAGACAGTCTATGAACTTATTAAATTTGGATGTCCCTCAAGTGAGCTTTGAAGGTCTAAAAAATGAAGCGGTCATGTTAAGGTCAGGTGAGTGAACCTCGCAAGGATTACAAATCGCTTTGAAGAATATCTGGTTCGTGTTCGGGAAACAACGGTCTTATTTGTTAAGCAGTGGATACAAGCATTGTGTGATAGCTCTGAAATGAAATTTTCGCTTTGAGACAATTTAATCTGCTCATTTTTCATGCGCATCCCACAGTCCTTTACTACTTTTGACCCAAAATGTGTGCGATTAAGTGTATTACGCTCTCTTTCCCATTCCGACAGACGAAAACAACTTTAACGATAACCGTATAGTTTACGTAAATGGCCTGTCGATGTTATGACACTAACAATGCAATCTAGACTCTAGCTGAATATATCTTACTTCACTTCATATATGTTTCCCAATACCTTCAAAAATTTCCTCTCCAACATTCCTTAGTCTCCTTTTGGAGTACGTTGGCACATAGTAGATCATGATGGTTCTTAACACAACACATGTTAAACTGCCTTTCGTTGGATTCTCTAGTGTCATGATTGGTTGGCTTAGCCAGTTGAGGAATCACCAAACGTAGGAGAGGCCTTTAACGACCCCAAGGGAATACTCAAACGTAAGATATGATCAGTTGTCAGACAGATTTCTAAGTCGGTGGTAAGGGGTTTTCTCCACTGGTCATAATATTTGTGCGTCACCATTTCCTCGAGGCGGCGCATTGCTCAGCCTTCACATCTACACTCTGCCATTCCACACCTCTCCACTATTTCAGAGCCATCCATTTGAGTAAGCACCTTCGCTTGACGATGTCTTCAGATTCTTCTTGTCTTAAATTAAGATCATGGCACCGAGACCTGCTTACAATTACCCATATTTTGCAAGGGATAAATTTGCAGGAAGTAGGTCAATCAACCAGCCCCACCGTCGAAACGGAGTCTTTGGTAATGCGTTTGTAATTCATAAGTTGAAATGCGTGCTGGTTGTAACGGCGACCAATTTTACGCTAGCTTTTCTGTGATGTAAGGCAGATAATTATAATATCTAACTAGAATAACTGTGTATAGACTAGAGTAAACAGATTATAGGTGGCTAAGCAGGATTGTAATTTGATTTTGAAGGAAGATTCTCTGTTTAAAGGATGGGTGGACACAGATAACAGTGCATTAAACTGAACGCCATGGCTTGACCCAACTGAGCATGGGTACTTCCAAGTAAACTAGTCCTACTAAATTTAAAGAATAATCGGAATATAAAGTGACTTTATCAATTTTGAGTTACTTCAGAAGGTCAAAGTTGAGAAGGCAAGGCTCGGCCTTGAAAGCGGACTTATTAAATAAAAATTACTCCTTCATAATATTGCCGTTGACCTCCACTTTAATTCGCAGAACTAAAGTCGAGGCTACATGATCAGGAAATCTGACAATTTGAGGCAAACACACAAAACGTCCCGAATGGAAATTCCTCGGTGTAAGCTGGTTTCAGTCTCGCCCAATGCTGTTACGCCAAGTGAACAATAAAGATACAACTGCTGCTTCTTACTTACAATTTACCACCGAACACCATCGGTGAACACACTTCCGCGTGACATAAACATGTCTCTAAATCGGACAATACTTGTGAGGAAGAGGCTCTAAAAGAATGGATAGAATATTGGGCAAAGGATCGAGGGCGTTACTCGCATGCGTGTACGCAGACGTACACGAGGAATAGAAGTGTTGTTTCCATCAACATTTACCGCAAAATTTCACACCTCCCCCTCTTTTGATGCCCATTTATTCTGTTCGCTGGAAATCGTTAGGTGCCTTCGCATTGTCTATGCCACTCACTATTTGCTCCGACCTTCACCCGCCCTCATCGGCTACGTAAATTCACTCACAACTTCCTCACGCTTGGCTCGCGCTTGGCTCAGGCCATACCGTTTACTTACTGCGTGCTAACGGCGTGCATTGAGACCAAAATTCTAGTTACCCTTTCCCTTTCAGTCATATTTTCCATACCATTTCTGCCGCACAAGTACTGATTTCTATACTCCTCCTCCCTGATCTGTGAGTACGTCCAACGCGGCCTAATACGGGTCTCCCCCTACCCGCATACCTACGTAGGTGCGAGCATATGTCTCGAAAGACACACTTAATTTTTTTTCGATGTTGATGAATTGACTCTGGTGACACGCTTTACCTTTACCTCCTTTCATTAAAATGAGGCTGGTATCTTGCGGCACTCTGGTTACAAAAACCTATTTCAAATATTTTGTGCGTGCGGCATTCCTTCCCCCATGCCGCCTAACGAGTGTCGATGCCAACCACATGGGAAAGATGAAGGAGAAGAAAGGACATTAAATGAGAGAAAGAGGTGATACTTTTATTTGGTGAGTTTACACATCGTAATTTCTTCAATTAAGTCTAAATATGCTGAATTTCACATATTCAAAGTTCTTTTTGCTAGTCTCGTGTGAGCCGGGGACGCATAAACTAATAAGGGAAAGGGATTAATGCAGTTTGCGATGACTGAAAAAACACAGATGCAGCGGCCGATGCATTTGCAGATAAATATTGTAATTTCGCATACTTTCACAGTCATATCTCCAGCGAAACTACTTCATTTATCTGCCCTTTTACATCCCTTCGCCTTCCCGAATTTGTTCATGTGCTCTTCAGCTTTTTTTAAAGTAGAGATGATTTTACTTCAGCCATGTTATGAGAAATGTGCATTCCTTTGAGTTATGTAGTTGTTTGCATATTTACCTGTTTTTTGACCCAGTTATTCACACTGGTCTTTTCCTCAAGTTGTTTTGTCAGCCTTATCCCAGTTTCACAAATGAAATGGACGAAATTTCCGCAACGGGAAAAGAGGCCAACTTGCGAAACTAGGACAGATGTGCCCACGGTGGGCAACGACATCAAGGAGGCTAAAGCTGGCTATCAAATGCTCACACACTTGAGGGAATAGATGGTGACTGCGACTGGTTTGGCAGAGTGCACAAAAACAATTGAAACAAAAGTGGTCCTCCTTATCCAATAACATTTCTGGCTCCCACTCAGCTTTATCTTCACTAGACTTTCGGAGTCCTTCCTTGCCGTAAGGTAATTTTTTTAGTGTCTCGCTTATTGTGGGTTCCGCGACACCGAAGAAAGTTTCGTTTCAAAAACTCTGAAATAGACTACCATTCTTTTCAAGTAAGCGCTGTTGTGACGACAAGGAGCATCCACAATGCAATCTGAAAATGGATTATTGCACTGCTGGAAGACAGATGTGAATGAAGAAGAGGGGACACCCGACACATTCATGTGCCCAAGTCCGAGTGAAGCACCGAAATTAGACTACAACGCATAACGTTACCAACCTCCCTCAATGATAGTGGCCATGTTTGTTGTGGTGAAATATGGCATATAGATTCAGACGTTGGGGCCCTTATACCTCGCCTCCTAGTGTCTCTCAACCTCTCCCTTTCTTGCTGTATCCATCTCTCCTCATGGCCTCATTCGCCGGAGTTGATTTGTGAGCACGAGGCTCCTGATAGCTTCAGTGTAGCAAACGTAGACGTACACGACCAACGACGCGCACTTCCGCGCACATGCGACTGTGAAGATTATGCCTGACTAATGAGGTGGAGCAGGGTCGACCTTGGTTACTCAACTGCACCACAAATGCGTTGGCAATTTTGATTGTTAAGGAGATGGTTTTGTAGGAGTAAGGTGTACAAACAGATATTAGAAGTTTGTTAATTACTTCTGATAATTTTGAATGTCCATCCACTGTGATGGAAATACTAAAGATGTTTAAGTGGAGTTATTGAGGCAATTTTAGTCTACTATGCTAAGTCGTTGTCCACCGCCTTAAGTCGGTTACTCTCCGACCATAATATCGCTTCTTCTTTTAGAATAAGCCAAATGGCCGCAGATCATCTTATATCACACCCAAATAAATAAACAACTAAACAATTCACTGAAGCAATGAGCAAAACTCACGATATTTTGGCATAAAATCAAGTCTGCTTTTAAAAAATAAGGACACCTTTCACGCGGTAAATCATTCAAAACAGTGCTGCCCTTCCTCATCACCTGCTAAAATGTGCAAAACAATTGCAAGAAATGACTGAAATAGTAGGAACAATAAGGTAAGCCTCCAAGTCAGCGGAGCACATCAAAACAGCTTTGAGAGCGATGGGCTTCATTGGAGGAACTCAAAATATCCATGATCTAATGAGACTGTACATGCATTTCATCCATCCTCTCCAAAGTGTAAGACCTCCACACACCCTCTTGCTTTTCATCATCAGTTTCACATCGCATTTACGATGGGCACTGACATATTTAGTAGTATTACTTGAAGTGTATACAACGAGGTAGGAATGCTGCAAAAACGGAATATTTCAAAGGGACTAAAGACTGTTTCCAAGGTCTCTGACCCAATATCTGCTAACGTACAACGCTGTCAGGAGGAGTGCATCCCTTGGTGTAGTAACTTGTCGGAGGGGATGAAAGTGGCTACGTTATGCTTCCGCGCAACACTGGTCCATATTCCAGTCGCCAAGTAGATGCATTAGAATTGACCGTTTACTGAGGTTCTAGGGAGACAAAGTGTCTACCCCTACACACGTACTTGTGCAGGTACAAGGGCACATCGCGTGGAAGGGGTTTGATTTGTGTCGCAATATGCTACGATGAGGGCACCTTTATGTCTTATGGTGTGTGCGGGACTCTCACTTGCTATCTCACGAACTAATTGAAGCCCCGATAAAAATAGAGTACTCGAGTATATTCCCCTCGAGTGCAATGTCTGTCTGCGTCTATGAAATAGACGACTGCAACCATCAAGGTGCTTGTGTGGTCTGAAAGCCATGAGGACTCTAGAACCAAATCACACACCCGCCTCAACTCAACTCACCTCACTCACTTTACACACACCCAGCATACTTCAACGGAGGGCTCTAATAGTATCATGCCATCGATAGACGGTCGCAATTTCGGCAGGCTGGAAATTCTCAAACGAATGCGTTTCACAGAGGTCACTTCCCCTCGTGGGTGCTGTTTGATGCCATTGCCCCTGGTACACATTCACTTGCCTTACTCTATCACAGCAAATTCCCCCTTATCATGTCTAAGCAACTCGACTGACACCACTCCAGTGAGAGTGCCACGTTATTCTGTGAGGCAACGGGTGCGCATGTTGACACAATTTGTTATGTGTCTCTCAAATTATGCACTGTAACAAGAACCAAACGTCAATCGTCAAGCTACGCACTGATGCCATGAGGCCAGAAATGCACTCTCGATTTTAAGGTGGCAGGTGGCAACATCTTGGATCTGGAAACAGCCCATAGCTCATTTGAACCACACTTTATTTGTCAGCCCTCATTTCCATGCTGTGGTGTGTAAGCAAAGAGTAGTTCGACTTGGTAATGGCGAGATTGTAGTGATAGAATGAGATGGGGGAGTGTGTAAGCGAGACACTGTCAAGAATAAACACTCAAAATGGACAGTGCCTCTAATAAATTGATTAACCCCAACATTTCTAGCCTAAATGATGCCAACTGTCTATTTATTACATGATACGGTTACGGCATCTGGTATGTGTGTGGTGAGTTTTCTTATGTGAATTAAGTGACCACTAAGCACGAATCACACTCCAGAGGCCTGTTAAGAGAGAGAAGCAGATGACGGTTGCCGTCGTGTGAAATACGAGTCGGAGAAGCGGATTTAAACTATAGGAGAGGAGAGGTACAATCCTGCTGCGGCTATTTCTCTTCCAAGTGAGGCTTAGGGTAATCATAAAAGTGGAACCAACAGGTTCGTAGATTCTAAGGAAAGAGGCAATGTCAATTGTCGGAAAAACTCCTGCCCCCACCCCCAATCCCGATTTTATGACGAGTTGGGGCATCAGGAGGCAGAGCATTGAAACAGGAAGAACTGACGCGAGTTATGGGGACTACAGAGACAGACGTGCAGCTATAATACAGCAATTAAACCGTGCAGAAGAATTCACGTGTCAAAAAGCCATATGAATGGGTGCGTGCACGTCATGACGAGGGATGCAAGGAGAAGCAATGTCGAGTTGAATAACCACTGAGAAGGCACCTCTTGACCTATTTTAAGCTTGATAAATAGAAAACGCACGAGGTAAAGGCCTCAACTGCACGGCAAATGGTGCGGAATGCACCACGCCTCTTCTTCGCGTACATCTGCGTGCACATAAGTAAGTGCTGCCTTTATCCTTTACACAACACTCGACGCATTCACTTTACACCTCCCTGAGAACCGTTAACCCAATTGCCACACCTTTGAGTTACTTGATTTTGCATGGCATCGATGGCATCCGATGTCAGTGTGAGTAAACAAAGCCGGTTTAACTTTATTGTGCGCTTGATGGGAGCAACGTCAGGCCAGACTGAAAGTAACTTGCATGGGAGGAATTTTCACATGGGTAAAGGGGTGAGACAATCTGCATTTAACTGATTCGAGCAGAAGTAGGAGGCGGAGGGGAAGGAGAGGCAAGTTCAGTCTCCGAACATCGCGTGATTTGCGAGCAATGATAGTGCCTTGTTTCCTATGCGCTTTATGCAGACGCACAGGGCTTGCAAATGAAAGCAGAATCGTGAGCGGTCAATTGCTCACTGCCCGGCGAATGCGAAGTAAGTTGACTTCTCCCCATCACGGTATCCTTGGCTTTCATCAGAGGCATGCACTTTTCGCTTCCTCAACTAGGAAGTTTGCGTAAACATCCGGCCTGAGGAATGTGACTGCTTCACAATGACAAACAACCAATGTTCCAACGAATATTTTCAATGTTCCTACACCAAGAGTACGTTCGAGTGCATTCATCACTCACACGAACGCTCACCACCGACGTCACCAACACCAAAGCGCCTTACTACTCTCCCAACTACTTACACATTCCTTCTTTTTGCTTCCATAGTCTCAAATTCTCACGCAGAAGTGCAGATGACCGGCTTTATTCGTCAAAATATATCGTGGATTGTGTTCTTCTCCAACAGCTATTCACCTATTCCAATTTCCCTTGCTGTATTTCCTGATGGAGTGTGGGGGGTAACCTCATTACTTCAGTTATTTATTTTGTCACAAACAACTAACCGCCCTCCACACTTGCCTTCTAAGGCCTCGTTATGCATCCGAATGAGACTCTCTTCATTGCCGCTATGAATAAGGAAACGGTGACAGTCACATGCAGATACCATATTAAGACTGAGTGGGTGAGTGTACCATGCTGTCTGCCTCGCCTATAACGGGCCTCCAGATACCTCCAAATTCACCTGTAATGCCCTAATTTTTGCCTCCACACCTTAAGTATAATAATTTTCTTTGCGTCTGCTTAGATGGAGATGGTGATGGGCGCCAATTCATCCAGGTTTTACAGCGTTTGGGATGGTACTATTTTCAACGATACTTATATCTATCCCGAACTAGTCGGAATCAGTAAGCTAAACCGGGGTCATCGTTGGCCCCAATGATTAGGCATGTCTACTCTAACAGCGGCCTTTCTATTCGCAATGCAGGGAACAGTACGGACGAAAATTTCGTGAATTACACGATAGAAGTGAAGAGGAGAGAAGCTGTTGATTACCTTGAATGCTTGCATGGTTTATATGAAAGAACTGGTGCCGTCCTCAAGATAGATTGGGGTAAGTCAAGCCACCGATGATTTTGGTCGCATAGATTACACAGCTCCACTTCCGACATTCCTAACGTCTTAGTAACTTGACGACTTAAATGCTGCTCATCGCTTTTCGTCAATGGAAACCTGGTCTCGCAGGGTTCCCCCGACCTCAGTTTTTGCCACTCACCCCCTTCCCACCACTTACTGCACCCAAATGCCAATGGTCTCAGCCATCACCAATAGTGATGAAATGATGGAAATCAACTGCAACTGAATCCGCATTTAAGCCACCCATTCCAAGTGCGTAATTCCTCTTCTTGCTGTCTTACGCGAAAATGTTCCGCAATTCTTTCACTCCTCCTCCTCTTCCCCCTTTATCTCTGTCTTTGATAGTGCACTTCCTGACAGTCGTGAGTTGTTGAACTCCTACGTTCATGCATCGTACCTCCTTAACTTTCTCTTTCTATCATCCTACCTAGCTCAAACGACTTCGACTGCGCCGAGTGTGACAACAGATAAATTGGAATTTCGTTCATTGATGTTATTCCTTTGTACGGTCATGGTAGGGGTGTTGATCATTTTCATCACAAAGCTTCGCTATTGCATAGTCTACTTCCTTATCCGACTAACGTTCTAAATACTGCTTAGTGTAGGCAACACATCGTCAGGTCAGGTACATCCACCTCAACATTTCTCACTTATCTCATTACATCATCTACAACTCACTTCAACTCTCGACAACAGTGGTGAAACGATGTCAAGTAGCGCAATGGCATCTCCATTGTAACCAGCCCCCCCCCCCCACTTTGCAATGCCTCTTCTAGCGGCCTTAAATGACACGACCTCGTCTCACAATCTCTGTTGAAACAGCCACTTAGAATTTTTGACATCATGCAATTTAGAGTGGAGTAAATTGCGCAAGTATTTATACGACCTCAATAAGCAAACACGTGAAGCTTCGAGGATGTATACTCCTCAGAGTGAATGCTATGCGAGGATCAAGTTGGATAGCGGGCTTGTGCACAGGTAATACGTCTCCGCTGCAACGTGACGTTGACAAACGTGTTCATAATGTCGTCAGAACAATGCGTTTCTAGGCGGACAACTTCGCACTTCCACTGCGAAAGTCTCATCAGGCTGGGTGCCATCAATTCACTGGCCTTGCCGATGTTAGAGCCGAAAGCGCTGGGCCATTAAATCATCCATCTCAAGTCCGTTCACACACAATTAACAATACGGTCTTGGACGATTTTAGACGACACAGGCACAGCTTATTCGTGCAACCATCTCTCTAACTGTGTTTCATCAGATCCACTCTCCCATGAACTCCTTCCGCCCTCAGTAGACCAGACGACTTCCGGTGGTGCAATCAGTAAAACCGGTGAGTGCGTGTCTATTTCCTCTGTATTAATTCTATGCCTCACGGGTCTATCACTCTGACTGACCTTAATGTCTATTGGTCACCATTCTTTTGTGCTGTCAACCAATTTACCCGATTGTTTCCTTTTCAGCCTCTTTTCTTTCCATTCTGGCATGCCAGTTGATGTGTAAGTAGTTCTTCCTCTTTTTCTTTCCAGAGTAGTACTTAATGCTAGCACTGCCTACCCCTTAACTTCAAACAATCTTCATCTAATCTTGACACATCGTCTCTCCACTTGCTTCCCGAATTATACAAAATAAAAATAATATCAGCATGTGTTGAAACATTGTGCCAGTTTCACGGCTTCTTCTCGTATTGTAACAATTCGCCTAGCACCAGGCCACTGCGTAAGTAGAGCATTATGGACGCGTATCTGGTCTAGGGGTTGTGTCAATGGAGACTACGTTCGTTAGAAGTTCGTTGTTGTTAACATCGTCAACTATCGCCCTCTTCTTTTCACAAACTCTCACGCTCTTTTGTGAGGTGTTCTGTTGTACTATGTCAAATGGAGTAGTTCGAGGATAAGGCCATGGCCTTTCAACTATTTACATAGGCCCCCTTAGTCAAACCAACTGAAGAATGGTTATTACTTTGTTGGTGCTGTAACAGGGCTAGTAGCAGCTCCTGTTGAACTCCAGACCTGTGGAGGGGTTTGCATGCGAGACTAATCACTTAGAACTGGAGGCGAGGATGTTACTACTTCGATGTCGTCGCAACTTTAATTAATTTCACAATAGATATTATTCAGTGATTGCAAATCTCTCCGTTAACGTGATACTGCAGTTGGAGGAGAAGCGTGGAGTTAAATAATGAGTTAGCGTTCTGCATGAGATGGGTCGAACGTAGCCTGAATGAGTGGAAGATGAGTTGCATGTGTGCCATTTCGCCTCACAAGTCGGCGTATGCGGTCCTCAATCTGCCACTCTACCGCACATTGACGTCGTCCACTGCCAAATCGCATGGGCGAAAATACTCGCGAGTTGCGCATCTTGCATCCCATTCTGCATGAGATGGGTCGAACGTAGCCTGAATGAGTGGAAGATGAGTTGCATGTGTGCCATTTCGCCTCACAAGTCGGCGTATGCGGTCCTCAATCTGCCACTCTATCGCACATTGACGTCGTCCACTGCCAAATCGCATGGGCGAAAATACTCGCGATTTGCGCATCTTGCATCCCATTCTGCATGAGATGGGTCGAACGTAGCCTGAATGAGTGGAAGATGAGTTGCATGTGTGCCATTTCGCCTCACAAGTCGGCGTATGCGGTCCTCAATCTGCCACTCTATCGCACATTGACGTCGTCCACTGCCAAATCGCATGGGCGAAAATACTCGCGATTTGCGCATCTTGCATCCCATTCTGCATGAGATGGGTCGAACGTAGCCTGAATGAGTGGAAGATGAGTTGCATGTGTGCCATTTCGCCTCACAAGTCGGCGTATGCGGTCCTCAATCTGCCACTCTATCGCACATTGACGTCGTCCACTGCCAAATCGCATGGGCGAAAATACTCGCGATTTGCGCATCTTGCATCCCATTCTGCATGAGATGGGTCGAACGTAGCCTGAATGAGTGGAAGATGAGTTGCATGTGTGCCATTTCGCCTCACAAGTCGGCGTATGCGGTCCTCAATCTGCCACTCTATCGCACATTGACGTCGTCCACTGCCAAATCGCATGGGCGAAAATACTCGCGATTTGCGCATCTTGCATCCCATTCTGCATGAGATGGGTCGAACGTAGCCTGAATGAGTGGAAGATGAGTTGCATGTGTGCCATTTCGCCTCACAAGTCGGCGTATGCGGTCCTCAATCTGCCACTCTATCGCACATTGACGTCGTCCACTGCCAAATCGCATGGGCGAAAATACTCGCGATTTGCGCATCTTGCATCCCATTCTGCATGAGATGGGTCGAACGTAGCCTGAATGAGTGGAAGATGAGTTGCATGTGTGCCATTTCGCCTCACAAGTCGGCGTATGCGGTCCTCAATCTGCCACTCTATCGCACATTGACGTCGTCCACTGCCAAATCGCATGGGCGAAAATACTCGCGATTTGCGCATCTTGCATCCCATTCTGCATGAGATGGGTCGAACGTAGCCTGAATGAGTGGAAGATGAGTTGCATGTGTGCCATTTCGCCTCACAAGTCGGCGTATGCGGTCCTCAATCTGCCACTCTATCGCACATTGACGTCGTCCACTGCCAAATCGCATGGGCGAAAATACTCGCGATTTGCGCATCTTGCATCCCATTCTGCATGAGATGGGTCGAACGTAGCCTGAATGAGTGGAAGATGAGTTGCATGTGTGCCATTTCGCCTCACAAGTCGGCGTATGCGGTCCTCAATCTGCCACTCTATCGCACATTGACGTCGTCCACTGCCAAATCGCATGGGCGAAAATACTCGCGATTTGCGCATCTTGCATCCCATTCTGCATGAGATGGGTCGAACGTAGCCTGAATGAGTGGAAGATGAGTTGCATGTGTGCCATTTCGCCTCACAAGTCGGCGTATGCGGTCCTCAATCTGCCACTCTATCGCACATTGACGTCGTCCACTGCCAAATCGCATGGGCGAAAATACTCGCGATTTGCGCATCTTGCATCCCATTCTGCATGAGATGGGTCGAACGTAGCCTGAATGAGTGGAAGATGAGTTGCATGTGTGCCATTTCGCCTCACAAGTCGGCGTATGCGGTCCTCAATCTGCCACTCTATCGCACATTGACGTCGTCCACTGCCAAATCGCATGGGCGAAAATACTCGCGATTTGCGCATCTTGCATCCCATTCTGCATGAGATGGGTCGAACGTAGCCTGAATGAGTGGAAGATGAGTTGCATGTGTGCCATTTCGCCTCACAAGTCGGCGTATGCGGTCCTCAATCTGCCACTCTATCGCACATTGACGTCGTCCACTGCCAAATCGCATGGGCGAAAATACTCGCGATTTGCGCATCTTGCATCCCATTCTGCATGAGATGGGTCGAACGTAGCCTGAATGAGTGGAAGATGAGTTGCATGTGTGCCATTTCGCCTCACAAGTCGGCGTATGCGGTCCTCAATCTGCCACTCTATCGCACATTGACGTCGTCCACTGCCAAATCGCATGGGCGAAAATACTCGCGATTTGCGCATCTTGCATCCCATTCTGCATGAGATGGGTCGAACGTAGCCTGAATGAGTGGAAGATGAGTTGCATGTGTGCCATTTCGCCTCACAAGTCGGCGTATGCGGTCCTCAATCTGCCACTCTATCGCACATTGACGTCGTCCACTGCCAAATCGCATGGGCGAAAATACTCGCGATTTGCGCATCTTGCATCCCATTCTGCATGAGATGGGTCGAACGTAGCCTGAATGAGTGGAAGATGAGTTGCATGTGTGCCATTTCGCCTCACAAGTCGGCGTATGCGGTCCTCAATCTGCCACTCTATCGCACATTGACGTGGTCCACTGCCAAATCGCATGGGCAAAAATACTCGCGATTTGCGCATCTTGCATCCCATTCTGCATGAGATGGGTCGAACGTAGCCTGAATGAGTGGAAGATGAGTTGCATGTGTGCCATTTCGCCTCACAAGTCGGCGTATGCGGTCCTCAATCTGCCACTCTATCGCACATTGACGTCGTCCACTGCCAAATCGCATGGGCGAAAATACTCGCGATTTGCGCATCTTGCAGCCCATTCTGCATGAGATGGGTCGAACGTAGCCTGAATGAGTGGAAGATGAGTTGCATGTGTGCCATTTCGCCTCACAAGTCGGCGTATGCGGTCCTCAATCTGCCACTCTATCGCACATTGACGTCGTCCACTGCCAAATCGCATGGGCGAAAATACTCGCGATTTGCGCATCTTGCCCATTCTGCATGAGATGGGTCGAACGTAGCCTGGAATGAGTGGAAGAAGTGTTGCATGTGTGCCATTTCGCCTCACAAGTCGGCGTATGCGTCCTCAATCTGCCACTCTATCGCACATTGACGTGGTCCACTGCCAAATCGCATGGGCGAAAATACTCGCGATTTGCGCATCCTTGCAGCCCATTCTGCATGAGATGGGTCGAAGGTAGCCTGATGAGTGGAAGAAGTGTTGCATGTGTGCCATTTCGCCTCACAAGTCGGCGTATGCGCTCCTCAATCTGCCACTCTATCGCACATTGACGTGGTCCACTGCCAAATCGCATGGGCAAAAATACTCGCGATTTGCGCATCTTGCAGCCCATTCTGCATGAGATGGGTCGAAGGTAGCCTGGATGAGTGGAAGAAGTGTTGCATGTGTGCCATTTCGCCTCACAAGTCGGCGTATGCGCTCCTCAATCTGCCACTCTATCGCACATTGACGTCGTCCACTGCCAAATCGCATGGGCAAAAATACTCGCGATTTGCGCATCCTGCAGCCCATTCTGCATGAGATGGGTCGAAGGTAGCCTGAATGAGTGGAAGAAGTGTTGCATGTGTGCCATTTCGCCTCACAAGTCGGCGTATGCGCTCCTCAATCTGCCACTCTATCGCACATTGACGTGGTCCACTGCCAAATCGCATGGGCAAAAATACTCGCGATTTGCGCATCCTGCAGCCCATTCTGCATGAGATGGGTCGAAGGTAGCCTGGATGAGTGGAAGAAGTGTTGCATGTGTGCCATTTCGCCTCACAAGTCGGCGTATGCGCTCCTCAATCTGCCACTCTATCGCACATTGACGTGGTCCACTGCCAAATCGCATGGGCAAAAATACTCGCGATTTGCGCATCCTGCAGCCCATTCTGCATGAGATGGGTCGAAGGTAGCCTGGATGAGTGGAAGAAGTGTTGCATGTGTGCCATTTCGCCTCACAAGTCGGCGTATGCGCTCCTCAATCTGCCACTCTATCGCACATTGACGTGGTCCACTGCCAAATCGCATGGGCAAAAATACTCGCGATTTGCGCATCCTGCAGCCCATTCTGCATGAGATGGGTCGAAGGTAGCCTGGATGAGTGGAAGAAGTGTTGCATGTGTGCCATTTCGCCTCACAAGTCGGCGTATGCGCTCCTCAATCTGCCACTCTATCGCACATTGACGTGGTCCACTGCCAAATCGCATGGGCAAAAATACTCGCGATTTGCGCATCCTGCAGCCCATTCTGCATGAGATGGGTCGAAGGTAGCCTGGATGAGTGGAAGAAGTGTTGCATGTGTGCCATTTCGCCTCACAAGTCGGCGTATGCGCTCCTCAATCTGCCACTCTATCGCACATTGACGTGGTCCACTGCCAAATCGCATGGGCAAAAATACTCGCGATTTGCGCATCCTGCAGCCCATTCTGCATGAGATGGGTCGAAGGTAGCCTGGATGAGTGGAAGAAGTGTTGCATGTGTGCCATTTCGCCTCACAAGTCGGCGTATGCGCTCCTCAATCTGCCACTCTATCGCACATTGACGTGGTCCACTGCCAAATCGCATGGGCAAAAATACTCGCGATTTGCGCATCCTGCAGCCCATTCTGCATGAGATGGGTCGAAGGTAGCCTGGATGAGTGGAAGAAGTGTTGCATGTGTGCCATTTCGCCTCACAAGTCGGCGTATGCGCTCCTCAATCTGCCACTCTATCGCACATTGACGTGGTCCACTGCCAAATCGCATGGGCAAAAATACTCGCGATTTGCGCATCCTGCAGCCCATTCTGCATGAGATGGGTCGAAGGTAGCCTGGATGAGTGGAAGAAGTGTTGCATGTGTGCCATTTCGCCTCACAAGTCGGCGTATGCGCTCCTCAATCTGCCACTCTATCGCACATTGACGTGGTCCACTGCCAAATCGCATGGGCAAAAATACTCGCGATTTGCGCATCCTGCAGCCCATTCTGCATGAGATGGGTCGAAGGTAGCCTGGATGAGTGGAAGAAGTGTTGCATGTGTGCCATTTCGCCTCACAAGTCGGCGTATGCGCTCCTCAATCTGCCACTCTATCGCACATTGACGTGGTCCACTGCCAAATCGCATGGGCAAAAATACTCGCGATTTGCGCATCCTGCAGCCCATTCTGCATGAGATGGGTCGAAGGTAGCCTGGATGAGTGGAAGAAGTGTTGCATGTGTGCCATTTCGCCTCACAAGTCGGCGTATGCGCTCCTCAATCTGCCACTCTATCGCACATTGACGTGGTCCACTGCCAAATCGCATGGGCAAAAATACTCGCGATTTGCGCATCCTGCAGCCCATTCTGCATGAGATGGGTCGAAGGTAGCCTGGATGAGTGGAAGAAGTGTTGCATGTGTGCCATTTCGCCTCACAAGTCGGCGTATGCGCTCCTCAATCTGCCACTCTATCGCACATTGACGTGGTCCACTGCCAAATCGCATGGGCAAAAATACTCGCGATTTGCGCATCCTGCAGCCCATTCTGCATGAGATGGGTCGAAGGTAGCCTGGATGAGTGGAAGAAGTGTTGCATGTGTGCCATTTCGCCTCACAAGTCGGCGTATGCGCTCCTCAATCTGCCACTCTATCGCACATTGACGTGGTCCACTGCCAAATCGCATGGGCAAAAATACTCGCGATTTGCGCATCCTGCAGCCCATTCTGCATGAGATGGGTCGAAGGTAGCCTGGATGAGTGGAAGAAGTGTTGCATGTGTGCCATTTCGCCTCACAAGTCGGCGTATGCGCTCCTCAATCTGCCACTCTATCGCACATTGACGTGGTCCACTGCCAAATCGCATGGGCAAAAATACTCGCGATTTGCGCATCCTGCAGCCCATTCTGCATGAGATGGGTCGAAGGTAGCCTGGATGAGTGGAAGAAGTGTTGCATGTGTGCCATTTCGCCTCACAAGTCGGCGTATGCGCTCCTCAATCTGCCACTCTATCGCACATTGACGTGGTCCACTGCCAAATCGCATGGGCAAAAATACTCGCGATTTGCGCATCCTGCAGCCCATTCTGCATGAGATGGGTCGAAGGTAGCCTGAATGAGTGGAAGAAGTGTTGCATGTGTGCCATTTCGCCTCACAAGTCGGCGTATGCGCTCCTCAATCTGCCACTCTATCGCACATTGACGTGGTCCACTGCCAAATCGCATGGGCAAAAATACTCGCGATTTGCGCATCCTGCAGCCCATTCTGCATGAGATGGGTCGAAGGTAGCCTGGATGAGTGGAAGAAGTGTTGCATGTGTGCCATTTCGCCTCACAAGTCGGCGTATGCGCTCCTCAATCTGCCACTCTATCGCACATTGACGTGGTCCACTGCCAAATCGCATGGGCAAAAATACTCGCGATTTGCGCATCCTGCAGCCCATTCTGCATGAGATGGGTCGAAGGAAGCCTGGATGAGTGGAAGAAGTGTTGCATGTGTGCCATTTCGCCTCACAAGTCGGCGTATGCGCTCCTCAATCTGCCACTCTATCGCACATTGACGTGGTCCACTGCCAAATCGCATGGGCAAAAATACTCGCGATTTGCGCATCCTGCAGCCCATTCTGCATGAGATGGGTCGAAGGTAGCCTGGATGAGTGGAAGAAGTGTTGCATGTGTGCCATTTCGCCTCACAAGTCGGCGTATGCGCTCCTCAATCTGCCACTCTATCGCACATTGACGTGGTCCACTGCCAAATCGCATGGGCAAAAATACTCGCGATTTGCGCATCCTGCAGCCCATTCTGCATGAGATGGGTCGAAGGTAGCCTGGATGAGTGGAAGAAGTGTTGCATGTGTGCCATTTCGCCTCACAAGTCGGCGTATGCGCTCCTCAATCTGCCACTCTATCGCACATTGACGTGGTCCACTGCCAAATCGCATGGGCAAAAATACTCGCGATTTGCGCATCCTGCAGCCCATTCTGCATGAGATGGGTCGAAGGTAGCCTGGATGAGTGGAAGAAGTGTTGCATGTGTGCCATTTCGCCTCACAAGTCGGCGTATGCGCTCCTCAATCTGCCACTCTATCGCACATTGACGTGGTCCACTGCCAAATCGCATGGGCAAAAATACTCGCGATTTGCGCATCCTGCAGCCCATTCTGCATGAGATGGGTCGAAGGTAGCCTGGATGAGTGGAAGAAGTGTTGCATGTGTGCCATTTCGCCTCACAAGTCGGCGTATGCGCTCCTCAATCTGCCACTCTATCGCACATTGACGTGGTCCACTGCCAAATCGCATGGGCAAAAATACTCGCGATTTGCGCATCCTGCAGCCCATTCTGCATGAGATGGGTCGAAGGTAGCCTGGATGAGTGGAAGAAGTGTTGCATGTGTGCCATTTCGCCTCACAAGTCGGCGTATGCGCTCCTCAATCTGCCACTCTATCGCACATTGACGTGGTCCACTGCCAAATCGCATGGGCAAAAATACTCGCGATTTGCGCATCCTGCAGCCCATTCTGCATGAGATGGGTCGAAGGTAGCCTGGATGAGTGGAAGAAGTGTTGCATGTGTGCCATTTCGCCTCACAAGTCGGCGTATGCGCTCCTCAATCTGCCACTCTATCGCACATTGACGTGGTCCACTGCCAAATCGCATGGGCAAAAATACTCGCGATTTGCGCATCCTGCAGCCCATTCTGCATGAGATGGGTCGAAGGTAGCCTGGATGAGTGGAAGAAGTGTTGCATGTGTGCCATTTCGCCTCACAAGTCGGCGTATGCGCTCCTCAATCTGCCACTCTATCGCACATTGACGTGGTCCACTGCCAAATCGCATGGGCAAAAATACTCGCGATTTGCGCATCCTGCAGCCCATTCTGCATGAGATGGGTCGAAGGTAGCCTGGATGAGTGGAAGAAGTGTTGCATGTGTGCCATTTCGCCTCACAAGTCGGCGTATGCGCTCCTCAATCTGCCACTCTATCGCACATTGACGTGGTCCACTGCCAAATCGCATGGGCAAAAATACTCGCGATTTGCGCATCCTGCAGCCCATTCTGCATGAGATGGGTCGAAGGTAGCCTGGATGAGTGGAAGAAGTGTTGCATGTGTGCCATTTCGCCTCACAAGTCGGCGTATGCGCTCCTCAATCTGCCACTCTATCGCACATTGACGTGGTCCACTGCCAAATCGCATGGGCAAAAATACTCGCGATTTGCGCATCCTGCAGCCCATTCTGCATGAGATGGGTCGAAGGTAGCCTGGATGAGTGGAAGAAGTGTTGCATGTGTGCCATTTCGCCTCACAAGTCGGCGTATGCGCTCCTCAATCTGCCACTCTATCGCACATTGACGTGGTCCACTGCCAAATCGCATGGGCAAAAATACTCGCGATTTGCGCATCCTGCAGCCCATTCTGCATGAGATGGGTCGAAGGTAGCCTGGATGAGTGGAAGAAGTGTTGCATGTGTGCCATTTCGCCTCACAAGTCGGCGTATGCGCTCCTCAATCTGCCACTCTATCGCACATTGACGTGGTCCACTGCCAAATCGCATGGGCAAAAATACTCGCGATTTGCGCATCCTGCAGCCCATTCTGCATGAGATGGGTCGAAGGTAGCCTGGATGAGTGGAAGAAGTGTTGCATGTGTGCCATTTCGCCTCACAAGTCGGCGTATGCGCTCCTCAATCTGCCACTCTATCGCACATTGACGTGGTCCACTGCCAAATCGCATGGGCAAAAATACTCGCGATTTGCGCATCCTGCAGCCCATTCTGCATGAGATGGGTCGAAGGAAGCCTGGATGAGTGGAAGAAGTGTTGCATGTGTGCCATTTCGCCTCACAAGTCGGCGTATGCGCTCCTCAATCTGCCACTCTATCGCACATTGACGTGGTCCACTGCCAAATCGCATGGGCAAAAATACTCGCGATTTGCGCATCCTGCAGCCCATTCTGCATGAGATGGGTCGAAGGTAGCCTGGATGAGTGGAAGAAGTGTTGCATGTGTGCCATTTCGCCTCACAAGTCGGCGTATGCGCTCCTCAATCTGCCACTCTATCGCACATTGACGTGGTCCACTGCCAAATCGCATGGGCAAAAATACTCGCGATTTGCGCATCCTGCAGCCCATTCTGCATGAGATGGGTCGAAGGTAGCCTGGATGAGTGGAAGAAGTGTTGCATGTGTGCCATTTCGCCTCACAAGTCGGCGTATGCGCTCCTCAATCTGCCACTCTATCGCACATTGACGTGGTCCACTGCCAAATCGCATGGGCAAAAATACTCGCGATTTGCGCATCCTGCAGCCCATTCTGCATGAGATGGGTCGAAGGTAGCCTGGATGAGTGGAAGAAGTGTTGCATGTGTGCCATTTCGCCTCACAAGTCGGCGTATGCGCTCCTCAATCTGCCACTCTATCGCACATTGACGTGGTCCACTGCCAAATCGCATGGGCAAAAATACTCGCGATTTGCGCATCCTGCAGCCCATTCTGCATGAGATGGGTCGAAGGTAGCCTGGATGAGTGGAAGAAGTGTTGCATGTGTGCCATTTCGCCTCACAAGTCGGCGTATGCGCTCCTCAATCTGCCACTCTATCGCACATTGACGTGGTCCACTGCCAAATCGCATGGGCAAAAATACTCGCGATTTGCGCATCCTGCAGCCCATTCTGCATGAGATGGGTCGAAGGTAGCCTGGATGAGTGGAAGAAGTGTTGCATGTGTGCCATTTCGCCTCACAAGTCGGCGTATGCGCTCCTCAATCTGCCACTCTATCGCACATTGACGTGGTCCACTGCCAAATCGCATGGGCAAAAATACTCGCGATTTGCGCATCCTGCAGCCCATTCTGCATGAGATGGGTCGAAGGTAGCCTGGATGAGTGGAAGAAGTGTTGCATGTGTGCCATTTCGCCTCACAAGTCGGCGTATGCGCTCCTCAATCTGCCACTCTATCGCACATTGACGTGGTCCACTGCCAAATCGCATGGGCAAAAATACTCGCGATTTGCGCATCCTGCAGCCCATTCTGCATGAGATGGGTCGAAGGTAGCCTGGATGAGTGGAAGAAGTGTTGCATGTGTGCCATTTCGCCTCACAAGTCGGCGTATGCGCTCCTCAATCTGCCACTCTATCGCACATTGACGTGGTCCACTGCCAAATCGCATGGGCAAAAATACTCGCGATTTGCGCATCCTGCAGCCCATTCTGCATGAGATGGGTCGAAGGAAGCCTGGATGAGTGGAAGAAGTGTTGCATGTGTGCCATTTCGCCTCACAAGTCGGCGTATGCGCTCCTCAATCTGCCACTCTATCGCACATTGACGTGGTCCACTGCCAAATCGCATGGGCAAAAATACTCGCGATTTGCGCATCCTGCAGCCCATTCTGCATGAGATGGGTCGAAGGTAGCCTGGATGAGTGGAAGAAGTGTTGCATGTGTGCCATTTCGCCTCACAAGTCGGCGTATGCGCTCCTCAATCTGCCACTCTATCGCACATTGACGTGGTCCACTGCCAAATCGCATGGGCAAAAATACTCGCGATTTGCGCATCCTGCAGCCCATTCTGCATGAGATGGGTCGAAGGTAGCCTGGATGAGTGGAAGAAGTGTTGCATGTGTGCCATTTCGCCTCACAAGTCGGCGTATGCGCTCCTCAATCTGCCACTCTATCGCACATTGACGTGGTCCACTGCCAAATCGCATGGGCAAAAATACTCGCGATTTGCGCATCCTGCAGCCCATTCTGCATGAGATGGGTCGAAGGTAGCCTGGATGAGTGGAAGAAGTGTTGCATGTGTGCCATTTCGCCTCACAAGTCGGCGTATGCGCTCCTCAATCTGCCACTCTATCGCACATTGACGTGGTCCACTGCCAAATCGCATGGGCAAAAATACTCGCGATTTGCGCATCCTGCAGCCCATTCTGCATGAGATGGGTCGAAGGTAGCCTGGATGAGTGGAAGAAGTGTTGCATGTGTGCCATTTCGCCTCACAAGTCGGCGTATGCGCTCCTCAATCTGCCACTCTATCGCACATTGACGTGGTCCACTGCCAAATCGCATGGGCAAAAATACTCGCGATTTGCGCATCCTGCAGCCCATTCTGCATGAGATGGGTCGAAGGTAGCCTGGATGAGTGGAAGAAGTGTTGCATGTGTGCCATTTCGCCTCACAAGTCGGCGTATGCGCTCCTCAATCTGCCACTCTATCGCACATTGACGTGGTCCACTGCCAAATCGCATGGGCAAAAATACTCGCGATTTGCGCATCCTGCAGCCCATTCTGCATGAGATGGGTCGAAGGTAGCCTGGATGAGTGGAAGAAGTGTTGCATGTGTGCCATTTCGCCTCACAAGTCGGCGTATGCGCTCCTCAATCTGCCACTCTATCGCACATTGACGTGGTCCACTGCCAAATCGCATGGGCAAAAATACTCGCGATTTGCGCATCCTGCAGCCCATTCTGCATGAGATGGGTCGAAGGTAGCCTGGATGAGTGGAAGAAGTGTTGCATGTGTGCCATTTCGCCTCACAAGTCGGCGTATGCGCTCCTCAATCTGCCACTCTATCGCACATTGACGTGGTCCACTGCCAAATCGCATGGGCAAAAATACTCGCGATTTGCGCATCCTGCAGCCCATTCTGCATGAGATGGGTCGAAGGTAGCCTGGATGAGTGGAAGAAGTGTTGCATGTGTGCCATTTCGCCTCACAAGTCGGCGTATGCGCTCCTCAATCTGCCACTCTATCGCACATTGACGTGGTCCACTGCCAAATCGCATGGGCAAAAATACTCGCGATTTGCGCATCCTGCAGCCCATTCTGCATGAGATGGGTCGAAGGTAGCCTGGATGAGTGGAAGAAGTGTTGCATGTGTGCCATTTCGCCTCACAAGTCGGCGTATGCGCTCCTCAATCTGCCACTCTATCGCACATTGACGTGGTCCACTGCCAAATCGCATGGGCAAAAATACTCGCGATTTGCGCATCCTGCAGCCCATTCTGCATGAGATGGGTCGAAGGAAGCCTGGATGAGTGGAAGAAGTGTTGCATGTGTGCCATTTCGCCTCACAAGTCGGCGTATGCGCTCCTCAATCTGCCACTCTATCGCACATTGACGTGGTCCACTGCCAAATCGCATGGGCAAAAATACTCGCGATTTGCGCATCCTGCAGCCCATTCTGCATGAGATGGGTCGAAGGTAGCCTGGATGAGTGGAAGAAGTGTTGCATGTGTGCCATTTCGCCTCACAAGTCGGCGTATGCGCTCCTCAATCTGCCACTCTATCGCACATTGACGTGGTCCACTGCCAAATCGCATGGGCAAAAATACTCGCGATTTGCGCATCCTGCAGCCCATTCTGCATGAGATGGGTCGAAGGTAGCCTGGATGAGTGGAAGAAGTGTTGCATGTGTGCCATTTCGCCTCACAAGTCGGCGTATGCGCTCCTCAATCTGCCACTCTATCGCACATTGACGTGGTCCACTGCCAAATCGCATGGGCAAAAATACTCGCGATTTGCGCATCCTGCAGCCCATTCTGCATGAGATGGGTCGAAGGTAGCCTGGATGAGTGGAAGAAGTGTTGCATGTGTGCCATTTCGCCTCACAAGTCGGCGTATGCGCTCCTCAATCTGCCACTCTATCGCACATTGACGTGGTCCACTGCCAAATCGCATGGGCAAAAATACTCGCGATTTGCGCATCCTGCAGCCCATTCTGCATGAGATGGGTCGAAGGTAGCCTGGATGAGTGGAAGAAGTGTTGCATGTGTGCCATTTCGCCTCACAAGTCGGCGTATGCGCTCCTCAATCTGCCACTCTATCGCACATTGACGTGGTCCACTGCCAAATCGCATGGGCAAAAATACTCGCGATTTGCGCATCCTGCAGCCCATTCTGCATGAGATGGGTCGAAGGTAGCCTGGATGAGTGGAAGAAGTGTTGCATGTGTGCCATTTCGCCTCACAAGTCGGCGTATGCGCTCCTCAATCTGCCACTCTATCGCACATTGACGTGGTCCACTGCCAAATCGCATGGGCAAAAATACTCGCGATTTGCGCATCCTGCAGCCCATTCTGCATGAGATGGGTCGAAGGTAGCCTGGATGAGTGGAAGAAGTGTTGCATGTGTGCCATTTCGCCTCACAAGTCGGCGTATGCGCTCCTCAATCTGCCACTCTATCGCACATTGACGTGGTCCACTGCCAAATCGCATGGGCAAAAATACTCGCGATTTGCGCATCCTGCAGCCCATTCTGCATGAGATGGGTCGAAGGAAGCCTGGATGAGTGGAAGAAGTGTTGCATGTGTGCCATTTCGCCTCACAAGTCGGCGTATGCGCTCCTCAATCTGCCACTCTATCGCACATTGACGTGGTCCACTGCCAAATCGCATGGGCAAAAATACTCGCGATTTGCGCATCCTGCAGCCCATTCTGCATGAGATGGGTCGAAGGAAGCCTGGATGAGTGGAAGAAGTGTTGCATGTGTGCCATTTCGCCTCACAAGTCGGCGTATGCGCTCCTCAATCTGCCACTCTATCGCACATTGACGTGGTCCACTGCCAAATCGCATGGGCAAAAATACTCGCGATTTGCGCATCCTGCAGCCCATTCTGCATGAGATGGGTCGAAGGTAGCCTGGATGAGTGGAAGAAGTGTTGCATGTGTGCCATTTCGCCTCACAAGTCGGCGTATGCGCTCCTCAATCTGCCACTCTATCGCACATTGACGTGGTCCACTGCCAAATCGCATGGGCAAAAATACTCGCGATTTGCGCATCCTGCAGCCCATTCTGCATGAGATGGGTCGAAGGTAGCCTGGATGAGTGGAAGAAGTGTTGCATGTGTGCCATTTCGCCTCACAAGTCGGCGTATGCGCTCCTCAATCTGCCACTCTATCGCACATTGACGTGGTCCACTGCCAAATCGCATGGGCAAAAATACTCGCGATTTGCGCATCCTGCAGCCCATTCTGCATGAGATGGGTCGAAGGTAGCCTGGATGAGTGGAAGAAGTGTTGCATGTGTGCCATTTCGCCTCACAAGTCGGCGTATGCGCTCCTCAATCTGCCACTCTATCGCACATTGACGTGGTCCACTGCCAAATCGCATGGGCAAAAATACTCGCGATTTGCGCATCCTGCAGCCCATTCTGCATGAGATGGGTCGAAGGAAGCCTGGATGAGTGGAAGAAGTGTTGCATGTGTGCCATTTCGCCTCACAAGTCGGCGTATGCGCTCCTCAATCTGCCACTCTATCGCACATTGACGTGGTCCACTGCCAAATCGCATGGGCAAAAATACTCGCGATTTGCGCATCCTGCAGCCCATTCTGCATGAGATGGGTCGAAGGTAGCCTGGATGAGTGGAAGAAGTGTTGCATGTGTGCCATTTCGCCTCACAAGTCGGCGTATGCGCTCCTCAATCTGCCACTCTATCGCACATTGACGTGGTCCACTGCCAAATCGCATGGGCAAAAATACTCGCGATTTGCGCATCCTGCAGCCCATTCTGCATGAGATGGGTCGAAGGTAGCCTGGATGAGTGGAAGAAGTGTTGCATGTGTGCCATTTCGCCTCACAAGTCGGCGTATGCGCTCCTCAATCTGCCACTCTATCGCACATTGACGTGGTCCACTGCCAAATCGCATGGGCAAAAATACTCGCGATTTGCGCATCCTGCAGCCCATTCTGCATGAGATGGGTCGAAGGTAGCCTGGATGAGTGGAAGAAGTGTTGCATGTGTGCCATTTCGCCTCACAAGTCGGCGTATGCGCTCCTCAATCTGCCACTCTATCGCACATTGACGTGGTCCACTGCCAAATCGCATGGGCAAAAATACTCGCGATTTGCGCATCCTGCAGCCCATTCTGCATGAGATGGGTCGAAGGTAGCCTGGATGAGTGGAAGAAGTGTTGCATGTGTGCCATTTCGCCTCACAAGTCGGCGTATGCGCTCCTCAATCTGCCACTCTATCGCACATTGACGTGGTCCACTGCCAAATCGCATGGGCAAAAATACTCGCGATTTGCGCATCCTGCAGCCCATTCTGCATGAGATGGGTCGAAGGAAGCCTGGATGAGTGGAAGAAGTGTTGCATGTGTGCCATTTCGCCTCACAAGTCGGCGTATGCGCTCCTCAATCTGCCACTCTATCGCACATTGACGTGGTCCACTGCCAAATCGCATGGGCAAAAATACTCGCGATTTGCGCATCCTGCAGCCCATTCTGCATGAGATGGGTCGAAGGTAGCCTGGATGAGTGGAAGAAGTGTTGCATGTGTGCCATTTCGCCTCACAAGTCGGCGTATGCGCTCCTCAATCTGCCACTCTATCGCACATTGACGTGGTCCACTGCCAAATCGCATGGGCAAAAATACTCGCGATTTGCGCATCCTGCAGCCCATTCTGCATGAGATGGGTCGAAGGTAGCCTGGATGAGTGGAAGAAGTGTTGCATGTGTGCCATTTCGCCTCACAAGTCGGCGTATGCGCTCCTCAATCTGCCACTCTATCGCACATTGACGTGGTCCACTGCCAAATCGCATGGGCAAAAATACTCGCGATTTGCGCATCCTGCAGCCCATTCTGCATGAGATGGGTCGAAGGTAGCCTGGATGAGTGGAAGAAGTGTTGCATGTGTGCCATTTCGCCTCACAAGTCGGCGTATGCGCTCCTCAATCTGCCACTCTATCGCACATTGACGTGGTCCACTGCCAAATCGCATGGGCAAAAATACTCGCGATTTGCGCATCCTGCAGCCCATTCTGCATGAGATGGGTCGAAGGAAGCCTGGATGAGTGGAAGAAGTGTTGCATGTGTGCCATTTCGCCTCACAAGTCGGCGTATGCGCTCCTCAATCTGCCACTCTATCGCACATTGACGTGGTCCACTGCCAAATCGCATGGGCAAAAATACTCGCGATTTGCGCATCCTGCAGCCCATTCTGCATGAGATGGGTCGAAGGAAGCCTGGATGAGTGGAAGAAGTGTTGCATGTGTGCCATTTCGCCTCACAAGTCGGCGTATGCGCTCCTCAATCTGCCACTCTATCGCACATTGACGTGGTCCACTGCCAAATCGCATGGGCAAAAATACTCGCGATTTGCGCATCCTGCAGCCCATTCTGCATGAGATGGGTCGAAGGTAGCCTGGATGAGTGGAAGAAGTGTTGCATGTGTGCCATTTCGCCTCACAAGTCGGCGTATGCGCTCCTCAATCTGCCACTCTATCGCACATTGACGTGGTCCACTGCCAAATCGCATGGGCAAAAATACTCGCGATTTGCGCATCCTGCAGCCCATTCTGCATGAGATGGGTCGAAGGTAGCCTGGATGAGTGGAAGAAGTGTTGCATGTGTGCCATTTCGCCTCACAAGTCGGCGTATGCGCTCCTCAATCTGCCACTCTATCGCACATTGACGTGGTCCACTGCCAAATCGCATGGGCAAAAATACTCGCGATTTGCGCATCCTGCAGCCCATTCTGCATGAGATGGGTCGAAGGTAGCCTGGATGAGTGGAAGAAGTGTTGCATGTGTGCCATTTCGCCTCACAAGTCGGCGTATGCGCTCCTCAATCTGCCACTCTATCGCACATTGACGTGGTCCACTGCCAAATCGCATGGGCAAAAATACTCGCGATTTGCGCATCCTGCAGCCCATTCTGCATGAGATGGGTCGAAGGAAGCCTGGATGAGTGGAAGAAGTGTTGCATGTGTGCCATTTCGCCTCACAAGTCGGCGTATGCGCTCCTCAATCTGCCACTCTATCGCACATTGACGTGGTCCACTGCCAAATCGCATGGGCAAAAATACTCGCGATTTGCGCATCCTGCAGCCCATTCTGCATGAGATGGGTCGAAGGTAGCCTGGATGAGTGGAAGAAGTGTTGCATGTGTGCCATTTCGCCTCACAAGTCGGCGTATGCGCTCCTCAATCTGCCACTCTATCGCACATTGACGTGGTCCACTGCCAAATCGCATGGGCAAAAATACTCGCGATTTGCGCATCCTGCAGCCCATTCTGCATGAGATGGGTCGAAGGTAGCCTGGATGAGTGGAAGAAGTGTTGCATGTGTGCCATTTCGCCTCACAAGTCGGCGTATGCGCTCCTCAATCTGCCACTCTATCGCACATTGACGTGGTCCACTGAATCGCATGGGCAAAAATACGCGATTTTTGCCCATGCCGTCAAATGAGTTTGCATACTCATGCAGAATGGGCTGCAGGATGCGCAAATCGCGAGTATTTTTGCCCATGCGATTTGGCAGTGGACACGTCAATGTGCGATAGAGTGGCAGATTGAGGAGCGCATACGCCGACTTGTGAGGCGAAATGGCACATGCACACTTCACAGGCTACCTTCGACCCATCTCATGCAGAATGGGCTGCAGGATGCGCAAATCGCGAGTATTTTTGCCCATGCGATTTGGCAGTGGGTCAATGTGCGATAGAGTGGCAGATTGAGGAGCGCATACGCCGACTTGTGAGGCGAAATGGCACACATGCAACACTTCTTCACTCATCCAGGCTACCTTCGACCCATCTCATGCAGAATGGGCTGCAGGATGCGCAAATCGCGAGTATTTTTGCCCATGCGATTTGGCAGTGGACCACGTCAATGTGCGATAGAGTGGCAGATTGAGGAGCGCATACGCCGACTTGTGAGGCGAAATGGCACACATGCCACTTCTTCCACTCATCCAGGCTACCTTCGACCCATCTCATGCAGAATGGGCTGCAGGATGCGCAAATCGCGAGTATTTTTGCCCATGCGATTTGGCAGTGGACCACGTCAATGTGCGATAGAGTGGCAGATTGAGGAGCGCATACGCCGACTTGTGAGGCGAAATGGCACACATGCAACACTTCTTCCACTCATCCAGGCTACCTTCGACCCATCTCATGCAGAATGGGCTGCAGGATGCGCAAATCGCGAGTATTTTTGCCCATGCGATTTGGCAGTGGACCACGTCAATGTGCGATAGAGTGGCAGATTGAGGAGCGCATACGCCGACTTGTGAGGCGAAATGGCACACATGCAACACTTCTTCCACTCATCCAGGCTACCTTCGACCCATCTCATGCAGAATGGGCTGCAGGATGCGCAAATCGCGAGTATTTTTGCCATGCGATTTGGCAGTGGACCACGTCAATGTGCGATAGAGTGGCAGATTGAGGAGCGCATACGCCGACTTGTGAGGCGAAATGGCACACATGCAACACTTCTTCCACTCATCAGGCTACCTTCGACCCATCTCATGCAGAATGGGCTGCAGGATGCGCAAATCGCGAGTATTTTTGCCCATGCGATTTGGCAGTGGACCACGTCAATGTGCGATAGAGTGGCAGATTGAGGAGCGCATACGCCGACTTGTGAGGCGAAATGGCACACATGCAACACTTCTTCCACTCATCAGGCTACCTTCGACCCATCTCATGCAGAATGGGCTGCAGGATGCGCAAATCGCGAGTATTTTTGCCCATGCGATTTGGCAGTGGACCACGTCAATGTGCGATAGAGTGGCAGATTGAGGAGCGCATACGCCGACTTGTGAGGCGAAATGGCACACATGCAACACTTCTTCCACTCATCCAGGCTACTTCGACCCATCTCATGCAGAATGGGCTGCAGGATGCGCAAATCGCGAGTATTTTTGCCCATGCGATTTGGCAGTGGACGACGTCAATGTGCGATAGAGTGGCAGATTGAGGAGCGCATACGCCGACTTGTGAGGCGAAATGGCACACATGCAACACTTCTTCCACTCATCCAGGCTACCTTCGACCCATCTCATGCAGAATGGGCTGCAGGATGCGCAAATCGCGAGTATTTTTGCCCATGCGATTTGGCAGTGGACCACGTCAATGTGCGATAGAGTGGCAGATTGAGGAGCGCATACGCCGACTTGTGAGGCGAAATGGCACACATGCAACACTTCTTCCACTCATCAGGCTACCTTCGACCCATCTCATGCAGAATGGGCTGCAGGATGCGCAAATCGCGAGTATTTTTGCCCATGCGATTTGGCAGTGGACCACGTCAATGTGCGATAGAGTGGCAGATTGAGGAGCGCATACGCCGACTTGTGAGGCGAAATGGCACACATGCAACACTTCTTCCACTCATCCAGGCTACCTTCGACCATCTCATGCAGAATGGGCTGCAGGATGCGCAAATCGCGAGTATTTTTGCCCATGCGATTTGGCAGTGGACCACGTCAATGTGCGATAGAGTGGCAGATTGAGGAGCGCATACGCCGACTTGTGAGGCGAAATGGCACACATGCAACACTTCTTCCACTCATCCAGGCTACCTTCGACCCATCTCATGCAGAATGGGCTGCAGGATGCGCAAATCGCGAGTATTTTTGCCCATGCGATTTGGCAGTGGACCACGTCAATGTGCGATAGAGTGGCAGATTGAGGAGCGCATACGCCGACTTGTGAGGCGAAATGGCACACATGCAACACTTCTTCCACTCATCCAGGCTACCTTCGACCCATCTCATGCAGAATGGGCTGCAGGATGCGCAAATCGCGAGTATTTTTGCCCATGCGATTTGGCAGTGGACCACGTCAATGTGCGATAGAGTGGCAGATTGAGGAGCGCATACGCCGACTTGTGAGGCGAAATGGCACACATGCAACACTTCTTCCACTCATCCAGGCTACCTTCGACCCATCTCATGCAGAATGGGCTGCAGATGCGCAAATCGCGAGTATTTTTGCCCATGCGATTTGGCAGTGGACCACGTCAATGTGCGATAGAGTGGCAGATTGAGGAGCGCATACGCCGACTTGTGAGGCGAAATGGCACACATGCAACACTTCTTCCACTCATCCAGGCTACGTTCGACCCATCTCATGCAGAATGGGATGCAGGATGCGCAAATCGCGAGTATTTTTGCCCATGCGATTTGGCAGTGGACCACGTCAATGTGCGATAGAGTGGCAGATTGAGGAGCGCATACGCCGACTTGTGAGGCGAAATGGCACACATGCAACACTTCTTCCACTCATCCAGGCTCCTTCGACCCATCTCATGCAGAATGGGCTGCAGGATGCGCAAATCGCGAGTATTTTTGCCCATGCGATTTGGCAGTGGACCACGTCAATGTGCGATAGAGTGGCAGATTGAGGAGCGCATACGCCGACTTGTGAGGCGAAATGGCACACATGCAACTCACTTCTTCCACTCATTCAGGCTACGTTCGACCCATCTCATGCAGAATGGGCTGCAGGATGCGCAAATCGCGAGTATTTTTGCCCATGCGATTTGGCAGTGGACCACGTCAATGTGCGATAGAGTGGCAGATTGAGGAGCGCATACGCCGACTTGTGAGGCGAAATGGCACACATGCAACACTTCTTCCACTCATCAGGCTACCTTCGACCCATCTCATGCAGAATGGGATGCAGGATGCGCAAATCGCGAGTATTTTTGCCCATGCGATTTGGCAGTGGACCACGTCAATGTGCGATAGAGTGGCAGATTGAGGAGCGCATACGCCGACTTGTGAGGCGAAATGGCACACATGCAACACTTCTTCCACTCATCAGGCTACCTTCGACCCATCTCATGCAGAATGGGCTGCAGGATGCGCAAATCGCGAGTATTTTTGCCCATGCGATTTGGCAGTGGACCACGTCAATGTGCGATAGAGTGGCAGATTGAGGAGCGCATACGCCGACTTGTGAGGCGAAATGGCACACATGCAACACTTCTTCCACTCATTCAGGCTACCTTCGACCCATCTCATGCAGAATGGGCTGCAGGATGCGCAAATCGCGAGTATTTTTGCCCATGCGATTTGGCAGTGGACCACGTCAATGTGCGATAGAGTGGCAGATTGAGGAGCGCATACGCCGACTTGTGAGGCGAAATGGCACACATGCAACACTTCTTCCACTCATCCAGGCTACTTCGACCCATCTCATGCAGAATGGGCTGCAGGATGCGCAAATCGCGAGTATTTTTGCCCATGCGATTTGGCAGTGGACCACGTCAATGTGCGATAGAGTGGCAGATTGAGGAGCGCATACGCCGACTTGTGAGGCGAAATGGCACACATGCAACACTTCTTCCACTCATCCAGGCTACCTTCGACCCATCTCATGCAGAATGGGCTGCAGGATGCGCAAATCGCGAGTATTTTTGCCCATGCGATTTGGCAGTGGACCACGTCAATGTGCGATAGAGTGGCAGATTGAGGACCGCATACGCCGACTTGTGAGGCGAAATGGCACACATGCAACACTTCTTCCACTCATCCAGGCTACCTTCGACCATCTCATGCAGAATGGGCTGCAGGATGCGCAAATCGCGAGTATTTTTGCCCATGCGATTTGGCAGTGGACCACGTCAATGTGCGATAGAGTGGCAGATTGAGGAGCGCATACGCCGACTTGTGAGGCGAAATGGCACACATGCAACACTTCTTCCACTCATCCAGGCTACCTTCGACCCATCTCATGCAGAATGGGCTGCAGGATGCGCAAATCGCGAGTATTTTTGCCCATGCGATTTGGCAGTGGACCACGTCAATGTGCGATAGAGTGGCAGATTGAGGAGCGCATACGCCGACTTGTGAGGCGAAATGGCACACATGCAACACTTCTTCCACTCATCCAGGCTACCTTCGACCCATCTCATGCAGAATGGGCTGCAAGGATGCGCAAATCGCGAGTATTTTTGCCCATGCGATTTGGCAGTGGACACGTCAATGTGCGATAGAGTGGCAGATTGAGGAGCGCATACGCCGACTTGTGAGGCGAAATGGCACACATGCAACACTTCTTCCACTCATCAGGCTACCTTCGACCCATCTCATGCAGAATGGGCTGCAGGATGCGCAAATCGCGAGTATTTTTGCCCATGCGATTTGGCAGTGGACCACGTCAATGTGCGATAGAGTGGCAGATTGAGGAGCGCATACGCCGACTTGTGAGGCGAAATGGCACACATGCAACATTCTTCCACTCATTCAGGCTACCTTCGACCCATCTCATGCAGAATGGGCTGCAGGATGCGCAAATCGCGAGTATTTTTGCCCATGCGATTTGGCAGTGGACCACGTCAATGTGCGATAGAGTGGCAGATTGAGGAGCGCATACGCCGACTTGTGAGGCGAAATGGCACACATGCAACACTTCTTCCACTCATCAGGCTACTTCGACCCATCTCATGCAGAATGGGATGCAGGATGCGCAAATCGCGAGTATTTTTGCCCATGCGATTTGGCAGTGGACCACGTCAATGTGCGATAGAGTGGCAGATTGAGGACCGCATACGCCGACTTGTGAGGCGAAATGGCACACATGCAACACTTCTTCCACTCATTCAGGCTACCTTCGACCCATCTCATGCAGAATGGGCTGCAGGATGCGCAAATCGCGAGTATTTTTGCCCATGCGATTTGGCAGTGGACCACGTCAATGTGCGATAGAGTGGCAGATTGAGGAGCGCATACGCCGACTTGTGAGGCGAAATGGCACACATGCAACACTTCTTCCACTCATCCAGGCTTACCTTCGACCCATCTCATGCAGAATGGGCTGCAGGATGCGCAAATCGCGAGTATTTTTGCCCATGCGATTTGGCAGTGGACCACGTCAATGTGCGATAGAGTGGCAGATTGAGGAGCGCATACGCCGACTTGTGAGGCGAAATGGCACACATGCAACACTTCTTCCACTCATCCAGGCTACCTTCGACCCATCTCATGCAGAATGGGCTGCAGGATGCGCAAATCGCGAGTATTTTTGCCCATGCGATTTGGCAGTGGACCACGTCAATGTGCGATAGAGTGGCAGATTGAGGAGCGCATACGCCGACTTGTGAGGCGAAATGGCACACATGCAACACTTCTTCCACTCATCAGGCTACCTTCGACCCATCTCATGCAGAATGGGCTGCAGGATGCGCAAATCGCGAGTATTTTTGCCCATGCGATTTGGCAGTGGACCACGTCAATGTGCGATAGAGTGGCAGATTGAGGAGCGCATACGCCGACTTGTGAGGCGAAATGGCACACATGCAACACTTCTTCCACTCATTCAGGCTACCTTCGACCCATCTCATGCAGAATGGGCTGCAGGATGCGCAAATCGCGAGTATTTTTGCCCATGCGATTTGGCAGTGGACCACGTCAATGTGCGATAGAGTGGCAGATTGAGGAGCGCATACGCCGACTTGTGAGGCGAAATGGCACACATGCAACACTTCTTCCACTCATCCAGGCTACCTTCGACCCATCTCATGCAGAATGGGCTGCAGGATGCGCAAATCGCGAGTATTTTTGCCCATGCGATTTGGCAGTGGACCACGTCAATGTGCGATAGAGTGGCAGATTGAGGACCGCATACGCCGACTTGTGAGGCGAAATGGCACACATGCAACATCTTCCACTCATCCAGGCTACCTTCGACCCATCTCATGCAGAATGGGCTGCAGGATGCGCAAATCGCGAGTATTTTTGCCCATGCGATTTGGCAGTGGACCACGTCAATGTGCGATAGAGTGGCAGATTGAGGAGCGCATACGCCGACTTGTGAGGCGAAATGGCACACATGCAACACTTCTTCCACTCATCCAGGCTACCTTCGACCCATCTCATGCAGAATGGGCTGCAGGATGCGCAAATCGCGAGTATTTTTGCCCATGCGATTTGGCAGTGGACCACGTCAATGTGCGATAGAGTGGCAGATTGAGGAGCGCATACGCCGACTTGTGAGGCGAAATGGCACACATGCAACACTTCTTCCACTCATCCAGGCTACCTTCGACCCATCTCATGCAGAATGGGCTGCAGGATGCGCAAATCGCGAGTATTTTTGCCCATGCGATTTGGCAGTGGACCACGTCAATGTGCGATAGAGTGGCAGATTGAGGAGCGCATACGCCGACTTGTGAGGCGAAATGGCACACATGCAACACTTCTTCCACTCATCCAGGCTACCTTCGACCCATCTCATGCAGAATGGGCTGCAGGATGCGCAAATCGCGAGTATTTTTGCCCATGCGATTTGGCAGTGGACCACGTCAATGTGCGATAGAGTGGCAGATTGAGGAGCGCATACGCCGACTTGTGAGGCGAAATGGCACACATGCAACACTTCTTCCACTCATCAGGCTACCTTCGACCCATCTCATGCAGAATGGGCTGCAGGATGCGCAAATCGCGAGTATTTTTGCCCATGCGATTTGGCAGTGGACCACGTCAATGTGCGATAGAGTGGCAGATTGAGGAGCGCATACGCCGACTTGTGAGGCGAAATGGCACACATGCAACACTTCTTCCACTCATCAGGCTACTTCGACCCATCTCATGCAGAATGGGCTGCAAGGATGCGCAAATCGCGAGTATTTTTGCCCATGCGATTTGGCAGTGGACGACGTCAATGTGCGATAGAGTGGCAGATTGAGGAGCGCATACGCCGACTTGTGAGGCGAAATGGCACACATGCAACACTTCTTCCACTCATCCAGGCTCTTCGACCCATCTCATGCAGAATGGGCTGCAGGATGCGCAAATCGCGAGTATTTTTGCCCATGCGATTTGGCAGTGGACCACGTCAATGTGCGATAGAGTGGCAGATTGAGGAGCGCATACGCCGACTTGTGAGGCGAAATGGCACACATGCAACACTTCTTCCACTCATCCAGGCTACCTTCGACCCATCTCATGCAGAATGGGCTGCAGGATGCGCAAATCGCGAGTATTTTTGCCCATGCGATTTGGCAGTGGACCACGTCAATGTGCGATAGAGTGGCAGATTGAGGAGCGCATACGCGACTTGTGAGGCGAAATGGCACATGCAACACATGGTCTCATGCAGAATGGGCTGCAGGATGCGCAAATCGCGAGTATTTTTGCCCATGCGATTTGGCAGTGGACCACGTCAATGTGCGATAGAGTGGCAGATTGAGGAGCGCATACGCCGACTTGTGAGGCGAAATGGCACACATGCAACACTTCTTCCACTCATTCAGGCTCCTTCGACCCATCTCATGCAGAATGGGCTGCAGGATGCGCAAATCGCGAGTATTTTTGCCCATGCGATTTGGCAGTGGACCACGTCAATGTGCGATAGAGTGGCAGATTGAGGAGCGCATACGCCGACTTGTGAGGCGAAATGGCACACATGCAACACTTCTTCCACTCATCCAGGCTACCTTCGACCCATCTCATGCAGAATGGGCTGCAGGATGCGCAAATCGCGAGTATTTTTGCCCATGCGATTTGGCAGTGGACCACGTCAATGTGCGATAGAGTGGCAGATTGAGGAGCGCATACGCCGACTTGTGAGGCGAAATGGCACACATGCAACACTTCTTCCACTCATCAGGCTACTTCGACCATCTCATGCAGAATGGGCTGCAGGATGCGCAAATCGCGAGTATTTTTGCCCATGCGATTTGGCAGTGGACCACGTCAATGTGCGATAGAGTGGCAGATTGAGGAGCGCATACGCCGACTTGTGAGGCGAAATGGCACACATGCAACACTTCTTCCACTCATCAGGCTACCTTCGACCCATCTCATGCAGAATGGGCTGCAGGATGCGCAAATCGCGAGTATTTTTGCCCATGCGATTTGGCAGTGGACCACGTCAATGTGCGATAGAGTGGCAGATTGAGGAGCGCATACGCCGACTTGTGAGGCGAAATGGCACACATGCAACACTTCTTCCACTCATCCAGGCTACCTTCGACCCATCTCATGCAGAATGGGCTGCAGGATGCGCAAATCGCGAGTATTTTTGCCCATGCGATTTGGCAGTGGACCACGTCAATGTGCGATAGAGTGGCAGATTGAGGAGCGCATACGCCGACTTGTGAGGCGAAATGGCACACATGCAACACTTCTTCCACTCATCCAGGCTACTTCGACCCATCTCATGCAGAATGGGCTGCAGATGCGCAAATCGCGAGTATTTTTGCCCATGCGATTTGGCAGTGGACCACGTCAATGTGCGATAGAGTGGCAGATTGAGGAGCGCATACGCCGACTTGTGAGGCGAAATGGCACACATGCAACACTTTCTTCCACTCATCCAGGCTACCTTCGACCCATCTCATGCAGAATGGGCTGCAGGATGCGCAAATCGCGAGTATTTTTGCCCATGCGATTTGGCAGTGGACCACGTCAATGTGCGATAGAGTGGCAGATTGAGGAGCGCATACGCCGACTTGTGAGGCGAAATGGCACACATGCAACACTTCTTCCACTCATCCAGGCTACTTCGACCCATCTCATGCAGAATGGGCTGCAGGATGCGCAAATCGCGAGTATTTTTGCCCATGCGATTTGGCAGTGGACCACGTCAATGTGCGATAGAGTGGCAGATTGAGGAGCGCATACGCCGACTTGTGAGGCGAAATGGCACACATGCAACACTTCTTCCACTCATCAGGCTACCTTCGACCCATCTCATGCAGAATGGGCTGCAGGATGCGCAAATCGCGAGTATTTTTGCCCATGCGATTTGGCAGTGGACCACGTCAATGTGCGATAGAGTGGCAGATTGAGGAGCGCATACGCCGACTTGTGAGGCGAAATGGCACACATGCAACACTTCTTCCACTCATCCAGGCTACTTCGACCCATCTCATGCAGAATGGGCTGCAGGATGCGCAAATCGCGAGTATTTTTGCCCATGCGATTTGGCAGTGGACCACGTCAATGTGCGATAGAGTGGCAGATTGAGGAGCGCATACGCCGACTTGTGAGGCGAAATGGCACACATGCAACACTTCTTCCACTCATCCAGGCTACCTTCGACCCATCTCATGCAGAATGGGCTGCAGGATGCGCAAATCGCGAGTATTTTTGCCCATGCGATTTGGCAGTGGACCACGTCAATGTGCGATAGAGTGGCAGATTGAGGAGCGCATACGCCGACTTGTGAGGCGAAATGGCACACATGCAACACTTCTTCCACTCATCAGGCTACCTTCGACCCATCTCATGCAGAATGGGCTGCAGGATGCGCAAATCGCGAGTATTTTTGCCCATGCGATTTGGCAGTGGACCACGTCAATGTGCGATAGAGTGGCAGATTGAGGAGCGCATACGCGACTTGTGAGGCGAAATGGCACACATGCAACACTTCTTCCACTCATCCAGGCTACCTTCGACCCATCTCATGCAGAATGGGCTGCAGGATGCGCAAATCGCGAGTATTTTTGCCCATGCGATTTGGCAGTGGACCACGTCAATGTGCGATAGAGTGGCAGATTGAGGAGCGCATACGCCGACTTGTGAGGCGAAATGGCACACATGCAACACTTCTTCCACTCATCAGGCTACCTTCGACCCATCTCATGCAGAATGGGCTGCAGGATGCGCAAATCGCGAGTATTTTTGCCCATGCGATTTGGCAGTGGACCACGTCAATGTGCGATAGAGTGGCAGATTGAGGAGCGCATACGCCGACTTGTGAGGCGAAATGGCACACATGCAACACTTCTTCCACTCATCCAGGCTACCTTCGACCCATCTCATGCAGAATGGGCTGCAGGATGCGCAAATCGCGAGTATTTTTGCCCATGCGATTTGGCAGTGGACCACGTCAATGTGCGATAGAGTGGCAGATTGAGGAGCGCATACGCCGACTTGTGAGGCGAAATGGCACACATGCAACACTTCTTCACTCATCCAGGCTTCTTCGACCCATCTCATGCAGAATGGGCTGCAGGATGCGCAAATCGCGAGTATTTTTGCCCATGCGATTTGGCAGTGGACCACGTCAATGTGCGATAGAGTGGCAGATTGAGGAGCGCATACGCCGACTTGTGAGGCGAAATGGCACACATGCAACACTTCTTCCACTCATCCAGGCTACCTTCGACCCATCTCATGCAGAATGGGCTGCAGGATGCGCAAATCGCGAGTATTTTTGCCCATGCGATTTGGCAGTGGACCACGTCAATGTGCGATAGAGTGGCAGATTGAGGAGCGCATACGCCGACTTGTGAGGCGAAATGGCACACATGCAACACTTCTTCCACTCATCCAGGCTACCTTCGACCCATCTCATGCAGAATGGGCTGCAGGATGCGCAAATCGCGAGTATTTTTGCCCATGCGATTTGGCAGTGGACCACGTCAATGTGCGATAGAGTGGCAGATTGAGGAGCGCATACGCCGACTTGTGAGGCGAAATGGCACACATGCAACACTTCTTCCACTCATCCAGGCTACCTTCGACCCATCTCATGCAGAATGGGCTGCAGGATGCGCAAATCGCGAGTATTTTTGCCCATGCGATTTGGCAGTGGACCACGTCAATGTGCGATAGAGTGGCAGATTGAGGAGCGCATACGCCGACTTGTGAGGCGAAATGGCACACATGCAACACTTCTTCCACTCATCCAGGCTACCTTCGACCCATCTCATGCAGAATGGGCTGCAGGATGCGCAAATCGCGAGTATTTTTGCCCATGCGATTTGGCAGTGGACCACGTCAATGTGCGATAGAGTGGCAGATTGAGGAGCGCATACGCCGACTTGTGAGGCGAAATGGCACACATGCAACACTTCTTCCACTCATCCAGGCTACCTTCGACCCATCTCATGCAGAATGGGCTGCAGGATGCGCAAATCGCGAGTATTTTTGCCCATGCGATTTGGCAGTGGACACGTCAATGTGCGATAGAGTGGCAGATTGAGGACGCATACGCCGACTTGTGAGGCGAAATGGCACACATGCAACACTTCTTCCACTCATCCAGGCTACCTTCGACCCATCTCATGCAGAATGGGCTGCAGGATGCGCAAATCGCGAGTATTTTTGCCCATGCGATTTTGGCAGTGGACCACGTCAATGTGCGATAGAGTGGCAGATTGAGGAGCGCATACGCCGACTTGTGAGGCGAAATGGCACACATGCAACACTTCTTCCACTCATCAGGCTACTTCGACCCATCTCATGCAGAATGGGCTGCAGGATGCGCAAATCGCGAGTATTTTTGCCCATGCGATTTGGCAGTGGACACGTCAATGTGCGATAGAGTGGCAGATTGAGGACCGCATACGCCGACTTGTGAGGCGAAATGGCACACATGCAACACTTCTTCCACTCATTCCAGGCTACCTTCGACCCATCTCATGCAGAATGGGATGCAGGATGCGCAAATCGCGAGTATTTTTGCCCATGCGATTTGGCAGTGGACGACGTCAATGTGCGATAGAGTGGCAGATTGAGGAGCGCATACGCCGACTTGTGAGGCGAAATGGCACACATGCAACACTTCTTCCACTCATCCAGGCTACCTTCGACCCATCTCATGCAGAATGGGCTGCAGGATGCGCAAATCGCGAAGTATTTTTGCCCATGCGATTTGGCAGTGGACCACGTCAATGTGCGATAGAGTGGCAGATTGAGGAGCGCATACGCCGACTTGTGAGGCGAAATGGCACACATGCAACACTTCTTCCACTCATTCCAGGCTACCTTCGACCCATCTCATGCAGAATGGGCTGCAGGATGCGCAAATCGCGAGTTTTTTGCCCATGCGATTTGGCAGTGGACCACGTCAATGTGCGATAGAGTGGCAGATTGAGGAGCGCATACGCCGACTTGTGAGGCGAAAGGGAAATGGACCACCAGTGCACACTGGCAACATCTTCCACTCATCCAGGCTTACCTTCGACCCATCTCATGCAGAATGGGCTGCAGGATGCGCAAATCGCGAGTATTTTTGCCCATGCGATTTGGCAGTGGACCACGTCAATGTGCGATAGAGTGGCAGATTGAGGAGCGCATACGCCGACTTGTGAGGCGAAATGGCACACATGCAACACTTCTTCCACTCATCAGGCTACC
Organism: Dipylidium caninum; assembly: GCA_017562135.1. Taxonomy (NCBI): domain Eukaryota; kingdom Metazoa; phylum Platyhelminthes; class Cestoda; order Cyclophyllidea; family Dipylidiidae; genus Dipylidium; species Dipylidium caninum. The sequence goes on from QEYB01001308.1 coordinate 70,733, forward strand.
TTCGACCCATCTCATGCAGAATGGGCTGCAGGATGCGCAAATCGCGAGTATTTTGCCCATGCGATTTGGCAGTGGACCACGTCAATGTGCGATAGAGTGGCAGATTGAGGAGCGCATACGCCGACTTGTGAGGCGAAATGGCACACATGCAACACTTCTTCCACTCATCCAGGCTTCCTTCGACCCATCTCATGCAGAATGGGCTGCAGGATGCGCAAATCGCGAGTATTTTTGCCCATGCGATTTGGCAGTGGACCACGTCAATGTGCGATAGAGTGGCAGATTGAGGAGCGCATACGCCGACTTGTGAGGCGAAATGGCACACATGCAACACTTCTTCCACTCATCCAGGCTACCTTCGACCATCTCATGCAGAATGGGCTGCAGGATGCGCAAATCGCGAGTATTTTTGCCATGCGATTTGGCAGTGGACCACGTCAATGTGCGATAGAGTGGCAGATTGAGGAGCGCATACGCCGACTTGTGAGGCGAAATGGCACACATGCAACACTTCTTCCACTCATCCTGGCTTCCTTCGACCCATCTCATGCAGAATGGGCTGCAGATGCGCAAATCGCGAGTATTTTTGCCCATGCGATTTGGCAGTGGACCACGTCAATGTGCGATAGAGTGGCAGATTGAGGAGCGCATACGCCGACTTGTGAGGCGAAATGGCACACATGCAACACTTTTCCACTCATCCAGGCTTATTCGACCCATCTCATGCAGAATGGGCTGCAGGATGCGCAAATCGCGAGTATTTTTGCCCATGCGATTTGGCAGTGGACCACGTCAATGTGCGATAGAGTGGCAGATTGAGGAGCGCATACGCCGACTTGTGAGGCGAAATGGCACACATGCAACACTTCTTCCACTCATCCAGGCTACCTTCGACCCATCTCATGCAGAATGGGCTGCAGGATGCGCAAATCGCGAGTATTTTTGCCCATGCGATTTGGCAGTGGACCACGTCAATGTGCGATAGAGTGGCAGATTGAGGAGCGCATACGCCGACTTGTGAGGCGAAATGGCACACATGCAACACTTCTTCACTCATCCAGGCTCTTCGACCCATCTCATGCAGAATGGGCTGCAGGATGCGCAAATCGCGAGTATTTTTGCCCATGCGATTTGGCAGTGGACCACGTCAATGTGCGATAGAGTGGCAGATTGAGGAGCGCATACGCCGACTTGTGAGGCGAAATGGCACACATGCAACACTTCTTCACTCATCCTGGCTACCTTCGACCCATCTCAATGCAGATGGGCTGCAGGATGCGCAAATCGCGAGTATTTTTGCCCATTGCGATTTGGCAGTGGACACGTCAATGTGCGATAGAGTGGCAGATTGAGGAGCGCATACGCCGACTTGTGAGGCGAAATGGCACACATGCAACACTTCTTCCACTCATCTGGCTACCTTCGACCCATCTCATGCAGAATGGGCTGCAGGATGCGCAAATCGCGAGTATTTTTGCCCATGCGATTTGGCAGTGGACCACGTCAATGTGCGATAGAGTGGGCAAACTTTTGAGCAGCGCATACGCCGACTTTGAGGCGAAATGGCACACAGCAAAACCACCTCTTCCACTCATTCCTGACTTCCTTCGACCCCATCTCACTGCAGAATGGCTAGCAGGAATGCGCAAACGCGAGTATTTGGCCCATGCGATTTGGCAGTGGACACGTCAATGTGCGATGGAGTGCAGATTGAGGAGCGCATACGCCGACTTGAGGCGAAAGCACACATGCAACACTCTTCCACTCATCCAGGCACCTTCGACCCATCTCCATGCAGAATGGCTGCCCCCAGGATGGGCAAATCGCGGTATTTTTCCATGCGATTTGGCAGTGGACACGTCAATGTGGATGGTAAGTGCAGATTGAGGAGCGCATACGCCGACTTGTGAAGGCGAAATGGCCACAACATGCAACATTTCTTCCCACTCATCCAGGCTACCTTCGACCCCATCTCATGCAGAAGGGCTGCAGGAATGCTGCAAATCGCGAAGTATTTTTTTGCCCATGGATTTGCCCAGTGGACCACGTCAATTGTTCGATGGAGTTGGAAGATGAGGAGGCGCATACGCACTTGTTGAGGCGAAATGGCACACATGCAACATTTCTTCCCACTCATCCAGGCACTTCGACCCATCTCATGTTCCAGAATTGAGGCTCTGAGAATGCGCCAAATTCGCGAGTGATTACAATATATTAGCACCAATGCCGACTTTTTGGAAGCAAGGTAGCCAACCAGCATCAATAAATGCGGTGGGATGGGGGCACGATACGTTATCGCCAAAATCAGTAGGTAGAGTGCAGATTGATGGAATATCACTGCAGAAGCTCGTCCGAAGGCGAATATTACTGGAATTATGCACACTAATACTAAAAACAATTTTGATCTTCCCCTACTCATGCCCAGCACCATAACCTTCGAACCCACTTCATGAATGGATTGCCTATGCAAAGGAATTAGTTCTTCTGACATGCTTAGTGCGTCTCAAATCTCTCACATCGTGTGCGAGTTGTGTTGTCGCACCCATGCGATTTTCACGCACGAGTACAGACACACACCTAGTCTGAAGCGATTCATCTGACTGGGAGTTCTCGTGCGCTATGAGATAGTAGAGTTGAGCAAAACGATACGCCGACTTTGTGAAGGCGAAATGGACAACCAAATGTGTCGAACTGCCTGTTTGTCCACTCTATCCAGCTTCCTTCACCCATCTCATGCAGAATGCGGCGATGCAGGATGCGCAAATCGCGAGTATTTTTTGCCCCATCGATTTGGAGTGGACCACGCAATGGTTCGATTAGCAGTGGCAGATTGAGGAGCGCATACGCCGATTGTAGAGGCGACAAAATGGCACACATGCAACCACTTCTTCCACTATCCTGGCTTCCTCGAACCCCAAATCCATGCAGAATGGGGCTGCAGGGATTGCGCAAATCGCGAGTATTTTGCCCATCTGCGACTTGGCAGTGGACCCACGTCAATGTGCGATAGAGTGCAGATTGCAGGAGCGCATACGCCGACTTGTGAGGCGAAATGGCGACACATGCAACACTTCTTTCTCCACTCATCCTGGCTCTATCGAACGTCCAGTGAGCTTCAATGTCGAGTGAATCTAGGGCGTGCAGGTGTACCGAGATGAACAGAAGTCTGCGATACCTCTCAATTCTGGCAGTTGGACCAAACGTCAATGTGCGATAGAGTGCAGAATGAGGAAGGGTGTATACGCCCGATCTTGTGAAGGCAAATGGAAATGCCCACCAGGCTTATCATACCCAACGTCCTCTGGCTGTTTCACTCACCTCATCAGATGTTACACAGCAATCTATCCATGCAAAGACAGTGTGCGTCACCATGCGATTCATATGCTGCCATAATTCCTCATTACTATTACTTACAGCTAGACACTCCTCTCTGATCCGATTTGGCAAGTCGGACCACCGTCAATTTGACGATGGGAGTGGCAAAGATTGAAAGGAGCGCAAAATAACGCCCGACTTTTGAGGGCCCAAAATGGCCGCTGCAAAGATGTGCGGAAGCAAACTTTCTTCTCCACAAACAAAGACGCACGGAAGCATATCTATGTCCGAGACAATCTGGCAATCCAGGGCATATCAGTACAGTAGCCTGGGCAATCCGCGATATTTTGCCAACAATTGCGAATTGGCAGGTGACACGTCAATGTGCGATTTGGAGTTGGCAGATTGAGGAAGGCGCATACCCGCCGACTTGTGAGGCCCGAAATGGGGCCACACTATTGCCAAACACTTCGTTCCACTCTCCAGGGCTTTCTTTCGACATCTCAATGCAGGGGCTTGCAGGCCGAATGCCGAACCGGAGTATTTTTGCCCCATTGTAAGAAAGTTTTGGTGTATAGGTGTGTCACCGCACCGAACCAGGAAGGTCTTCTAACTGCAGTTTATTCATTATGCGTACATTGAGTTGCGATGCGGCCATTAGGCTGTAGCACTCGTGACTTACGAGCTGAGTACGACCAATCTCTGATGAACACCTCACCACTTACTACACAATTAAAACTCTTCCGTGACCAACTCGCATTCCCAGGTCTACGCGTTCCGACCATGCTGCATTGCCTCAGAACTGTGTGCTGCAGGGAAATGCCCGCAAAATCCGGATATTTCTTCATCGATTTTGCAGTGACAGTAATTGTGGATTAGAGTGGATCAGATGAGAGCGATACGGAACTCTGTGAGGGCAAGAGTTTCCTGCAGTGTGCTGTGAGAATAGATGCAGTCTTGTGAATGACACGGACAATTGCAACAACTCCTCGACCTATACAGATCGCGAACGGCTATATCTCTCGTCTGCGATCTGATGCAAGGAATGGAATAGCAGACAGTGAATGCGGCGAGATCTGGCGGAGTATTTCTGATGGAATTGGAGGTGGACAGGAATGCTGCCCTTGTCTGCTGCAGGACGTTGAGGATCCAGTGAAGCGATATACAGTCGTACCAGCACCGCCTGCCGACCTCATTTGCGAAGAGTTCCTCCGATGAACAAACCCTGACATGAACACTGGACAAATTCAGAGTTTCTCCTATCTCCTTCCTTGATACATCATTCATAATTCATTTCTGCGACTTTGTGCATCCAAGACGAATGGTAATTTAAGGTATTTGATGAATTTGGACTATTGAGTAAAGTGTTGAGCAGCATCTACAATTGCTTAGTAATCCGCGTGTGTGTGCAAGTGTAAGAATTGGAAAAGAGAGCGGTGGGCCTTTCGAATGTCTGCACTAGAACATTGTGATCTTCGCTGCGTCATGCAAATGGCGACACAACGAAACAACCTTTTCTAACATTTCCTATCTTGGTCTATACACCCTCACTCTGTACTCACACACAATTTCTGCTCTAGGAATTGATGTTCGTGGAATAATATTTCTGACCGAACAATCCCCAGAACTGATATTTGACTGATTGATCCGTCAAGGCAGATCTGTGGAGAACTGCACTAATGCGAGTATGCTCGAGTTTCTTGCACCTCCTCCAGATACTCACCAATCCAATCATCTGGAGTGTGAGCACACGGCACTACCACTTTGAGCCGGAGGGGCAACTCAGAATGCGCTGGCTAGGCGAACAACTCAAACAAATCGATCTATCCCAATTAATCTCTGCGACTGTCGCTTATGTTCCAACCGACCCATTGATAAATTCATCGTGCTCGAAATTATTTCTCTCGTGTCGAAGTAGAGAGTACTCGACTCATAGGGAGGGAGCGATCTGCCAAGGCGAGAAGTGATCTAGTGATTAACAACATAATGGCCCAGATGGTCATATGCGAACGTACCCGTCTCTAAACGGGCATAAGTGTCGTCTTTGTAAGAGTTGTTAGGATGGCGGTATCGTCGAATCGTCTGGGGAGGGGAAAAGTGAACATATACCACCGCAAACGACTACCACCACAAATAGCAAGAACTATAAGAACACAACGTAGATCGTTTTTCACCCACCGGATTTATCGAATGCTTGGCAACTTGTCCGTCGAAGTGTGTCTAACTGAGAAGCGTATTTCGACCCAGCGTTGTAGGGTCATGCCAGTTAATTCGATTACCAGGACACACTCAACGGAAAGCACACCATCCTAAACAACATATATAGCCAAAATGGTAGGTGCGACAACCGTCATTAATGTGACTGCTCGCCGGAGTTGAGTAAATCCAGGTCGAGTCTGCTCCACCTTCATCGGTGTATGGCCATCGATACTTTGGCACCCGCGATAATCGAGCGGTCGGACGTATGCCAGTGCGGAACATGCGTGAGAGTAATGCGTGACAATGCTCTTGCGCTTCGAGTCTTGTAAGTGCGCGCCGGTAAGCTCACATATGGTCCCGAAGGAATAGTGGGCCAGTCCACGAGCGTGGCGGTCTAGCTGAAATGTCCTTGCGAAAGATAATTGTTTGTCAGGAATGTATGCATCAGGACCCAAAGCTAGGAACCGAAAGCAATAATGCGTGCGGGTTCCAGTATGGGTAGATGAAGGAACAACAGCGAAATAAAAAGGCCGACGTGCGAAAAGCTATGAGTCTCGAGGCCGGAAATGGCGACAAAGGGACATTACGTGACACGTTGCCGTGTCATCGCACCACATTTACGCTAGTCTCGATCAGGCGCACTTCACAACTAATTCACCAAATGTACAGTAAAGGATACTTTATAAGACACTTATTGCATCAGTCTAAAATTGGTTACTGAACATTCGAGGTCTCCCCTTTTCTTAAGTTCTCGCTCTCAATTGATATCATCTCTCGAAGTGAGGTATGACTACGCAAATATGATATGCAATTCGGGTCAATGTATGAGTAATACGTGCACCTCCTACGCGAGATCTATCGAGGCCATTAGAAGATAGAGTAATCAAATATAATAATGCACGTCTTATCAGAATAGGACGTGCGATGTTGTTGCTAAAGGAGGCTGCCTGCGCTGAGAATAGGTGCTCCCGGTAGATGGACATATATTCATTCGATCTAACGAGTATGTGGAAGATGCCCTGAATTGCCTCATTGGTCGCCAATTTGGAGCCTATTAATGAGACGAGCCATCGATTATAACGATCGCACAATAGGACGGGATATGCCAACGAACAATGAAATCCGCGAATTTTGATCCCAAAGAGCACATTTTGTAAGGCCTGTATTGAAGATTGCAATTTTTGAGTAGGTTCGGCAATGCTTGGTGGATAAAGGAAAAACCATTTCGCATTGGTCGCCCTTGCAATCTCACCCCACTAGTCACAAGTCATCGTCTTTACACATTTTCAGCGATTCATCCTCTGACTAACCAAATTGAGTTTATTATTCGTCTTCGTCTATTCTTATCACTTTGGGGCTAGTTCAATGATCCATCTCCTGTGGCCACCTTCCGTCGGACGAATATTTTTATCTCACAAATTGGTTCAATTTTGATTGGGATGACGTTAGGTAGGTTAGATGGAAAATTTGCTTTTGGCGGTCGGACCACGAAACTGCGGGGAATAGATGCGTCGAGGCCCTCGCGTTGCCCAATCACACCATCTTGTATGTAAGAATTAATTCTGATATGGCTACAGATTCCCGAATTTTACCCCGACATTGGATGCATTAAACTGAAGTTACTTACTTCCACTTTCATCTCCCTCTCCATCCAAAACAAATTTTACATTTTGATTCCCTTAAATCCCCGCGGCCCCCACCCTACCTAAAGTCCCTGGTGAGCGCCAATCGTCCTTTAACCAAATCTGCCCCTAAAAATCACGTAAAATGCCCACAACCGAAAACAGAACGCGCCTTTTGAACAAACGTGATAAGACCTTGAAGGTTTTACGTTCTCCTTCAGAAGAAGGTGAAGCGAAGTGGTGGACTCGCGAAGAACTGCTTGTAGTGCCGAAACACATGTGCATTTGGAATTCAGCATGACCATAAGTTTTCAGACCAAAGCATAGCCAGCACGTTTAAACACTCAAGTTTAAGGAGGTAGGAAGATGTTCCTCAAGGCTTTCCGCGTCAATCCTGAATTATGCCAATTGCACCCGCCGTTTAATATGTTACTTTTATTTTTTGACTTCATGGTTCACATAAAAATGAACTCTTCGTAGACTGAATGAGAGAAAGATTTTGTTAACCAGTCAAATTGGCATGTGGTAATTACCGAACCTCCCTCCAAAACTTGTTGCAGTAAGATGTTGAACCCGTGTGCAGTGTGCCAGAATATTTCTTACTCTTCGGGAAATTTTAGCCTCCTTCCGTGTAACACTTCGTAAGCTTTTCGCTTCTCCCTGCGTCCTCCTCCCACCACCACGTGGTTCTGCCCACCAAAATAACTCGCGCCTCAAATGCATTACAGAGAACCCGGAAGGATCCAGTGAGAGTTGCGGTCACAGGACCAACTATTTAAAAAGGCATCACCCTTTTACCCCACCTCTGTACGCGCGCAAACATAATGCCACGTATGAATTACAAAGGCATTCCGCACCTCGTCAAATGGAGTGAGAACCACAAACCGCGATGAGAAGCGATAGGCAATTGTGAGTGCGAACTCTTCGACCGACGAGAACTTCTCTCCCTCCCTCCCCGATGTCTTCGGAAAAAACAGAGTCGGATTTGAAATGGCTGCATTTTGCACGGACATCATTCAACGTATGCCAACGATTCCACACGCAACGAAGTTGAGAAGAAGGGTTTTCTCGAAAACTGCTCACCTCCCAGTCTCCGCTAAGACGAGGATCACTACCCATAACCTACTCGCCCCTTCCACGCTTACCTCCGGCCCTCAGGGCTCAAATCACAATACCAGCAAAGGCGGCTTGAAGGAGGGCCGCCAGCCTCGGAAATCGTGGCACCAAGGGACAAAGAAGCATGCGTAGGCAAATTGGGGAAAGACAACATTCAAAAGATGTATTAGATGGCCGAAACGAAAAAACGGCATATTGTTTAATTTTGCCACTAGAATCGGTGGTCGGCCATTTATAGGGTTGGCCGAGAGAAATCGAGCTTGAGAGAGCTAGTTATAGGGGACTGAATATGATGCCTGTCTAAGGCCGCAGTTTGTGTTTTTCACGAAACAGCACCCTCTCGCCTCGCCTAGTGACACTCGAGCATGATGCCAAGGTTGTCAGGTGTTCATATGCCTGCCAGTACTTCAATCAGTAAAAGCGATAATCATCTTCACCAGTTCGTCATAGGGCTTAATCAACATCTAAACGTCGTTTGCGCCAGTGAATTCTCTTCAATCCTTTGTGGAACTTAGACATTGTTAAACGTTATTACCTTCCGGCACGAAAGGTGCACCGAAGTTTTACGCACTAACTTGAAGAAGGCAACGCAAATACGGGTGAATGTGATGGTTTCCTACTGACTCAGTTCCCATTAGATTTCTTTGCTCCTCCCCTCAAGTGTTTTCGTTTAACGGAGGCATTCGCGCTAGCATTTTCAATACGGAGATTCGAAGCTTCGCCCTCACGTAAAACCATTTATTCACCCTTGTAAAAGCACGATGAAGAGTTATTCCACAATCTGCAAGGAAATGATCACGCCAGTCGTGACTTTCAGGTAGGACAATGCAGACCACATCTCCACCTCACAAAGTTCTTCTTTCGCAGTGGAATATTCTTTTACGGAGGAATGAGAAACGCCAACGTTGCATGCAGTTCTCGATGCTTGCTTGTCATGCATATATATATATATATATATATGCTTCACTGGCCGATAGGGCATTGGCCAAGATAAGACCTTGGCGACATATCGTTTTTGAAGGCAAAATACGAAGTCACGATGTCTTTCCGTGCTGTCACGCTGCGACAAGCCATCTGCATTCATTGAAAATTAATTCATACTGCAATTGCGTTCGACCTTCTCGCCACTGGAAATGCCTACCGCAACAGTGAGACCTCTACTCTTCCTACTGATTGGCATTCAGTGCTCTTCCACTACCAAACTTCGTTGCCCACAGCGAAAGCCAAACTTGTTTGTCTTTGCCTCCTCCGCCCATTTTCCCCATTAGCCGGCCTTTATAACTAATAAAGATAGCGTGCTTCCTTCAGGTGTCCGCTGAAAATTCTTCTCCATATGCCATTTTTATCATTTCTCTCCAAATTGGCTCCCCCTCTGTCTCGCACACTGCCCCCGTTACACCCCGACTCCGTCCCACTCCAAACTAACTCACAAATTTTCATTTTGCTCCCCTCCAAACAAACTTCTAAAGAAAACTGCCGGAACCGACCGTGAACAATATGTGGTTGCTAATGTTCCACTCGACCATCACAACGCTAACCCCCCCCCCCCCCACCCCGTCACGTTTATTCAACACGACGCAATTGAAATTAGTGGCCTACGAGGGACTATACCGCCGATGGTGAGCGTTAGGCTGTTCGCCAAGCCGCAGGCAAACAGTAAATCACTAGCCTTCTTACTATGCCTCTCATGCAGAAGTGCTCTTCCGCCCTCATAACAAATGACCGGCTCCAGCTTCAGCCCACACTCGCCTTTCTGCAATCATTTCTCAACCACACTGATCGGCGGCCCACCCTCAAAGTGTACAACGACAAGCATGCCTCACCAAGTAGGGCAATCTGGCCGATCTACTCGTTCCTGCACTAGCTGAGTCTTAGCATGCGTCAAGGAATAACCTCTAAGTTGCGGATTTACTTAATTGCTCAACCAGTCGACTAGTGTTCAGTCAGTGAAAGACGGATAATGAGCGAGAGCTTGCCGTCAACCAACCCCCATGTCCCTCTTCATGTAGTTACTTGTAAACCGAACAATTGTCACACCATTAACCAGTACTTTTTTATTGTGCGAACTTCAGGAAACCAAGTGCGAGAAATTGCATCCGCCAAAGTGAAGGTCCACAACTGCGCCGCTAGGTTGGAGACTCCTTGGTGAAGTGATTGTCTGCAATGGCGAAAAGGAAACGACAAAATGAAATGAATGGTAATATAATCTATATAGTGTGTCGCATCGAGTGCCTACCGCAATGGCAAGTTGGAAGAAGGAACCGCAATGGTTTCCCCCGATTCCCCGGAACCTTAATGCCCATTGCCCGTTGCCCGAGGAGATTTGATGGACTTCCACCCCCAAATCTTATCACGTAATGCGCCAGTACGGTTGTCCAATACGTACATAGTCCAAACAAACAGAGGTATCAACAGCCGTTCATTCCCACTTAATTTCTATTGTGACATTCACAAAATTTGTCTCCTCTCCCTATCTATGGAGAGCAGCCAGGAGAAAATTTGACTAGTAATTGATATAGCAATGCTCAAACATCATAATATCAAAAATGTGTGCTGGTTGGCTTACTGAGGCCGACTACTTGCGGAAAATTGTTCGTATCAATTTTCACGGTGCCATTACTGCTCTTGTAAAGAGAAAGTGGAAATCTTCCCAGCAGTATAGCAAGCTGGACAAACAGAAATCACTCGTATTAGTTAAAGTATCACAAGGCAAATGAAATCAGAAATACAAATGAAGTGGATGGAAATCTTCCCACCCAGATTGAGAGACCCAATAGGCAGGCAATTATGAATAAAAATTGAATCACCTGAGATCATCCCTCATAAGTAATGCCAGACCTACATGGCAAAACCTTACCTATATCTCTCTCTCTATATGCTGCATGTGACTGACACCGCTTCCTTTGTTCTTCGCCGTCATATAGAAGAAATCATTCGTAGTCGCGAAGAGCGAAGAGGCCTTGAAGCCGGATTCGATGAGGAAATGTGTTTAAGTACGTTGCTGAAAATTCAGTGGATTGAAAACATCAAGTTACATTTTTCATGCCAACTGACCAACATCCGGGGCACTCCACACGCCCTTAGGAAATACAGCAACGGAAATTGGAAGTAGTGAGAGTTTACTCGGCATGAATACAATCCATGACATATCATGACGGATAAGTCCAGACATTTGCACCTCTGCGTATGATTCATTGACTGAGGAAACAAGAAAGAAAAGAAAAACATTATTGTTTCCGTTGGTGCAGCGTGCGTGTGGCGCGTAGGCGTGGAATGGACTCGAACGTACCCTGATTGTAGGAACAGTTGAAATATGCGGTGGAGCAATTACTGCCTCTTATTTCGCGAAAGGACTGGAACCATATCGGGAGAATTTGATAGGACCCCAACTGACTGACAGTAAATAAACCAAATTAGCATGTCAGTAGTTGAAAGCTAAGATCCACTTCAAAGAAAAGAAAAATCCAACTTACGTCGTCGTATGTGCGCCCGGTTTAGTGGAGAAATGGGAGGAAGAACGAACTGTGCACGGACCGCTCACGAATATCTGCTTTCATTTTTCGAACAACTTGCACGTTCCTGCCAATGCGGTTCTCTGAAAAGGGGAGTTGCAAAATCATCATTACTTTGACTTCAACATTACCACCAGGGCATTCCACAATCAAGTCCCACCCCCCACTCCACCCCACCCCACCCCACCTCCACCCATCATCCCCATGCCTCCCCTCCCCAACACCTCCTCATCCCACCTTATTCCATCCAGCCGTGTTCTCACCACCAAAATCCTTAGGTGAAAGTTCTCCCCAGTTCAACCAGTCTCCACCAGTCTCCACCCGTCTCCACCAGTCTCGCTTTACACACCTTCCCGTCTAACTGCGTTGCATATGTTACGTCCGCTTGTGGACTTACATTCTCCGGACGCATTGCCATCAGACCCAACTCACGACACGAGACTTAGAGGTGTGGCATCTGGGAAACAATGGTGCTGGCGAAAAGAGTGTTTTAGTGGAAGGGTTTGAGTATCATGCTGCCAGGAGGACGGGGCTCAACTTAACTTCCGTGCACGCCCAACGTTCCCGAAAAATGAGGAAAGTGTCGCTCCACTCAAAAAAGGTGATGAATTGCACAGTAAAGGCCACCAAAGCTGCCTCAATCAGCATTGTTTGTTCAGTTGAGGGCCTCCATCTCATTGCGCGCCTCATTTATCTACCTCTCAAGTAGGTCAACATGCCGACTTCGCATTGGTTTTTCAACGCCAAACCATGCGCCCCGACTTCGCGCTCCCGTCTTCGGGGCCCTCACAGGGCTGATGAGGTGTCCATCGCCGCAAAATTAATCACACCCCGATTACATTTGCTTTCTACCTGACCTCACTGAAGCCAAAAGACTTTTCATGCCCAGTCTATCTCGGCTGTTTCCAACCCGCTCCAAGCCAAAAAACTGATGAAATGCAGGACCTTTCTGGCCTCATGATTTTATAAGCAGATCTGGTGGAGCAGATCGTGGGATCTACCTCCACGCTATATCTGCCAGAAGTCAGGAGTGCACATATCGCTACGAAGAGTCTCATTGTTGAGAACGAGTGTACGAGATGACAACCAATGACATATTGTCAAGACGTCTTGTATGCGTGGATTTTCGCGACACGACGCGCAGCTATTGTGTTTCACAGTGTTCAAGGCTGGAGAGTCATGTTCATCGTAAGTGCAAGTAAGTGTTCGCTGCCAATCAAGCGCATCTTCCTGTTCAGGTAACTCCTCTGCATACCCAACAGCTGGCCCAGCGCGACCACTACCAATTTGTTGCCACAATGTTCAAAAAATGACCTGCTCCTACAGCGCCAACGCAGTAATGATTATCCTTCATTTGGGTTCACTCAAAGGCATTCCTCGCCGCTTGCCTTTGACACCCCCTTATCGGCGCAACAATTCCATTTGCCATTGAACAAACAACAACACACCTAGAAGCCGCAATTAACGGGTGCCACTGCCGCCGGTAGGTAACGAGAACATGGGCGTGAGACATGGTATGTATGAAGAAGGAGAAACCCTCGACATTGGCGCGTATGAATTCCTTCTTCTACGTCCTCTGCCAAATGAGGCTAAGCACCTGATGCTTGTCAGTATTGCAATGAAGAGAGGAAAAAAACTGAATGTGGCCGCGTCTTCCATTTTGCCTTTGATAGAACAAACGATGTCGTGCTACCTCATTGACTCCGCATAAACATTACCCTGCTCGCACCACATCGTCATCTCACTGGGCCAACTTCCCATCCTATCATGCTCTCCTCTCATATTTACTATGTTCACTCAGAATGTTTCTATGAAATGCGGCCTCTTGCGCACATTGACCAAGTTTTATTTGTGTACCACCACAGTTCAGTTGCTTGCAGGAAAAATCATATATCATCTCTCTATCTTCACCACATGTGTCTACGAGGTCGTTAAGTGCAATCTCGCATGACGCGAACTTGTGGCCACGACAGATGGTGACCCACTATTCCCTGCGGCCATTCACTCCCTTCGCAGGCCGCTAACATCCAATTATTGGCGCGCGATGCGAGAAGATTGAAAAGAAAGATTAGCCAAAAGGAAGGAAGGCAGGCCAAGTATTTGTCGAAGACGACGTCTGTGCTCAATTTAACCAAGCTTGAGTTTTGCAAAAGCATGAACACTTAAGCCAATCTGTGAACATTCAACTATTCAACCAAAAATCCGATTGCTTAAATACGTGCTGCGCTTGCTGCTGCGTGATAGGCATTCTTAGTGAAAAGGAGAGACGGAAGAAGGACATCATCGCAGGTCTGGACGCGAATTGAAACAGGTAGATGCGGATGCCGTTGCCTGGCCTCTAGAAGGTGAGTTTTCGTGAAATCGGCGTGCCCTCGCGATGCCTGAAATGGTGAAGTAATTTCTCGTACTTCCTACATCCCCTGTCTTTCTTCGCATTTGTGACACACTTTAGCAGGGCATCGGTAAGCGAGAGCACCAGCTTGCGATTCCACCCGTGTGTGAGTGAAGAGCGTACTTTCCCGTGCTTTATAGTAGCCTCCTCATTTTTATCTCCTCCCGATTAAACTGATAATTTAGTCATCTGGCCGAAAACCGGGTTATTCACTTACTTAGTCATGCGTTTGTAAGATTTTGTTTACTTAAATCTCACTTCCAGAGTTGGATGCTCAAATGCCTATAGAGGGCCATTATATGCAAGTAGGAGTCTCGAACCTAACCCCCACAAGGATACTAAGCAGTCACCCCAAGTTCTTTTCACCGTCCACAGGCCCGCCGTCCTTCCTTCTATCTGTCAGTTGACTGTGGGTGGCGTACAACGAAGCGTAGAGATAGAAAAAACACAAATAGAGCCTAATCAGTTCCTCTATTCGTCAAGTGTCCAACGCCTTGAGAGTAACAGTGTCCATGTCTATATTTTTGACATTCGCCAGACATTTTCACGACCAGATGAATCGCATTTGGCCTGAGTTGTACAAGAGACTCCCCCCTAGTAACTGCATGCCCTTCGTCTAACCCAAGCAGACCACCGCCCTTAACCCAACAACCCAAAACA
>QEYB01001310.1:0-30017 GCA_017562135.1 Dipylidium caninum
CGAGAGCAGAGATCTTATCGTCACACAGAGTGGCGGAAGTTAAAAAGCGCTTCACTGAACTCTTGCTTTGTCTGAAGAGAGAAAGTTAGCGTTTACAATGTTACCGGGGGTTGTATTTTTTACGTGCTGATTCCTGCTAAAACCGCATACCTGTGGCCCAAATGGGAAGGAAAGTAATCATGGGTGACAGGTGGAACAGTTCATGAGACTAAGGGGCGCAATCCCATGTCGTCCTCTCACGCTCTCTTTGCCGGACAACGATCAAGTTGATTGAATACATCTTTAACGATGTGAAATCATGGCTGCGGAATTGCCTATCTGCACGACTGTGCAAGAGTTGAGAAATGTGCGGCATCCGCATAAACCTTCCGTAGCGGACGCGGTGTGACTGTGCCAACAATTTGCAGCGCGCCAACATGCTTCTCTGCCAATCTTTCCAACGCAACCTACTACGCATGGGGATACTACATTTCATGGCTCACCCTAATCGCTCAACCGCCGGCATCAAGCTGCCATCTTTCGCCAGCACTCAGTTCTCCCTGAGAGGGTCCTTGAGCAGGCACAGGGGCCACGAGTCGAGTCGAGGCCTGGTCAGCCTAGCCATTAGCCCACCTACCGCCTGACAAGCGCGCTGTTTCGTTTGTTGTGGTAAAACGTCGCTGTGAACAGACCATTCTCCCTCATCTTACCCCACTAGCGGTGGCATGAAGCTCCCTGCTGTGGGAACAACGTGCCCAGCATTTGGCAGCCCGGCAGGAAAGTTGGCGCTGATAAAGCACCGCAACCCGCAAGGGTCGAGGGAGCAGACGCTTGAGTGGAGGGGAGTTGAGGCTGGAGGGCGCCCGGGGTGCTCAGGCGCTCATCTCCATTCTCGCGTACGCGGGCATTTCGCCGCGGCGCTGACTCTGACCTCTGAAGGCAGCAATTCCGTGACCGCCCCTCACAATTACATGGGACCCACAATTAATTGGACTTGGTAACTCACACGTCTGGTGTCCCCAGACAGGCAGTTTTAGTTTAAACACCACTTCTAGCAATGGAGAGGTCGCTTTCTCAGCTAGAAACGGACCCGTCTTTCACCCGTGAATGAAATAAATCCAGGAGTGATGAGTGCACACACAGGCCAGTCTTTTTGATCTCTTCTCTGCAAACCACATGAAGGGCGTGCAATTATTACCCAGAAAGGGCTGAAATGAAGTACGTCTCTGCCACGAGAGAGCGCCGGTTGGAGCGCCGAACGCTGATGGTACATGATAAAACAGGCCGACAACCTGTCATTCTGACAAATCCCGCCCTCTCCGCATTCTCCGACCTCCCACAGCCCCCTCCTCAGCGCAAACCGTCTTAGCAACCCGACCCGAGCTTTTGCTCGCCTCCCGCGGGCATCAGTTTCGGGCCAGGCATTCCCCGTGTAGGCCGACCCCGCCCACCACTCCATGCCATGCACTAACGGCTTCTGGTCAATCACCACACCACTAAACCGCGTCTTAGGGAGTCGAGCGTTTTGTCGCTTTTCACTCAGTACTCGGAATAATCACGGAGGCGGCCGCTTGGATAAATGCAGGCATTAAAAAAAGGCGCCACCGTCTTGCCGACCAGACGAAAAGCAGTGCTAGAACAGCCCAGCTTGTTCTAAGCACACCGGCTAACTTGTGCAAGGGCCACTGTCCATAATCTTCACCTCCCCTCCCCTCCCCTCCGCCTCCCATCGTCCTCCCATCGTCTCCACCACCACGGGCAGACAGGGTTGGCTGTAAAAGCGGTGAAGTTGCCAAGACCATTGAGACATGACTTTCTTGGGTTGGCAACCAGGTCTAGCTAACCGACAAGGAAGGTTCCTTGTGCACAGTTTGTTTTTCTAAAATGCATGGGGTAGTTTCCCGTTCCTCGAGGACGAGCAATTCGTCGACCCCAGCCGATTGAACGGCAAGTTTTCTTCGTCCTTGGACGAGCTATCAAGTGCCTCCCTGTGCATTTGGATCGCGATGGAAAAGGTAAGATTCAAAATGCCATTCTCTCATTGTCACCTGGGCTTTGAAAAAAGACTTTCATTCTGAGGGGGAAGCCAAAAAGAGACACACACCCCTCCGAGGTCATCGTTTGTAGTTGTGCCGTAGCGTTTGCGGGGAGGTAACCGCAGACGAAATTGCTTTGCCAAAGCCTCTTCGCTACCCACAATTGCGGTCGCAAATGCATATGTCATGAACTTGCAACAGACAGTGATCTCTTCCCTGCGCAGATTGTTTGATAGCAAGAAGAAACGGGCATCGCGGCCACTGGCAATCTCAGCCTCCATCATCTCCATGTGAGTGTCTTAGCCCCCGGCACCATCCTCCTGCCAGCCAGACGCCTACTTCCATATCGTCTTCACTCCTTTCCACCCATATATTTTGATCACGGCGCACTTGCCCGATGCCTTTCCTCATCTTTCACCTACTCTCATGAATACTGTATATACTGCCTTATTGCATAAATAATAAATAAACATGCTAATTGCAGCTCGTCAGTAGCTGCATGCCATTGTGCATTCAGGAGCAGAGAATTTAATACGCGACAAACAGAGAGACTCTTTCATCGCCGCAAGATAAGAAGAATCGCAGTCCGAGGGCTTGACCGAGAGACACTCGTAATCAGAGCGGGTAAAGTCCAATCAAGCGGAGTTGTTTTGTCGGAAAGACCATCCAACAATAACACGTCCACTCTTCCCAGACCCGACGTGTTCATTGTGAGGTCTCATATGGAAAAAGTACGCCAACTTGCCGCAACTTCCGAGTCATTTCTTACGAGAAAGCCAAAGTACCAGCTCATCATGAGTGACAGTTTTAACCCAATCAAGGCGACTGCCGTAGGCCAATGACACGGTCATTCATAGCATAAACCAATCGGCGAAGAAAAGAAGGAAATGCCCCTCACTCTGCACTTGGGACCGAGTCAACTTTCCTTCAGTTAGAAAAGGCCCCTTCTAAGCTCATTCAATATTCTAAATTTCTGCTGTCCGCGTACACAGTGGACATTGCGATTCCGTCTGAGCAAGCGATATTGTAGCTCGATCATACACCACTTTCGCCTTTCATCAATGCAATAGTTTGAAACATTTTTACCAAACAGCACGTGCATTCACCGAACGATCCCCTTTTCCAACATCCCCTTTTCTTCCAATTCGAGCGCAAATTTTGACAATGCCATTTGCGTGCAAACTCCCACTGCGTGGCTCGATCACACTCTGCTTTCGGCTATTTCAACGCAATTCATGACACAAGAGCCACACCCACAGCCACACCCACCCCTCGCTCAATTCATCGGCAATTTACGAGACTCTCCACTAACCCCATTTCCCGCTTTCTACCCAATGTCAACATATTTCCTCCGTAATTCCTCTTCTTTATTCCACCATGCAACATCCCACCCTCTAACACTTGGCACCGCGTCAAAAGTGCATTGAGTTATATGAGGGCGATTAAACCTTGCTTGATTGAAATGACAAAGTTGTGGGATGTGATAGATGTGAGCAAACGATTCTTCCTCCCATATAATGAAGTGTTCCTCAGGGCATATTTTAACAGGTTGCCAAAGTACACAGGCCACTTTATTCGGGTTTGGCACACTTGAAAGCGGACAAGAAGAGAAAATTTTTTTAAACGACGACTAGCGGAGAAGATACAGTATCCCAAGTAGCTCATATTTGTATGAAAATTTTTTTCTTCTTTAGCTATCGACGGACCCTGGCGCGTGCATATGCGATTTGCATGAGAGTGGGAGATGATGGGTGGGA
The DNA here is from genome assembly GCA_017562135.1 of Dipylidium caninum. Taxonomy (NCBI): domain Eukaryota; kingdom Metazoa; phylum Platyhelminthes; class Cestoda; order Cyclophyllidea; family Dipylidiidae; genus Dipylidium; species Dipylidium caninum. Next base: position 3,773 of record QEYB01001310.1, read on the forward strand.
GCATTGTGTTCTAAAGGATTTTGCTGTGTGCATGCAATAGTCTCTTGTGTAAAGGGTTGTTGTTCTTAGTATGTATGTGCCGAGTCAATGACGTGGAGATATAAACGTGAATCTACACCTTTTTTTTGAAGTAAAGCCCCAGTGTCGAAAGGTGAATAGAGTGAGCAATCGAATTTACAGACAACGAATTCAGGTAAAATGAGCTTCGCGGAATTTGGAACGATTTTGCATTTGATATGGCACCAATAACTGGCTTAAACTGTCAACATATTGTAACGCGCACATATTTCACTTTACAGGAGTCAGGGAAATGGCCGATGTCCGTGCCTGGTGATGAAGAGGAGCCACGTGAGTGTGGAAAGCTATGTGCTCTTAAGTTCAATCGTATGAATAGGGAATTGGGGAGCCGTTTTTTCCTTTTGAGGTCGATGAAATGGTTTCTCTAGTCACAGTACATACGAGAAATGGAATAATATTAACGTTAAGCTAGCCACTTTTGAATTGAGTCGCTGAGAGGCGGATAACTGATTGAAGTGGGGGCATTGCCTTTTGACCATGTTTGTCTGCAAACAGCCTTCGTGCCGCTTCCTACCGTTGAATATCCAGACAAGTTGTTAATTCCGTCAGCTTCTATGCTTCTGTTTCTCTACCTCTAATAATGACTCATGTTTATTCCGCCTTCCCTCTTCCTCTATTCCACTCGGCCTTCCTGTTTCCTAGCCGACAAACCGTCTTCGCCTCCGCTTTCATGTCTGCTTCCATTTCTGTTTCCACCTCTCCTCTACCAACCTCCCTCCATCTCTAATTCCGTTTACGTTTCTAACTTCCACCACTATTTTCACCGCCTTTTCTGTTTTGGCCAAATAATATTGACTCTGACTCGGTCTCACCTTTCATCCTAATCTCCTCAGACATTCTATCCTCATTCCACTAGCCACAAAAGCCGCTTCGCCAGGCCCTTATATGATGCAACATTATTTTGAGATCTGTCGTAATCTCAGTCTCTGGGTTCCATCCCCTCCAGAAGAACTGTGGTCTCTTGGCCCGACATGACGGCAACTAGCCTTATCGAAATCTAGCATTCCTTCACCATGAGACAAAGGATGACGGAAACAGACAGGATTAAGTGAAGATAATGGGATTGCAGAAATCATGGCTTGAGGAACAACATTCATTATGCCACATTACTGTGGCATCAAGTTCAGGCTAGGAAAGGTGATGTGTGGACGTGCGACTGTTCAAAATCACAACGAAATACGTGGCCTGAGCAAATGTTCCCACGCGTTGACATGCGCAAGGACGACTAGAAGACTCACGCGATGCGGCATGGCAGAAGGAGATTGCTCAAACGCCCTACTCTTATCATTAAACTGCTTCTTCTCGTGCTTGTGAGCGACTTTTGCCGAATTGAGAGAGCGGATACAACTACACAAGACCATTTTCCACCAATCCGAACGGTTTATAGGGAGCGTCTTCAGAGGCTTGGACTGAGGCTTGTGTGGTAAATTGGCGACATTTACTGTGATCGGTTAATAAATAAGAGCCTTGAAATCTTTCAAACCCAGCGGCTCTGTTACCATTGCTTCTCCGCACCCAGGAAGATCTGCCGCATGGTCCATGACACAATCCCGACTTAACGGATCTTCTGAGCATTTCTTTTCCGCATATAATGCAGACACTCTTGCATCACAAGTTGTAGCTTACTAGTTAAGTCTATTCGACCGCAACGAGGATTCCATGACAAGAAGGAGTAGGGGAAGAAGTGTGATTAGCAGTTGATAGATGATGATGTGTTGGACGACGATATTGTCAATGCCTACCCCGAGTGTATCGTCGTCCGAGCAATTTTGCGTCGCAACTTAGGATGTCGTTATTCCATGACATCCCCGTCTATCGACGCGGATTTTGGCTGTTTTTAGATCTCATGAGGAGCGTTAATGAGAGCCTTTTGCTGCAAACACACATTATCCAAATAAATGTGAGGCTGTGCGCATATGCCAACTTTCGATTCATAAATATACGTCCAGGTGTGATGATGAGTCGGAAGGGGAAGGGGAAAATCCAAACGGCACCTCGTGAAGATGTGGGGGTGATTTAAGAGCAGCTAGGAAAAATTTGCTGGTGTGAAAGAAATCGGCTGAAACTTGCATCGCAAGAGAGAGTCAAAGATTCCCTCATTTCACTCTGGCAACTTATGATGTATACGGTTAAGGCAGAGTCCGCCCAACCGCAGTTGAATGCCAACAAAATTCCTCTTTGTCTGGATTAGAGGATACCAGTTAAACATGGTAACGACCCTAATCGACGATTTGACAGGAACAGTTTGGAATAAGTGTGTGGGTACTAATTGCCACTTCTCTCCATCCTCCTGACTTCTCACAAAGTCTCATTCTAAAAACGGGTTTTCTGGGTGGGACAAGATCTATGGAGGAAGTGGGGGCGTTCAGCCGATATAATTCCACATCATAAATCCTTTTCGCAGGCTTGTCTTTCCCATCTGGCCCTATTTTTTTGTCCAGATTTTCTTCGTACCCACAATCCGGTTAATCGGTTGAAACCGCCAGGAGATGATGAAAACTGACACTATTTCGTTTGATAACGCCTCGGGACGGCGCGTTTTCTTTATTGGGGAGAGATTCCGACGATGGAACGTTCCGTCAAAGGCTAGCTGCGAAGGAAAATGCTGGTGAGGAAAGAACGCGCTTTACACATCGCGAGGACAGTCACCCCGTACCGTTCTTCTCAACCGATTTTTATAGTTTTGTGTTGAGTCCACTTAACTGCAAACTCGCCTACGGAAAGACTTTTGTTTAAGTTGAGCTCACCAAACTGTCATTCATCCACCCACCGAGCCTGCTCGCACATCGAACCGACTTCCCCATGGTGACCACCCATCTGCTTGGGGTTGGCATGCCTTTCACTGTGTCCCTTTGATCGCCTGCAAAATGCCTTGTTATCCTCTAATGCACTAAGCCAACTCGAGTGATAGCACCTTGGGAATTGAGATAGCACTAGTATTTTCGTGCACCGAGAGGAGTAAATCAGACTTGATAAGCCGAGGCCATCACCTATAAGATTCCACACCCCGACGGGTTGTCTTTCGTTTGTCCACGACGCCATGACGAGTTGACATCTTGTAGGTGGTTGTATAGAAGTGAGCAGACATTTGAGACAGAACAGTCAGATGCTGAATAGCCTTAACTCATCAAGTTCGCCCTGAGTGCGATAGCATAATTCTTAAATTAGCCATGTTTGTTGCGAATGAGGTGGAAAGAAGTTCTTCAAGTTAATGTGCACTATTTTAACTGCTCAGCGACGACAAGTACACCTAACAGATTATGAAGGAAAAAACGCAATCTAGGGTACTAGACGAATGCGATACAGCGTATATATGGGGGAATTGAGATGAAAACAAGACGAGTCGAGACAGCTCACACCCATCTTTCACACCCGACCTCTGGACGGTTGTACGGAGCACACGTTGAGAAGTCATGACGGGTCTTTTAGTGCTGCATGGCTCCCTGACGGGATGACGGTTGCACCCACAGACCCTACGGTTAGTCGTGTGACAAGGGGGAGTCAGACGTTCTTCCTTCTAGTCTATTCGCCCCACATGCCGCATTTAAATGAGGAGGTTTTCTCCGAGGACATTATGTTCAACGCCGATTGTCAAGACTATTTGTGTGCCAAGACAGCATTATGAGGATAACGTTGAAGTACACAGAGCCACCTTCTCGCCAAAGCTATCAGCACCACGGGGGCTCCACCCACCGGCAGAGACAAATGGCTCCTGTGCCATTCAACTTGAGACAGAATCAGAAACAACAAGAAAATGTGTCCGCGAGCTTGTTTCCACCTCATTCTAAACCAGCACAGTCACAGATTGGAGGACGTTATCGATCACTTTTAGAAATTCCACTGATGTTGACCTTGTTGAGTTAGGAGTGAAAGGGTGGGAAGAGATGCATTTATCGAGCATGAGGCTCAATCTCATGATTGACCTGTCTAAATAACGAACCGCTCAACTTCAAACAGTGTTATTTTCATCATTTCTTGGGTACACATTATAGGCAGCTTGCCACTCGAAATATTTTGTCGTCCTCCTATGATCAACGCACGGTTGAATAACATGGAGAGGGAAGAATAAGCTAACAGAGCTCTTCATTTTCACCTGCCACCTTTTTCCCAAACGCGAGGGCCAACTACTGGCACCGCCTCTCGCGATAAAGGCAATGATTTGTGGTTTAGTCAGCGATAAACTATTCTGTCCGAACTTTCCACCCATCTTTAACCATCCCTTTCAGGATGTCTCTCGATATGGTAGGGCCACTGAACGTGACATCGCCTTAGTGATGGTTTCGAAATTATCAATGCTGCTTATTCCCTCATCGCAGAAAAGTACTCGTCCCACCTCAGTTCTCTCGGGTGCGCACACCACCGAGCGAGATAGACTTCTGTCGATTCTAAGTGGAAACCTTAATTTCCAAAGAGGACGACGTGTGCTCCAAGGCATTCTGGAAGGATGAAGTTGGAGAACTCAGATACGTCAACGCAGGCAAATGTATCAGAATGGAGGGCATTTAAAGCGGTGCTTGAAATACAGATTATGTGGAGGACACAGGTTAAGGACAACTTTCAACCTCTTATCGTCTGACAGGTCACCGCGTGGACTTCATTGAAGCGTTCGAGGAGTATTCAGCCAGTGGATGAATTGCACTTAGTCGGAAGACGAGTTACAGTGAGCTGCAACTCGCATTGGGGCTATAAAATAGGTTGAAAAGACGGGACGAGGTGACTGGGTTTGCAATTGGGAAAGGTGTCCTTGGCTTAATTCCACTGTAGGCCTGTCTCCCAACGGGAAACAACCACAGTCCCAAGGAGTAGTGAAATGAACGAGTGCCAGCTGATGTTAAGGATTGGCGACATCCTCAACGAGCGACGCAAAATTGAATCGGACGATACACTCGGGCAGGCGCTGACAATATCGTCGTTGAGCAAATCGTCATCTATCAACTGCTACTCACACTTCTTCCCTTGCTCCTTCCTGCATGGACTCCGCACACTATCGCAGCAATGTGGTCACACTTCGCCGGCTCCAACAACCCCCAACACTCACCAATTGGTGCAATGTGTGATTAACTTGCAGCATTAAGCGTTCCGAATTAACCAACTTCGACATTTAGCACTTGCTCTCCAATCTCAAAAATTTATTCGTCTGTTCATGAACAAGCATAGAGTTATGTCGAGATCTCTTCCGTGGACCTGCGGCAGTGGAGGTCTTTGCAAATGTACACAAGAGGTGACTGAGTCTTGAAGTGAATACGCCTTCTCCGCGCCTATGACTAGTCCCAGCGCGGACTCTTTGGCTGTTAATTCTCGTACGAAAGCACGCTTTTGTCTCACTCAATGACTTCACCCTCGAGTCACTGTCAATCTCTAATCATACATCGCAAAAGATTCTAATATGCAGCGTGACCAAGTTGCGAAGTTGGGCCAACGGGGCGACCACCGCGCCATCCTGCCTGCTAAATTGGCATCCACGGCGCTGAAAGATGTACAATACAGCAGCATGTGAGCATATTTGTTATGGATGAATAAATATTGCCAGTGGAGGCTAAATGGGAGAGCCTTAGAGTATTTGAATAAGTTTTATTAGCTTGCTTGGCTGGATGCCACTTGAAAAATCAGAAATGTGATGCGATTCATTTGCCAACTTGGCGCGATTTCTGGCTCGCGTCTGGTTTGTGTGCTCTCGACAATGTCGTCGTCAACTTCCCTCAACAAATCCCTCACTTGACTCAACTTGGTGGGCACATTCAGCATATGGTGAACATTCCATCCTGAGATTAACATCGAGTGCCATCAAGCAACCAGTTTAATGACAAAATCACTTGAAGTTGCAGGTCCTCTGGTTTTCCTGCCACAGTCCGCACCACAAGCGCACAGCTTTCCGCAGGGTGCGACACGTCGCCCACGTAAAAAGAGGACCAAAACACCTTTAGATCACCTCTACTTAGAGGACACATGAAAAAAGAAATTGTGGACGATGCTAAAACATTGTTGGACAAAGAAGACGATTAGAGGAAAATTATCATCAGCTGAACAGCATCGCTTCCCCACTACATAACTTACGAGGGATCCGTGGAGAAGGCCATACGTCGACACTCAATTATTTGAATTTGTACAGGGGGCAAGGAAGGACTCTTTAGTCAAATGTAGCCGAATAAGGATTTAGGTGTTGCCGTTGGGAGCGGGCCCTCGATTCGTGTGGGCGAACCCTTTTACGCCTTCGCAGTTTTGGCGGTGAAGTCGGCCGCGGCGATGCTACATGCAAAGCGAGGCAAGTAGGACACTACTATTCCAAGCCAAACCAGATAACTGTCGTGTTGGCAGGAAAGACGATGCAACATTAGAAAAAATGTCTGATACCACAAACAGAGGGGTTAGACGCAAATGGTTGACTACGTACGCTCGGTGACGTGTACATTTCTGCCATTCTGTCGGGACACGTTGCCCAAAACTGAAAATAAGTAAAAGAGAAGTCACATGACTCTCATCCACACAAATATCGCCAGGGCGTTGGCGTGTGCGCCCTAGGTCTAGCTATTCTAGGGGAAGAACACAAACTGACGGTGCCCAAGCACCAAGTTCAGGTTCACTTGACCTCCTACAGACCACTGCTTCACTGACAACCTGCTCACACACTACTATGAGGCTGACAAGAGCATCGGGGTGTCTCATCGATGCAGGGAGAATTGAGAGAGAGCGGAGAATGGTTGTTGCAAAGCGACGACTCACCAAGTGCGAGAATTTCCTGAAGTAAACCGGTCAGTGATATCAAGAACTTGCACTGGAAAAATGGAGAAAAAGAGGTTAGTGGAGAGCTTCCTTCACTTACTGCTCTAGTAGGCAAAAATGAGAAAGATCTAATGCTTTGTGAATGCGTGAAAGGCGGAAATAAACAACGTCCGTTCCTTGAGGACACGAGTGACATCAGGGAAGCCTTGCCAGTTTGCGTTAAGGAAACAGAGACAGAATTTTCCCAAGAGGAGTGCAAATTTCCTTCCCGAGATTTTGTGGCATCTTGGGCACAATCGGCCTCATCATGTTTGGTCTCTCCGCCTTCCTATCCTCGATCATAGATCTAGGAACGGAGAGCAGAGGAACCATCCCGCAAGCCATTCACCCCATTAATCCTGGCCATCAAACAACTTGGTGAACACGGTCAATACACGAGAACCCACCTTTCCGACAACATCGGCGTTCGAGAGTGAAGAGCATTCAGTGTAGGTCTCCAAATTTATAGGCAACGAGAGCCAATATCAATGAGTTAGATTTGAAACCAGCCCCCGTTTGCTCATTGACCGCCCAGTCAACTTCAGTTGATGTGAGTGTATCGACTCGTCAAGACGGCCACCTCGTTGCCACCAATTGGCAAAATGTCCTAGAAGCACCAATCAGACAGCAGAGAAAGAATGCGCATTAATCATGAGGTCCACCTTTGGACGCTGTCGAAAATCGGTGCACTGCCAACGCCGACGTAGAAGTGGTGCCTTCAATGGGTGTACATGCAGAAAATTCCACTGCTGGAACTGGTGAAATTTTTCTCCCTTCGGTCACTCCTTCGGTTTGCGACATAAATTTGCTCTCGCAATTCGGCAAAAGTCGCCGCTCACAAGCAACGAGAAGCAGTTTAATGATAAGAGTAGGCGTTTTGAGCAATCTCCTTCTGCCATGCCGCATCGCGTGAGTCTTCTAGTCGTCCTTGCGCATGTCAACGCGTGGGAACATTTGCTCAGGCCACGTATTTCGTTGTGATTTTGAACAGTCGCACGTCACACATCACCTTTCCTAGCCTGAACTTGATGCCACAGTATGTGGGCATAATGAATGTTGTTCCTCAAGCATGATTTCTGCAATCCCATATCTTCACTTAATCCTGTCTGTTTCCGTCATCCTTTGTCTCATGGTGAAGGGAATGCTAGATTTTCGATAAGGCTAGTGCCGTCATTGTCGGGCCCAGAGACCACAGTTCTTCTGGAGGGGATGGAACCCAGAGACTGAGATTACGACAGATCTCAAAATAATGTTGCATCATATAAGGGCCTGGCGAAGCAGGCTTTTTGTGGCTAGGGGAAATGAGGATGGAATGTCTGAGGAGATTAGGATGAAAGGTTGAGACCGAGTCAGAGTCAATATTATTGGCCAAAACAGAAAAGGTGGTGAAAATAGTGGTGGAAGTAGAAACGTAAACGGAATTAGAGATGGAGGGAGGTTGGTAAGGAGAGGTGGAAACAGAAATGGAAGCAGACATGAAAAGCGGAGGCGAAGACGGGTCGGCTAGGAAACAGGAAGGCGAGTGGGATAGAGGAAGAGGGGAAGGCGGAATAAACATGAGTCATTATTAGAGGTAGAGAAACAGAAGCAATAGAAGCTGACGAAATTACAACTTGTCTGGATATTCAACGGTAGGAAGCGGCACGAAGGCTGTTTGCAGAACAACATGGTCAAAAGGCAATGCCCCACTTCAAATCAGTTATCCGCCTCTCAGCGACTCAATTCAAAGTGGCTAGCTTAACGTTAATATTATTTCCATTTCTCGTATGTACTCTGACTAGAAGAAACCATTCATCGACCTCAAAAGGAAAAAACGCTCCAATTCCCTATTCATACGATTGACTTAAGAGCACATAGCTTTCCACACTCACGTGGCTCCTCTCATCACCAGGCACGGGACATCGGCCATTTCCCTGACTCCTGTAAGTGAATATGTGCGCGTTTACAATATGTTTGACAGTTAAGCCAGTTATTTGGGTGCCATATCAAATGCAAAATCGTTTCCAAATTCCGCGAAGCTCATTTTACCTGAATTCGTTTGTCTGTAAATATCGACTGCTCACTCTATTCACCTTTTTCGACACTGCTTTACTTCAAAAAAAAGGTGTAGATTCACGTTTATATCTCCACGTCATTGACTCGGCACATACATACTAAGAACAACAACCCTTTACACAAGAGACTATTGCATGCACACAGCAAAATCCTTTAGAACACAATGCTCCCACCACTCATCTCCCACTCTCATGCAAATCGCATATGCACGCGCCAGGGTCCGTCGTAGCTAAGAAAAAATTTCATACAAATATGAGCTACTTGGGATACTGTATCTTCTCCGCTAGTCGTCGTTTAAAAAAATTTTTCTTCTTTTGTCCGGCTTTTCAAGTGTACCAACCCCGAATAAAGTAGCCTGTGTACTTGGCAACCTGTTTAAAATATGCCATGAGGACACTCAATATTGGGAGAAGATCGTTTGCTCACATCTATCACATCCCACAACTTTGTCATTTCAATCGAGCAAGTTTTAATCGCCCTCATAAACTCAATGCACTTGACGCGGTGCCAAGTGTAGAGGGTGGGATGTTGCATGGTGGAAGTTAAAGAAGAGGAATCACGGAGAAATATGTTGACATTGGGTAGAAAGCGGGAAATGGGGTTGAGGAGAGTCTCGTAAATGCGATGAATTGAGCGGGGTGGGTGTGGTGTGGGTCTGGGTGTGGCTGTGTGTCATGAAATGCGTTGAAATAGCCGAAAGCAGAGCTCACTTAACTTCTTCGCGTGCCGGCCCGAATTTCGCGTGGTGACCACTCATCCGCTGCGGGGCTGGCAGGCGCTTCTCTGTGTTCCTTGAACGACCTGCGGAAATCCTTTGTATCCCTCTACTGCATTAAGCCGACTCCGCAAGTGTTATTTTTTTTCGGAAATTGGGAAAGGACTAGTATTTCTGTGCAGTGAGAGGAATACGAAAGACTTGATAAGCACGAGGCCATCACCTATAAGATTCCACGTACAAATGGGTGGCCTTCAGTTGGTACAATATCACCATGACAATGTGACACCTTGTGGGTAGTTATGTTGACATGAGTTGACAGTTGACAGTCGATTTGCACTCATTCCGAAGACAAGTTGCACTGAACTGTCCTTAAACGGGTTTATAAAAATCGACTGGGAGGGATGCAATGACAGTGCGTTTTTTCACCAATTCCTCGCTGACCAGCATTCTCCACCGTTGCTCGCCACTGACGATATCTAGCAGTATCGGAATATTTCACAAATGGAAGCATCTACTCTCCAAGGAGTAATCAAACGAACAAAGGAATTCCAACGGCTTCATCTGACGGACCAGAAGTGTTTCCTTGGTGTTGCAGAAAGCCATTAAAGTGAGAGTTATGTCGGCTAAACGCCCTCTACTTCCCTTTATGGACCTCTTCCCCACCCGCCAAACACGTATTTAAAAAAGTGTCGTATTACGAAGTCAGGCGGATGAAGAGAATCGGCGAATTAGTACAACCATACTCCTCCACACTGGCCTACTGAATCGTCGATTATGGCCGAATGTCGCGTGTAAAGTGGTATCCTTCGAACTCGACGAAGAGGGAAGTTGACGGTATTCAATTGCGGTTGAGCCAACCGTGCACACATCATAAATTGCCAGAGTGAAAGGCGAATGTCCTCTGCTCTGCTTTCTCTCCGTGTAATGCGCAAATCAGTGACAACTGTCATAACCGTCGCTAATGCCTTGCTTCTCCGCTACTGTCGTTTCATCCCTTTAAATCACCCACGCAGTTTTCACAATGTCCCGTGTAAATTTCTCCTTCCCCTTCCCCACCAGCCTCACCTCGACTTCCCGTGGCTTTGAATAGACTCTGCTGGTAAGCCAGAACTCCAGATAGTGGATTGCCCTATTGCGTACCCTAAAAAGGCTTTAGCCTTCTTGTGTACACCCAAAAATTGTCGCTATGCCGGATTGTGTGCGGGGCCATGCAACAGATCTTCGCGGGTGCGGATAGGTACTGGAAAACATGGCTACTTGAAATCAAGAGGCTTCAAGGCTTTCGCTCATCAACTCATTACAGTGTATTCCGCCAACCTACCAATTAAGACTCAGTCCAAGCTTTTGAAGATGTTGCCTGTAGACTGCCTGAATTGGGAAAGATGGCCTAGTGCAATTCCACCGGCTCTTGCAGTTCGGCAGACTTCACCGACGAGTACACTAACACGGAACACAGACTACTGATAAGAGTATGCGTTGGACTAAGCTCCCGCTGCGATGTTAAAACGCGTATCTCCTCTACGTCCTCGAGCATGTCGTATCGAGGGGATCTCAGCTCAGCTGTCGTAATTCGTAGTGATGTTGAACATTCGCATATGACATATTCGTTTTCCTAGCATGGACTTGACGCCACATCAAGTAGCGTCATGAATGTTGGTCCCACGAGCATGATTGCTGCAGCCACACATCTTCACTTCATCCTGTCTATCTCATCACGCCTTGTCTCATGGTGAGGAAAGCTATATTTCCATAAGATAAGTTCTGTCGTTTATGGCTAAAAGAATACAGTTTTTCAAGTGGGGGAATGGGACGTAGAAACTGAGATTATTGACATCTTAAAATATTTTCGTATCACATGAGAGCCTAAAGTGGCCGGCTTTTGTGGATGAAGTACTCGCGGCAGAGGACATTTGACGTAGCGAATTGATGGAAGAAAATTGAGGAAGACTAAATTAATGACAATAAGTTGTGACCATGAGGCAGTCCAATCGACCGGTATAAGCGTGCGCCGACACTTTTATTGAAGTAAAGCAGTGCCGAGAGATGAGCAAGCCATTTCTACAGACAACGAACGCGAGGATTTGTTGGCTCTGCGGAATGTTCTCACTGCATGTATAAACAAAGCACGAACTACGCAGACCATGTTGCTCACTTTTGACACAACATTAACAAAGAAATGGTGCAGGAAAGTCGTAATAAAGGGAAGAAAGGCAGCGAGTTTGCATCTACTACGATACACAGATTTGTGGAATAACTGAAATAAAGTCTCCTACCAGGTGACGAGGGGAAGCCACGCGGGTGGGGAAAGCTTTTGTGTTCACAAGGCAACCGTAAGATTCTAGTGGGGTTGAAGGATGCTGCCTCTTGCCAAAAGGATGTGCGAAAGGCGGGAATGGTGTTAACGTGGAACGAGCAACTTTGAAGTGAAATGCTGAGAGGAGAGCAGTTGTTTGAAGTGGGGTGTTGCCTTCTGAGCATGTTTGCACACAGGCTTTCGTGCCGTTTCCCGAAGTGAATATCTGCACAAGTTGATTATCATTGATCGAGAATAAAATGCTTTTCCTTATTTTCTATCTTCTCCTAATACACGATTTCAATACCATTGCCTAAGTGTTTACATTCACCTTTTGTTTCTCAGGCGTCCTTTCAGGGTTGACTATATTGCCTTCTAGAAGTACATGTAGCAAACTGCTATTTCGGGGGCCAGAGGACTCATCCCTGCTCACCTTGCCCCACCGCATTCCGATGTCGTTTTAATCTCTGTCTTTGGTGCCTCTTCTTGAAGATGGGTATATTCGCCTGCTACGCATTGCTTGCTGATCTGCCCTCAAGTCTACTCCACTCAAACTATCGTCAAGTGAGGAACCCCTTGTTACCATGTGCAAACGTATTAGAACAGATTTTGTGAATATTCGAACTTTTGTCAGGTGTTTTACACTGAAGGTGCATTAATCTTGCTTGCATTTTTGATAAAAACAATGGTTTCGTGCTGAGGCCTTCAATCACTGTTCCCCTGTTTTGATTGTGTTTCGATCGTGAAGTTAGGTCTGTTAGGAGTGTCGTCTTGTTGATGTTTATTCATTGAGAAATAGAACAACAATATTTTTATGGGTTTTTTTATTTTGGGTTAGATGCTTGCTCACTTTTTATTATTGAATGAAATAAATAGTGAGCGCCGGCCAGTCCTCTTGACACTAGGGTATATTTTAGCACACTTCGTCCGGTTTTTTAGCCATTGATTGAGTTACAACTAGAATCTTTTTTTCATGATTTTCCTCACTTGATCATCTCCGGTTTTATGCTGAGGTTCCATTCATCATTTTTACTCTTCTAAGTGCGTGTACCGTGCACCCGAAGCCCTTTAAGCTTAAGCCGAAACCATTACACCACTGATGGTATAATCGCACAAGAGACACTTGGATATTTAATGCATGACGGTGTGGCTCTGTTGCGAATGGCTTCCCGCTGTGATAAAATGGAAGACCACTAAAACGTTGATGTTCTTGTTGTTGTTTTACCTTTGTAGGTCTCAAATAGATGATACCGTTGATAAAAGTTGAAACTAATTGATCAACGCGGGGGCAGTGTGGAATTGCTGATGATGAAGTCATCTCTAGATGGAAATGGAGAGACCGCCAACATGAGCAGAGCAAGCACCACGAGGAAAGTGAAGGAAGCCCCATGCTAGGGAATCACCAGACTGAGATTGAGAGAATGTATTGAAACCCGATGAAAGTGCATCTCAGACGAAATCATAGAGTCGGTGATACTACTACCAACGTCACAGGACCCGCCAGAAGAGGAAGAACAATCAGAAATAGTGGAAGGGTTTTTAATTTTAACATATCAACAAATTGGTCCATGAACATGCGTTAGCAGGAATTCTTCTAATTCTTCTCTTCCGTTTGCAAAACAGGAAAAGTCATTGCGCTCCGATGACCGAGAATCTGGCACCAACTTCCATCAATGCTTCCAAAGAATGTATATCAACGGCTTATAGATGTGCCTGTAGGGCTACGTTGACCTTAAGACCAAGTGAACGCTCACGGATTTGCTCGAGTGCTTTTTCTACGGACTCAGTCCTCTTTCCATGGCAAAATGTCCCTAATTGTAATTCGTCCTCTTCTTCTGCCTCTTTTCCTCTTGATTTCGCGGATTCAGTTTCATTTCCCCATTCCGTCTCAAATAATGATTCCTTCCCACCTTGTCCTCCTTCCGCCTCATCCTCCTTTTTTCTCCGTTCTCGTTCTTGTCTCCGCTTCAGCCCTGCCTTTGTGCAAAAATAGGGCCTCTCACTTCCTCTCTCGACCGCTTCCAAGAAGCACTGTTTTGACTTCTACCACTCCTGGCAGTGACGAATAAGTACTATTATAAGCGGGCTGATGCTGCAGTGACTCGGACTGCGTCGATCAGAAGGCAACTTGGCTGGCCTCACAGTCCGCGCAACCATCTTCACTCATAACGGAGCAGGTATCTGACTGTTCGCACAAGTAAAAAAAAGCACGTTAAATGGCCCAAACGGCCCAGAGGAATGGGGGAGGATGGCAAAGTTAGCGCCTGGTTGGCAGAATGCATAGTTAGTTGAGAGAAAGACTAATGACTCTTCTCCTCGTCACGAAAGACATGGTTTGCGCTCCCAAGTTGTAGCCTCGGAGCTCGATGGTACGATGATATGCTCCTGCCAAGCCTCTCAACGCCACATTCAACGAATGCTGACCACGGCGCTGGAGATGAACCCGTCTGCCTGCACGACTGACTCTTCACTGCACTAGCCATGAGACAGAAGAATGAGATTATGGCCAAGCAAAAGACCAGTAATGGAGACCATTTACCAGGAGGAGCCTAATCGTCCACTTACGCCATTTTTCCGTAGATTTCGTTGGTCTCCGAAGTCTTTTTGAAAATGGAGTCACATTCTATTGACGACAAATGCGACGAAGTGCTTCCGCCCGTTCTTCATTCTATTCTTAAACAATCAGAGAAAAGCAAACGTCAAGTTCGTAAACTTGGACTCCCCTGTACGCCGAAATAAGGCGGAGCAGCATCTGATCGAGCTACGTAGTGAAAGTTTAAGCGGAATCGCATTGTCGTATTTGGGACTCGAGTTGGAGAAAACGAGACATACAAGGAAGAATGTGGGTTAATGTGACTGATTTCGGGTCAAATGCTCGGAAATTACACAATAGGTGAGTCCCAAAATGTATGCAAAAGCGAAGATGGAGTATAATCGAGCTGCGGGATCGCAATGTCGAGTTTTTAATCGGATAGTAGAAATTGGAATCGTGAATGAGAATGGCCTTTCTGACTCAAACAAATTTGACTCAGTTCCAAGTGCAGAGTGAGACGTTTTCTTCTTACTTCGCCAATTGGTATATGCTATGAATGACCTTATCTTTGGCCTATGATGGTCTCCTTACTCGGCTTAAAATGTTGACTTCTATGAGCTTATACTCTAGCGTTACCCGGCCATCTGTCTCCACCTTGCCTCCTTCCTTGTTTTCATTTGACGTCTTAAGTCTTCTATTCTATTCTCTTACATTCGATCGATTGGAATGCCTCATGCTCACAAACGTATCGTAACAAATTCAGTCTCCCAAAAAACTTTTCCCTCAGTCCACTGCGTGAGATATCCTTGACGACGGAGTCCTTCCGCTTTACTTGATATATTGTGCATTTTCGTCCACAGAATAAACACTTCAGTTGGAGAAGTTGTCCATCAATAAAAAAATGCTATCATCTGCTTTGTGATGGCGAGTTGCTGAGCCGGCGAAACCCTCCACAGGCCCATCCGTAATCCATTGATATCCATTTTTTTGAAGCATTGCTTGAAAGTTTGGGTGTTAAATCCTTGGCATCGAAGCGCAATGACTTGTTCTATTTTGCGGCGGAAGAGGAAAAACTAACGAGCGTATTTTGTTGCTTCCGGAGGAAGAGGCAAGTGTAATAGGTGTCCTTCGGCCCTCAAATCGAACAACTCTCCTTTATTCACGTCAATGTAGATGACAAGACTGCCAATTAACTAACAGTTCATGTTTCACAGATCAGTTTGTTGATAGCGGTAAACAAGAAAACCCTTCCACTTCTTCCGGTTGTTCTTCCTCTTCGGGCGGATACCTGTGACTTTTAATAGTAGTATCACCAATCCTATGATTCGTTTTGAGATGCACTTTCATCGGGCTTCAGTGCGTTCTTTCCGATTTCAATCTGGTAATCCTCTAATATGGGGCTTTCTTCACTTTCACTATCGCTCTCTCCATTTCCATCTATAGATAACTTCGTCACCAGTACTCCCACACTGCCGTTCGGTTGATCAAGTAGTACTACATGGGTCAACGGTATCTTCTTCTCTTTAAGACCTATAAATGCAAACAATAACAACCACGTTTTAGCAGCCTTATATTTTTACCATGGCGGCAAACCATTCGCATCCAAAGCAGCACAGTGAGGCATGAAATTTCCAAGTTGCCTCGTATAATATTGCCACCGGTTATTTGGACAGTCTGCGAGAATAGCACAAAATCTCACGAGTGGGTGGCACATATCGTGGTATTCATCATGCGAACATATTTTTCCCTAAGACGGTCAAAAGCTTTGGAAGTGACCGTGTACATCTATTACACATTTACGGCGGTCCGAGTTAGCATTAATAGAATGAAATTGCAAAGGACGGAAACCCTACCTCCCGACGCATCTTTCTGTTTGCCACGAGGACCATTTCAGCGTCGCCTACACTTCATGACAAGGGGGCCAATCTTCTCTACGCTCTTCCGAGCAGATTGTCCAAATAGTACAAGGACTTATTTTTACAAAGGGAATCATTCCGGCATCCAAACCAATCGTTTTGCTACTAAAAACCAATATGCAATTCGTCACAACGAATCTCAATGACCTAAATTAAAATATCATGTGAGGCTTAAGCAGCAATTACGCCTCCTTTTTCTGGGGTGCAAAAAAATTCTTACGCATGAATCAGTAAAATATGCCTTGAGGAGTGCTCTACCAGCATGAAAAGACTTAATGGTCCTTGTTTCCAAAAGGGAAGGCGACAAATGTCTTAATAATGAGCTTTAGGCAACAAGATGTACAAGTCCACCCACTAAACTACCTTTCAACCACCTTAACACCAAAGCCCCATGCACCAT
Source organism: Dipylidium caninum (assembly GCA_017562135.1). Lineage (NCBI taxonomy): Eukaryota > Metazoa > Platyhelminthes > Cestoda > Cyclophyllidea > Dipylidiidae > Dipylidium > Dipylidium caninum. The sequence goes on from QEYB01001310.1 coordinate 20,525, forward strand.
TGCATGCCAACAACAGAATTCGCAAGGATTTTTTCAACAAAAAGCTTTTGTGATGTAATATTTAATAACCGTCATAAGCAACAAAAGAATTCTAAAATAACCCGCTCACCCTCGAGACCGCGAACGCAGCCGAAAACAAATATATCCAAACATACAATGCACAGCAACCTCCGATCCATTAAAACAATCGTAGAACATTCTGTTCTTTTTCTACTACCTTCATTTTTTCTTCGATTAAATCGGCAGACAATTATTCTTCCCAGTTGTCCGACGTTTTTTTGGTAACCATTGCCGCCACATAGAAGTTAATCATATCATTTCTCAAATCATTATGCTCCTTCAACGCCGCTCAATGTCTTCTTTGGCAAAGTTGATAAAAATAATTATTAACTTGTAGTGAGCATATTTCATGGATCTGAGGACTATCTCATCCCGTCAGATCCATGTTTTCACCTCGTCTCATAGCTGTTCCATCAAGTATAAATAACCAACTCCTGCCCACTGGTAATCGTAGGACACAATTTGCTCCCTACTTCTCCCAAATCCTTCCTATATGAATGCAGGACATCATTTGCATTATCAGGTGATCATTTCGTTAGCCTACATTGTTGAATATACAATACTCTAAATAAACAAATTTCTTTTCCGTTCCCCGTACCACGGTTTCCTCACAACACTGTCCTCAATTCCTTATATCACCTCGTAAAGGTGTCTTTCAGAACCAATCTTTTGCTCCACTCTCTCCAATCCTACCCTTTCACACGCTCTCCTTCGCACTTTCGCATAGGGCCCATTGCCTCAATTGTGCTGCTCTGTGCGCATTAACTATCGCGCTTTCTCTTTTGTTGCTGTCAGGATATAAACTGAGGGATGAGAATTATTATACAATCACGGAGCACCTAATATACGAATACATTTTGCCTGCTGAGAGGCTTCACTATTTGCCATGTGCGGAATAATGGAGGGTACTTTTAGAAACATAACTGAACCCTTCACGATAAGAGTGAACAAATGGAGAAACCCACCAACACGGTGAGTTAGTGTTACCGCAATGGCTGGAGACTAGCAGTCATACTTAAATTCAACCGACTGCGGGCAATCAGCCCTGCAGGCTTGCGAAGATGTAAGGTTGGGAAGAGTGAGGTTGAAAGTTGTGCTGAAAGCACTCTTATGAGAGGAGAGAGGAGAAGGAGTAAGAGGTGGGTTAATACATGTTAAGGAAGGCTGACGTAATTAGGATGTTGTCTTCCGCAATATAGCCTGTTTAAATGGTCAGATGAGGAGAGGAATGTTGTCCCTGCGCTCAATTAGGAAGAAACTGGAAACCAGTGGAGTGCAGGTGGTGTCCCCGATTACTAGTGAACAGGCTACTTATTAGCCATGCTGAGTGGAACAGTGTTGAGAGATTACGCGAACATGGCTTTGGCGGAGTAAATTAGTCTCTGTCAACATGGAATTTGTCACGTTCAGACGCATGATCATCTCAGCAACTCCGCTGAGTGACAATGAGGAAAGTAGGATGGGGATAATTTTAGTAAATATTTACTAGAGAAATAATTTGAAGGGTCAGGTTGCTTCCGCCTCGTTATTTAATTTAACTGGTGTTAAGTTTTCATTGGACAGTAGGTGGAAACAAGTTTTGCTGTCGTTACTCACAAGAGCGATCGAATTGGTGGAAACTGAGACTATAAGTTAAAATCCGGTGTAGTAAATCTGGCTTTCGGGTCATTCTTGTCTTCTCTAATACACCAAATTATCACAACTTTGAAGTTTTCATGGGATTGTTGGGGCAAAAAAAAGCGATGACTGATATCCAATCTCCTGTATTAACTCCTTTCGCAAGGGGCGATTCCTCTCGCCACTGTAAGCTCAACCCATCTGCTGCTCTATATAATTTGTGATACTGAATAGGAAATGAGTAGCACATGGCAAGTCGGTGTTAGTTTTGCTGATACCCCAAAATTTCAGGCAAATGAAGTCACTTGTCCGTGAATAGTTACTCTCCGTTCCAAAATAGGAATAAAATAACGAATATACCAAAGGCCATATTTTACCTCATTTGCCCTTACTTTGCGGATCATGGTCCAATTAACCGTCTGTCGAGTAGATTTTCGTATTTCACGCGTTTGCGTCGCTGCCAGGCTCATCTTCCAGCAAAGTTGGATCGTGGTAGCAAGCAGTAGTGCATGGTGGCACTTTGTTGGAAATGTACGCTAGAAACCTTATTATGACGTTCCGAAAAATCATGTAACGCTGACAGCACTGGGCAACGGTTCTGCTACGCCTTGAGAAATGAATGTTGTACGCGGTTACTTCCACTCTCTCGACATACGTGGAAAAAAGGGGTGGAAACGGAAGAATATACCCTTCAGCTACATCATAGGAGCGACCAGGGCTGATGGAAGCATGAAGTTACTTTCACTGATATCCCGCCTATAGCCACATTTCTTCTCATTTCGACCTGTTCACACGATTGCCATAGTGGCATTTACAAAGACAGCGAGTAAAACTGCCTCATCACTTTCAATCAATGTCAATAGCTGAAACACTGTCGTTATAAATATCTATACCAACTGCCGAATCTGTCTTGTCTACTTACGCATTACTTAATGAAGTAATTCAGGAGACAAGTTGTTCGTTTAAAATAAAAAAAATAAACTTCTGAGTACGGCGTTGGAATTACTGTCTACGTTGGGATGGTAAAATAGCCTGTCACCAGTGAGTACCGCAGTGTTATATAACGCCCTCGATTCGATCAAAAAGGGAACATCGTGTTACAATTTCGGACAGTATGGACCACTGATTGGTAAGTTGCATGTACAATAAAAAACTCGTCTTCGGGAGAAAAATTTGTGTGATCTAAGCTGCTTCGATAGGTGAGTGAATGTTGGAGCTTTGTCTTAAGGTGCTCGTGTATTTATAAGGCCTCACTACTGTAGTTCAAAGAGATGTCTTGATTAAAACTCGATTTTCTTCCCCCAGTCTCGAGGACAATGACCTCCCGACATATCTCTTCTCTGTCTTCTGACCCTTTCGGGTCCTCACAGGCCAGGGCCGAGTCACTCCGCGAAATGCGAGAAGGAGGAGGACAACGAGGGGTATAGAAGACGAATGATGATGAAGAGTGCGAGGAGGAGGGAGCCGAGAGAAAAAGAAAGAAGAAGAAAAGGAAGAAGAAGAGAAGAAGAGGAGGATGTGAGTGAACCGGGGGGATCAGCAGCCCAACGAGGACTTCCAACTCAAAGATCCCAAACTTTATGTCCCCGACCCAGGTACGAAAGTGTAGGAAGTTGCAAAAAAACGCCTCTTTCTGCTTCTGATTCCACTTACCTAGGCGCGTAATAAGACGCCCTGCAAACCGAGTCCCAGTCAAGTTAGGAGCAATGAAGGCTGGCTAATCGAGACCCTCTTCCCTATTTGTAAACCTACTTCCTCCCTTCACGTGTTCAGCGCCCTTCCGCCCCGCAAAGCGTCCATCAGCTCCCATCCCCTGTTCAAGAGTAAATTTGATATAGGAAAAAACAGGTACTTTGTTGTTCAGGGAGGTAAGGTTTTTTTGGCGTTGCAGTAAAGGTGCTCAAACTCTCCACGCACAGAGTCGTTTCCATAGTTCGCAAGCACGGCGGATGGCGCCGTTAGCTCCTCGGATGCCACGACGGTCTCCACAGTTCAGTGAAGGGGAATTGACTTTGGACACCCGAAGTCGAATCTACGCTAAATAGGCTGGCATTGGTGGAAGTGACAAGTGAAAGCAATCACCCTCAGCATTATCAAGAGGTGAGGCCAAACACGAGATTGTGCGATTGGACAAAATCGCCACAAGTGAGCAAATCCACAGAATAGAGAAGAAAATATTTTCACTCGTGAATTAGGCGACCGCAGACACCCACGAGTGACAATCATAAGGTTTGTGCTTTTTCCTAGTAAGATGAGATGGCAAAATGTTCTCCTCGTCCACATTCCACCCCAAAGAATAACTGTCCCGCAGAGAAGACGATTTGGACAACATAAGGGCACGGTCGCGCACAGGAATGTTGAAATTTTCCCGAGGTCTGTAGGAAATTAAATGAGAGCAACCAACTTTTGTATCCAACACTAACAAATTAGAGTAGTGTTTTCCGAACAGACAAAAGTCTTTCCTCAAGGGGATTTGGAGTATCCTTAATACGTCCGCCGAAGGCTTACCAATCTTTTTCCTTGACGGTCAAAGCTCACGTGAAAGGGACGCAGATTTATGAATTTTCAGAGCTTTCTCAAAGAATTCGAGTTTAACGAATGCGATCTATCATGTTCAGGGCGGTGGGTCACTTTTTCCATTCCCCACGCCAACTTGCATGACAGTGGCGAAATTTCATTGCTTCCCGCATAACCGCTTGGAAGTGAATGGCGAGCGTGTTGGCTTAACGGAGAATCCGCCCGATAATGCGAACATTACGGGTCGGAAATCTGTTTTCTCTTAATTTTTCACCTCTCTCCATTTTTACGGAAAAATAATTACATGTAGAAACGGTATGAAAGTGGCGCTCCTCGCCGTTTAATTTGCAAACTATTTGGCGTTGTGGAAGAATGTAAAAAAGGTAACACAATGAGACGATGCACTCCAAAAAGAAACGCCTTCCCACCGATTCAGACTGCATCAACCGTCTCACTATTGTGCGCATGATTGCTTAATCTTCTTTGAAGGGAAGGCGTTTCACTCGCTTTCGTGAGGGCTATTCGGTCACGGCGAACTTCGTTTAATCACCTGCCACTGCTCAAGACAGTTGTCAATCCATTCCCAGAACCAGCTCCAGCGCTCCTGAGTGGCGCTTTGTCTCTTGTCTCATCCGCTTGCGGTCGTAACATCACTCACGAATGTAACTTTCGAGAGGGGATAGGCGATCCATGCTCAACGAGATGAATGACGATTCTTCGTGGGTAGATCAAACTCGGGAGGCCTTCGTGTGACCGACAAATTCTAACAGCCCAGCAATCCAAACTGGCCTGTACTGCGTTCGATGCGGCGATAGGAAAGGACATTCACAGTGCCTCGATGGAAAAGAAGTACTTCCTATCTCAAACTAACACTTGTATGTAAGTTATCCATTACGCTGTCAATAATACGACAATGGCCTTGGTTGCGCGGAGCGAAGCGACTCTCATTATATTATGCCAGTCGAGTAGAACCAAGAGCCTTCGTAAGCGAGTGAAACTCCCTCATTTCAATATGAGAGGTTGGAGAAACGCCGCTTAGTGGTGAGGCCTCCAGTTCCGGAGATAGTCATAGGCTGCGTAGAGCCAGAAAGCGATTCTACAGTATGATAATGCGGGGGACAAAGGAGTTCCGACTCTTTTTCCCTATTAAATCATGAACATTCAACCCTGACAACGGAAGCTCAGTCTCCGAGAGTACGCATGGCCCAAGAAAAGAAGGGGAAAGAAGTAGCCAACCCGACTCAGCCAACTCCTTACATCGGTGACCTCACCACCTTCGCCAGTTGCAGCGGGTCTATAACTCCTACACCTTCTTGAATAAACCAATTTCCACTCTTTTCCGATTAAACCCATTACTTACACTTTGTTTCTTAACGCACACATCACGGACGACAGTTGAAATAATTAATAGGAAGAAGTTATCCATGTGGATAGTGGGGATGGAGGGGCCCAGAAGCCTTCTGATTTGGTGTGGAATCGCACTCTCGATCGGTACCCGCGCCACGATTGACGCAATCGGTACAACAGATACAACAAGAAGCTGGCTGCACAACTATTCCTCTTTCGCGCGGTGCGCGTGTGTCATATGTTCCATATGATTGCCTCATTCCGTTTCTTTATATCAGAATAAGCGAAGAGAAATTTATTATGACGCCAAACATGTTCTTTGAGTGGAGTTCTTGATTATGTCTCTGGAATAGCAACTTAATTATGTTCGTTCGTAATTTTGCATCATCCAATGATTATATCTGTCTATTCCACTTAAGGATAGACGTTGAGGTCATGGAGCGTGCCGCCACATCTTCTGTTATATATTGGCCGGCATTGTGCAAAATAGGGGAGCGTCCGCTAGTAAGATGAACCCGATCTCCTGACTCTGAGAGATCCTATCTGCTACGGATGAGGATTTACTGACATCGTGGGTGTGCGTCTACTACATCGGCTTGGATCGCCCTCAAGGCGACTTCGGACGTCTGCACCCCACTCCCTGGTGAGTGCGTGAGTTTCCAAATGTTTTATGTATACTGATTAAAAGGGCAACTCATGTCCCACGTAGTTTACCAGTTAAGGATTCGTCACTCGAAATTTGTTGTTAGACTTTTGTAGAGACGCCTACTTTTCTCCCGACACCACCTTTTGAGCTTGACTCAAAATATGCCACTGAGGGAGTGCGAATTGTACGTCAATTCGTGAGTTCACCTAATTGAAAAAAAATACCCTTTCTGCCGAGAATCCTACTATTTGCTTTATACACAGCAATTAGGGTACGTATATAAACCAACCGAACTCCTCCTCCGCCATCCCATTCTTCTCTCTCTTTCACCTATACCCATTGGTCTTCTATGTGATTAGCATTAATAGTGAGAAGTAAACATTACCGAGGAAGTCACCAAGCTTACGCGCAACTTCAGACATTAAAGGCATGCCTACACCTGCAGCAGAACCTCCTCACATATTGATGAAATTGTGCGGAAGTATTCATAATCAAGGCCGCTTCTTTGCTACGTCAAACAACAATATAACGCAAACGAAGACGCGCGTATAAACTTATCACATAAAACATTGAGGGCGATTGCAATGGAAATTTGATACCGCATTTACTTTACCCAACCCAAAGTACATGCACTGAGTATATGATCTCCTTCTCTCTCATTTCTTTCCAATAACCTTGCTCACACACCTCCCTGCTAGCCAACATCGCACAAGTCAATTCCTTCCTCCGACGACAAGAAAGACGGAGTGAGCCAGGACAAGTGGAGCATAAGGCAAGGTGATTAAACTCGTGTTTCCTCTGTCTCCTCATATAAGCCGCTGGTGGAATTCGTCAGCCAGTGCAGTAGGTGGGCGCCTGGGCCCTACTGCGGCACTGTTTGCGTGATGTGTTGCAGGGCCAACATTCTGAGGATTGTGAGTTTGTGCGTTTGAGAGGAAGAAACATATTGAGAAATGTGCGGCTGCTATAGGGGTCGTGGTAATATTCGCCCACTGTGCTTCCGTTCATGTTGCATGGGAGGCCTCTGAATAAATACGGAGAAGTCAACCAACAATGAGAATGAATCGTGAACGGGGAGATACTCTCTCTTGTGAGTGGTCGCAATCTGAGAGGTAGTGTAGTGTAGGACTGATTATATGGGCGCGTTAGTAGCTACAGAGTATGGTGATTAGGGACAAGGATCAAGAACGTCATGAGTAGAGGTCTCTTCGGACTGGAGAGGAGAGGGAATGTCAAATGCTTACTCAATCAAAGAGAACATATTTGTTTTCTTCCATTCACAGTAGGGAGAAGAAATGGATATGAAGAGACCCCTGCTCTGGGCGGCACAAGTATGTTGTATACTCATTCTGTTAGTGACATTTGCTATTGATGACGCTGCTGAGATGAAGTTGTAGGGAAGGAAAAGATCCACATGGCGAACTTCTGCTAGTGCGATTACCCTTCGGGACCACATTCAAAGGCAGAGTGCTCTATCAGGTCCACTACCATATGTCACCGTCGCCAAAAGACTCCTCGAGATTGCATATGGTGAGGACCTGGTCGTGCCTCCAGAGGTTACATTGTATGGGCATGGAACGAAAATACTTAGCAAAGTCCGTTACTTCGGACAGCAACACACCACATGTCACTTCTTCGAGCTCGCGTTTCCTCCTCACCTCAGTCCGTCATCCGGCCACCAAGACAGCACTGCGGCTCTGCTCATGAGGTTATGACTTAGACGATCAGAGCCACTTACTGCACGCACATAATGTCACTCGACTTCACTCGACCATCTGCATGCGCACAGCGAGGTATATATATGTGGAGGGGCGATTCATACGCACGGCGGTGTGCCACGGGATGTTTAGGGTTTGGCTATATGTTCGGATCTTATTCAGCAGATCGGACTACAGCACGCGCCAGTGGATGAAGTGGCATGAAGTAGTGTCACGCAAAGTATTCGGTCAGATGAGCTTCATAGCACGCACCGTTTATACCACAAAAAGATCGAGCCGAATACACAGAGTGTATATATGCAGCACATCTCGATTTTGTGCAGTGCATACTGTGATATATTGGTTGTGTATTTTGATGTATTATTGGTATGTATATATTCGGAGTGTATCTCTCACGTGTACAGAGGTACGGCACACGAACAGTATCATTATCTCTATATTACAAACTTAACTCCTAGGTTTACACAGCCACGCACACTCCATTACCCACAAAAAGTAACTCAACAGGGTTCATCGGATGTGAACGCTAAAACGAGCGGCCTCGGCCTATAGATCGCCTGGTAGGGAGAGGAAGAAGATGTACGGAGAATGGGCAATCGAGGGAGTTATATTATACAACAGGAGGATGGGATCAGATTTATATATATATTTTTCTCCCATCACACACACTCTGGTGAGAGTCGGCCGGCACAGGGAGCTTATCAAGATTTGTATGGAGACCACAGTATTCACATCGAGACGCTGTGGCACCAATTGCACGTCCGTCGCGATATCGCAGTATAATATGGATGAGAGGACACACGAAGAATGGGCTAAATGGTGAGTGGGTGGAGAGAACCTAACTTTCCTTTTTCATTGCGTCTGTTGAGTAAGACACACCACCACCACACACGATGTATGGAAGGTGTGGTACATATCGCGGGAGGAGGAGGAGAATGGAGTAGTCTAAATCGAGCTCGCTCTGCACCGCACTCTCTCACCACCGGAGTGTATGTGTGGAGGTCTGGTAGTAGGGGAGACTCACAGCGTATGTATATACATGATGCTCACAGGTTCAGTAGACCGCATTAGTGTGGTGCTGAGCGTTGGTCGCGTGTATCACATGGGCAGATTTCGAGAGATGTAAGATCTTCGGGTGCTCAATATAAGGAGGGATAATGCGATCGGGAGAGAGAGAGTGCAGAGAGTATGTAGGACGTATTGCTATATGAGATGTGCATGACCTAACGGGAGGACAATGAGGAGAGCTCACAGAGCATATTAGTAGGAGCAATTTGTCGAGCCGCATATAACGTGAGACGCAGGATGTGATATTCGAGAGTATCCAGGTCTTCTAATAGTCGATATCCAGGAGAGCGAGCTAACGCGGTGGGTCGAGAGAACTCGTCTCGACTTGGGGAAAGGGAGGGGTACGTAGAGGATAGTTGGAGATTTCCGTAGTCATCGGGGAGGTAGTATCGAGTTCACGAGCACCCACGGTTCGTTGGATTGACGCGTGGCATTCTCGGCTGACAGCGTTTGTTCATTGCAGGCCACGATAGCACGAAAGTGGGCAAAGGGAGTTTTCAACTGCCAGAGCTGCCTTTTG
>QEYB01001311.1:0-13384 GCA_017562135.1 Dipylidium caninum
AGGAGAGATTCGGCACTATCGCCAGGCACGTGTGTCGCCGTAATAAATCACACACACGCGAGGATGCCTCCTCACTTATGAGAGAATACGGGGCATGTTCGCGCAGTGTTGATATCCTATCGTAAGTCATCGAGGACAACCCTTTAGACTCGACTCCACTCCACTGCCACTCCACTCCACTCCACTCGCCACTTCCATCCGACTCCACTCCAGCTCCACTCCACTCCACTCCACTTCCACTCACTCCAACTGTCGCCTCCACTATCCATCCGCGCCTCTCGTCATTCCGAACGCTACACTCTCTCCTCTCTGTAGCAAAATTCCTCACTCACTTGGTCCTTTTTCTCGTCATGAAGCATTTCTTCACTGCCCTGACTCCCCTACCAATCGGATACAATCTGAAGCACACTTCCTTTCGTCATGCCGCATGATAGTGTTCACGGAAGTCACACATCTAAGGTAAATCGATCTAATTGTAGGTGACTTCGCTGCATTCCCATTGCAAATAAAAGCGAGACATCATACGAGTGGCACAACTTCATACACCGTCAACTCTGGAGTGCCGACACTCCGAGTTTGCTCGAGAGGGAGGTGTGGTACACAGGCCGTCTGCGTCCTGACTCGACCGGAGGACGCAATCGAATCCTCCGATAACTCCTGGGAGTCTTTCCTCGCGAGCACAATTTACTGCTGTCTAGTGTGCGGCAGTTGTCCGGTGGTGTGTGCAACTGCACTCTCTTCCCATTCACGAACGGGTCACTGTGAAAGAGGAGACACTAACACTGTGACCGTAATACAGTGGGCGTCTAACGCCACCCAGCCATCTATATTTGTCTCTCACTCATCATTCTCCTGTTGTTGACCCAATTTGCCCTTGCTTCTTTCAGAATGGACACCATATGTTGGCTCGCGAAGGCACCTTCCCTTCTGTACTCTACGCAGCACCGCCTCAACTCTCATATATGCGCCTTTTGAAAATAACACCTGTGAACAATAACGCTTCCCTTACTTCCTCGCGTGCGTATGACCTGCCTACATGGTGGCGAAATAAGGGAGCAGAATGTCATGGTGACTAGTCCTGTTAGCGAGTTTTATCGTGTATAACCGCAGAGACGACACAGCAGACTGGAAGGGGAGTTGGATGCGTCGCAGTTGGGGTTGGGGGTTGTGGGAGTGAGGACAGGAGAGTGCGAAGGAATTGTCTTCTTCTTCACGTAATTTTTCTCACCACCTTGTGCTCTGTGCTCAGCGCCGAGCTCTCCAGCCAGCTCGTCTGCCCTAACACGAAATGACGCCTCTCTTTTGTGCTTTCTTCCAAACAAACCAACAAACAAACACCAATTTAGGGGTAGTTAAAAATGACTGACGCACTCTTCCCCTCCATGGTGGTGTGCATGAGTGGTGTGTTTGTCATTGGATACATGTACACAAAAAAGTCCTACAGCTTGCCAGGATATTACCTACGTATGCGAATGACTTTGACCAGTTGTATTGAAGAAAGAAGAGTTGAGGTTTGAAGTTTCTCTTCCTACCTCAACTCGGAGTCTCATCCGCCAATGACTAAGACCACTTTCACCAGCACTTCTTGCAACCCACGCACATGATCGGCAGACGACAACGCAGTGCATGAGAGTGTCACAATTCGGGCTGTCTGATTACATCCATTCGCCTGTATTTCTCTCTTACCACATGAGAGTCATTGTGCATGGCTTGCGTAATGGAGCGCTCGGTTGGGGGAATTCCACAATTTGCGCCACCGACGGCCATCGACTTTATAGGGAATCGTGTGTTAGCGTGTGTGTGTGTGTTTTCGACCACTGGCCCGTCACTTCCATGTTAATTTTGAGACAGCGAATAGGGCTAATCGGCCATTTGCGGCGCATCAACTAAATTCCTGCAAGCCCCTTATTCGCTCGTGAACACACACACTCACACGCGCACACGCACACGCACACGCACCCACATTCACCTATCCTATCAATGCACACCTGTGGAAGGTATAAATGCGAGATAGTGCGTTTGGACACACCGGCAGTTCCGAGTGTTGTGCGTGGGATGTCAGCAATCGGGGGTAGGTTTGGACACTTCACCGTCCACTGCTATTATTTCTTGCAGTCACACTTATGAGTCGTCCGTGTGATTGTTAGTGTGAAAATACTCTTCGGAGTTCAATTGTCACCGCCATTAAACACGAAGTCACTTGTCCAATTATTCGCTTTATTTCCACCCCCAGTCAAATCATTCCCTTTCCTCCTTCCCCACCGCTGGCAGTCACTCACTCGTGCCCGCCATCACATTCAATGCGACGCCTGTGTAATGGACAACAGCCATGTCATCTCACAGTCTCCTGTTTTTCCTTACAGGGAGAGGCGAGGAGACGGATAATTGCAATGAACATCAAAACGATGGAGAGACACAGAGGCTCACTCCGGTCCACTGCGAGACTGATTATCGTGAACTACTAGAAGCCAGTGTGTGGACGCAGGTACCTCTGCGGTCCGCACGGGAGGAGGCACAAAACTCGCCGAGTCGTACGTAAGACTGTGATTACACCACCGTAATGTTTCACACATCTCGACAACTTCCTGTGGCTCCCCGCGAAACAGCCGCGAATGGTATGGCTCCCTTCGTAGTCGGTGTACTCATCACAACTACCTGAATCGATTCATTTTAACTCTCTGTCCATCTGTCCCTCTATCCCTCTGTCCCTCTGTCCCTCTCTCTCTTCCTCCCACCTTCTATGTTTGCCCTCTGCTCCTAATCCTTATCCCCTTTGCATTCCTCCTCAGTCTCCTCCTATCTCCTCCGCCTTCCCGTCCTCGTCAATATCCTCAACCGCCTCAACCTCTCCACCTCGCCCCCCGCCTCCGCATTCGGCCACCATTTATCACCACCCCAACACACTCCTGATCATTTGGTCCCAAGACATTTCGAAGGCAGCCGCGATGGCTACAACACCAGTTGAACACAACGATCTTCATTATCCCCGTTAACGTGTTCTTCTTCTTCTCAGCTTGCATAAATGCTCTTTGTCGTGTTGACCCCGTCTTACCTCACCTGACTCTATGCGATCGTGGGGCCATCAAGAGTCACTTGTGAAGAGAGCTAAGTGAGGTTCGCTCGAGTAGGTGATTCCTCACCTCCCTGTAACTCACCAGCCTGTCCATTCCAATCACCAGTGCAATTTGCACCCACCATCGAGAGACCAGTGGATTATCCAGACCATCCACTTCTCCGCCACAGGTCCACATTAGCACCAGAAATCTCCTAATGGCGGTGATATATGGGGAGGAGTTTAACCGACATCTCAGTGCACAATGCTACCCCCTCTTGATAGACTGGACTGAGTTCGGTGCAGTGCGCATTTAATGTCATGGTCGAGTTTGGAAATGTGATTGGGATATGAGTAGAGCACTCTTCACCATTAGTCTCTTGTTGGTTAAGTAACATTCCATGGGCTTCTTCGTGGCTGCTCTCATTTAGTCCTTCCTCCCAAAATCGGTATTACTTGGCCCACCTTGTCTGTGTGCCTTCAGGTGCTGGGGGTACAACAACCACCACAAACAAATCTAGTAGACGTCGAGATCTGGAGGGAGAAATGCACGCTCTGGTAGTGTCGAATGCAGAGTTGACGTCTGATAATACTAATGTAAAATCAAACCATCGTTGATCCAAGCAGACAACAAAGCGGGACTGACAGAGTGTGAAGGGATGAGAGTGGACAAGTCAAAGCATCATCGTTATCCACTTCGATTGGTGAGATGATGGTCGCGAGAAATAGTGTGCACTTGAATTACATAGCACGGCGCCCTAGTTAGTTCACTCAATCGAAATCATTTCAAGGAAATATGCACACGTGAATCAGTAAAATTGACAAGTTTATATCTGATTTGCATTGCTAGTCAGGAGATGTCTCGTCAAACGAATGCCTCATCGCATATTGGGAAGAACAATATTTATAAATCACTCTTCTCAATACTACTTATAAGGAATGTATTCGAGTGAACTTATAAGTAAACTTGTTACCACAGTGGGGCGAGTTACTCGAAGCCACATCATCATACCAATCGGACTTATAACCGAGTAGGTTGTCATTTCTTTGATGACAAGTTTGTTCCATATGACCTGAAAATAGCCTTTTGCGTACAACAGAGGAAGAAATCCACGACCTTTACGTCGATAATGGTCAAGCAGTGAGCATCAAGAAACTTGCGAGTATAACTCTAAATGTACACTGAATTAATGGCGGAGGAATGAAAAAGGAAGCCTTAATCTCACCTCTTATTTTCTGTTGCATATGAGGCCACCGGACTTTCACCTCCGTTGGGAGATGCCATTCCGTGATGGGGCATTATCGTTAGAGTTAACCAATGGTGACAAGATGACTACCACACAGTTGGCAAAATCTCGACCCACAACAATGAAATCAGTCTGAGAGGTGTTGGGAAGACTTCGCACACAATTATACGGTGACTTTAGAGAAGTACATGTCTGATTAGAGGTGGTCAGAAGGCGATGGCGAACGACATTGAGTGACACATTTTACTAGTCGGCCTGCTGATTGCTGCGTTGTGTACTCTTTCCACGAGTCTATCACCCAACTTTGCTGCTTTTGGCCATAATATTTGTAGACCAATGCAACATGGAAGACACTTTTGTGCCGAGTTAGACCCCTCTCGCACCATGTGCCCATCAACACGACACCAAATAAAACAACATGATTCGATTAGACAGAGTTACCGAACACAGATTATCAATGCACACATCCGTGTGTACAGAAGACGAGTAAAGCTTTGACTCATTATTTTCCTTTATAGAAACACAAATGAGACTGATAAGGGATAGCGAGAAGAGTGGTAAGCCGTTGCGATTAGGCCAACTGAACGACCCAATTGGGGAGTTAGAGCACACCGAGAACTATAGGAAGGCGCAGAAGCGAGAGCATGCTCACTTTCAGTCGGTATGACTGTAATCGGCGAGAAAATGTCAGGTCGCACTACTGCACATTCCCCTGAAGATTTTATAATGCAACGCGTCATCGCATATGGGAACAATAGTGTGATATTTTGAGGGGTCGTTTATAGAAGCACCCTAACGTAGAAATGCGCCTGTGCATTGCAGACTGTACAAAAGCACAGATTCTCTTCAACTGAAATACCACCAATTAGTGGGCGAAATCGCCTGACATACAACTGCGTCCATTTAACAGGCTTTGTTATCAGTCCTGTTAACGACTACCGCATTTGTAGTTCGGGGTGTGACATCTTGCGAAAAAGTTAAGCATGTGATCTTTTAAGCAGTTTCTATTTCAAAATTAGTCGCTGCACATTTCCGCGAACAGTGAAAATTAATTAATGTCAGAGACAAATAGTGGAGAAATTTGACGTAGGATTTGGATAAGTCAATCACTTTATTCGGTACATGCAGAACTAGCGCGAAAGATGGTGAACTATTGAAGAATGCTCACCAAAATGAGAGCTGTTAGGTGTGGATGGAATTTGCTAATAGCTGGCCATACCAGTCATGTAAGGCGCAATTAATCGCCTGTATAATGGTCTGCACCATGCAACATGCCTGTCTCCAATGCATCAAAGGATTCCCCACAACATGTAGACAAGTCTCCCGTGAATTGGTAAACAATTTGCCCAACCTTCTCCTCACAGCTGAATTCATTCACAAGAAGCGGAAGGTTCTTGTGCTGAAACAAGACAAGCTGAATCAGGTAAACTGACGTTACATGCGGTGGAAGAAAAAAGAGTGAGGTGAAAAATTTGCTGCAAACCACGCAATACTACTCTATTGCCTCGAAATAAAACTGCAAAAGTAAGGCTCTCACGTCGTCAACAATGAAAAGATCATGTGCACACAAGGAGGACTCTAAAGTCAGCCCCTAAGACAGTGTGAAAACGCATATCCTACAGCAACTGTAAATAGACAAGAGTTATATATCTAAACACTGTGTCTAAGGGGCGGAGAATGGCTACGTGGTGGCTCAACAAATCGGACGTACATAGTCACGTTCGTGTCCACATCTCTACCTGCGATGGTAAAGTTAAAATTTGTAGGTCTTTCGCTGCAAAATTGCAACTGTCAGTCTGCAATCTCAATATCACAAGCATAATGGTTCAACACATATCCACGCAAATCGCCACTTTCTTGAAGACCACAAGCAGAATATTTCTGGCAATGGGCAAAGATTTCATCACCGTGAGACCATTAATTGACCTCAATGGCAGGCAATAAGTGTGAAGGAATGCGCCAGTGGAGGAAGCATCAAGAGAATATGCATGCTCTCTATGGGCCGCTACTAGGGTCTCCTAGGTCGTAGGGGATATGGAGATGGAGTAATCATAGGAGCCAGACGGGGCAGACATTAAGAGTGGTGTCAATGTCTCGATGCTGCCATCGTTTAAAAATGGGACACAGCATGTCGAATGCATGCATCGATTTCCGTGCAAATATATTTCCACCTAATGAATGATGGCCTTTTTTGCTGACAACGATGGTGGCAAAGCGAGCTCTAGAATCGTGAGTTGAAACAGACCAAGGTAGTACAAAGTCCGTGTTGGGTGGATTGGAGGTGGAAATGGGAAAGTGAAGGCATAACAACTCGTTAACAGACCGATATAGAGGGTGTGCGTGGGTGTCACAGACGAAGCGGGCATAAAGCCACGTCGTACGGTATATTCATGGGAGTTGAGCGCGCAAAACGCCAAAAAAGTGTCCAAACAGAAATGTTGAAGGCGAGATTAAATCACTCAACAGCACGCAAAATGAGACAGGCGCTAATACGCAATATTGTGAGTGGGTCACATCTGGCACAGTTTGCAATAAGAAAGGAGAAGAAGAAAAGTGTCCATGTCCCAAGATGACGCAACAAAACGCAGACGGGAACACATCTTCCACATTTATTGCCTTGTGTTTTCTCTCCTAACCATACGGAGATTGGCACACGCTAACAGTTGGTGTGCATGTCTGCTGCTTCCGCCTTCCGCCAAAAGTCGGACTGCGATTGCACCTCGCGCCCACACACAGAGTGTCCCACCTCGCACCGCATGCATCCAACTTCTTGCCCCACCCGTTGGCTCGATCTGTCACGTGAGTGTGCATAGGTGCCGATGGCGTCAGGAGTTGTGGGCGGATCGCAGCTTAGATAGTCACTGCTATTTCCAGCCCCATTAATATCTCGCCATATCTTCTCGGTTAATTAGACCACCCACACCAACCACCCTCCACCTTCCGCCATCCACCCACCACAAATTACACACCACCATGCATCTAACAAACAAACCAACCAAACATCCACCCACCCACACACACACCCACATTGTTGAAACCAAGGTGGTCGACCAAAACCATGCCCCTTATATCCGTTCGACGGTGCTGCTTCGGACCGTTAATTTGTTTGGAAATGTCATTGACGATATAAGGAGTGACGATGCCGTGGTGGGTCACATTTGATAGAGTTTGCGATTAGACAGGAGAATAAGAGAAGTGTCTATGACCGAAATGATATAGCAAAACGTTTAGTTTGATTGCGGAAGCGACCAGGAAGCACTTTGCCAAGAGATGAAGTTGACTCAATTTGTGAATTGTTGAATTTCGTTCGCAGCCAAGTTAAGCATATCCAGCCATTCTAACAGCATGAAAGTCATTACTTTGTTTGCATTTCTCTCCCTAATCCTGACCCAAATAATCTTAGCATTTGGTTCCTTCTCTGCCCGTGTTTCGCGTTCACTAACGTAACTGAACGCGTGCACATTCCCTCAGTCACTTTAGTTTAATATGAAGAAATCATTCTTTTACTTGTACCTCTTTATTCTATGTGATTACTTGTCCTACAATCGAAAATCATCTTCGCTATCTGTGATGAATAAAGGGTAATTCTAGTGTTCTAGTCCTTCTCTTTCTGTTCGATTTCTTTGCCTTTTGCATTCTCGTCTTATAACTTTTGCGTTCCCTGCCCTTTCACCTCACGACTCATCTTCTTATCCCTTCTTATTGCAATCGCTGCCAGATGTGACCGACTCACAATATTGCGTATTAGTGTCTGTCTCATTTTGAGTGGGAGAATGAAGTGGTATATCAGAAGGGGGTATGTCTGTTTTCGAGTCACTGATAAACGAAGCCGAATTACTAAGACAGGCAATAATAAATAAGTTTTAGTCACAATGACACTTCTGAGCAATTCGTAATCTCCCATTTCATGCTGATATAGAAGACTCCAACGATGAAATAAAAGTATCTTCGATCCATTTCTTTTATTAATAGTATGTCTGTCTGTGGTTCTGGCGCCACTGATCAACCAAATAGAAAATACACGAGTCCTATCCGTACGCGCGTTAATTGGTTTTGGCCATTTGCATTTGTTTAAAGACCCGTATATCTCTCATACTTCTCCCTCGTTTAAAGCAGTCGGGCGAGTTAGTACAACAACAAGCAACGTCGTTAATTTGTGGGCTGTCTGAATATCCGGGGGGACAAACTGCTTTGCTTTGTGGACAACCCAAATTTCGAACCGATTCAATTGATTAATTGGAGAGGCCTAAGTTTATTTATGGAATTTTTTAGAGCGAGTTCTACCCTGTCCAGCAGTAATTTGATGAAAAATTAATCTGCCTCAGTACGTGGTGTTATACGTGATGCGCAATGAAGTGCTCAATCATCTCGTAATTTTCAAGTGAAATAAGACTACACTTCATCCGAAATAAGGAAAGCTGATTATTCCAGAAGAGGATCACGATATGTAATTAAGTGTGGATCGAACTTACTTCTTCAAACTGTCTTATTCTTCAGGCAGAACGGTCTAACCGCTGGCCGTTAAGTTTGATTGCCTGAGGCAAAAGTCAGAATAACTCTTTATTCTAGTGGAAAACTCGAGAAAGGTCGTCTGGGGAATCTTTAATTAAGTCTTCATTGGGTCGAATTGGCAACCGACTGAGCACCACTTTCGAGAACACACACTGGTCTTCCCACCGTGAATCTCGTCATTAGCTAGGATTTAACTGGAAATGCAAATTACTAGTAGTTCCATCTGAACGCTTTATTTTAATGGGCCAGCCGTCAAGTGGATTATCGAGTTTATTAAAATAGGAGGAACTTGTGATTTTGACGGCCGGCTCTTGGAGAAGGAAATAACAACCCGAATATAGTGCCAGAGCACATCAACAACCCCACCCTAAACACAACATTAATTTCATTAGAGGTTGCATGACCGAATTTTGCTACAGTTCGGAATCCACCAAGCGCAATTTGGGAATAGTAAGCCTGTTTTTCAACTAGATATATTTACTCCGACATGAGATACATTTTAACAACTTTCTTGTGTGTTTTCTCTCATTCCAAATGATATGTATTAAACCGGGAAAGCAGGTTGAGGAGATAATTTTGGAAAATAATAGACTAAGCGTACATATTGCAGACAATGGAAGACCGCCAAATATCTACTTCCGAGGGTGTAACTGTCCAAAGCCATACAAACATAGCGACCAAATCTCGTTACACGGAGTCGTGCTCAAATTATACTGCGCGTTACAGGTCGATTGCGAAATCGATACGGCTACGAAATGGTCATTTAACAACTTTCTTGTGTGTTTCTCTTTCATTCCAAATGATATTATTAACCGGGAAAGCAGGTTGAGGAGTAACTTTTTGGAAAATAATAGACTAAGCGGTACATATTGTAGACAAATGAAAGACCCCAAAATATCTACCTTCCCGAGGGTGGTAACTGTCCAAAGCCATCAAACATTGCACAATCTGTTGACAACGGAGATCGTGCTCAAATTATACTGCGCGTTAAGGTCACAGGAGAATACCGCCTCAAAAGTCCACAGTCTCCGGACATGTATCGTGCGAATGGAATTTTTGACACGTCCCATTTGCGAGCTGCATGTTTTTATGCCGTGAGGAGCCATCAAGGCGTCCATTTACAAGCGTCGCGCGCATCTCCACAATTAGCGCGCGCCCTCCGCAATGATTAGAGGAGTGCTTTAGATACGGCTGTTGCGCGTTTGTGTTATAATGAAACACTTCCTAGCATAAAACTTTTGGTTTCCACTATGTGCGCTGAGGAAAATTAGGCGATTTTTAATTTGTGTCATTGATGTTTTATATGTACAAAACTTTAACTCAAAGCCTTGCTTTTACCTTCAACTATCTCACACCGTGCTCTTCCATCACCCGTTACTATAAATATAGTAGACATTTTTTATTTATATGGTTTTATTTTCCTTTTTCGTAGATCAGTCATCTTCATCTATCTTTATCGTATTTCTACAAAATAATCCCTCGTTCTCACTTCTTCTTTCGTTCATCATTTTCGGTTCCAAATTCATTTTTATAGCCACTTCTCCTAACCAAGCGTTGTATCTATGAAACTTTTGCGTAAAATACATTCCCAAGCATATTTTTTCAATTGATTTGAACCCCATCCACATATATCTTTCAGTGCAAAAAGGAGGATAAAAGCCCCAAGGGACTTCTTCCTTCGTAGGTACATATGCTCTTGAGGAAGATCTCACTACCACTCCGTATATGTCCACTTGGCAGTACAGGATATTCTGTCGCTCATCCGGTGGCATTGATGAAAATAATTCACCAACAAATTCTTCTGAAAATTCGAGATCATCCGCTATGTAAAGACCTAACGGTCGATTTTTACGGCAAAATGTGCTCAACCAAACGAGAGAGTAAAATGCCCTGGTTGTACGACTGAAAAACGTTTCTTCATAGTCCCCGATAATGAGGTCGTCGTGTATCTTCATCTCTTCTCTCAACTTTACCCAGGCTTTGTTTGCATCCTCAGGATCAGGAAAAAATCCATAATCCTTGGAGACTTCAAAAGTTTTTTTCCCAAATTGAGATGTACGTTGGTCTGGCCACTGATCAAACCAATATAGAAATACCGAGTCCGTATCCGTACGCCGTTAATGTTTGCATTTGCATTATGTTAAGACCCGTATATCTCTGGTACTTTACTCCGCTCCGTTTAAAAGCCAGTCGGGCGAGTTAGTACAACACAACAACGCGTCAATTTGGTGTCTGGAATTCCGGATGACAAACTGCTTGACTCTGTGACAAAATCCGAACGCGTCTATGATTAATTGGAGCCTTAAGGTTTTTATGAAATTTAGACGCGAGTCTACCCTGCGGCAGCCAATATAATGATGAACATTAATCTTGCTCAGAGTGGTGATTATACGTCGATCGCATGAGTTGCTCACCTAATCCTCGTTAATTTCAAGGTGAAAATAACGACTACACTTCATCCGAATAAGGAAAAGCTGGATTATTCAGAAGAGGTTAATCAGATATGTTAATTAAGTGTGGATCGAACTTACTTCTTCAACCTGTTTCATTCTTCAGCAGACGGTCTACCGTGGCGTAAGGCATTGATTGCCTGAGGGGAAAGTCAATAACTCTTTTATCTAGGTGGAAATCGTAAATTGTCGCTCTGGGATCTTAATTAAGCTCTTCATGGTCTACTGGCACCGATGGAGCACCCCTTTTCGGAGAACCAACACTGTCTCACCGTGAATCTTCGCTGTATTAGTAGATTTAACATGAACTGCAAATCTTACTACGTAGATTCCATCCTGACGCTTATTTTCAACTGGCAGCGTCGTGGATATCGGTAGAAATAGAGGAAACTTGATTTTTGACGGCGGTTCTTGGGAAAATAAGAAACGATATGAGGGCCGAGCACTAAACACCCAACCCTATACACAACGATATTCGTAAGGGAGGTTGCAATGTGACCAATTTGCCTAAGTTCGGGAATCCACCAGCGCAATTACGGGATATTAGCCTGTTTCTCAGTAGGATCTATACCTCCGACATGGATACCATTTAACACTTTCTTGTGTGTTTTCTTTCATTCCAATGATTTATAAGCGCGGGGGAAAGGACAGGGTTTGAAGGAAAAACGTAACCGTGATTTGGAAATAAAAGACTTAAGCGAGGTACATTGTAGAAAATGAAAGACCAAAGATATCTACCTTCCCGAGGGTCGGTAACTGTCAGAGGCCATCAAACATGCACCATCTTGTTGACACGGGGCATCGTGTCAAAATGCGCGTTAAGGTCACAAGGAGAATGACCGGCCTCAAAAGTCGCACAGTCTCGGCATGGTATCGCTGCGAACTGGAATTTTTTCTGACGACGTCCCACATTTCGAGCTGCATTGTTTTATTGCCCGGGTGAGAGGCCATCAAGGCGATCCGATTTAAAGGTCGCGCCGCATTCCACAATTAGCGGCGCCTCCGCAAGAAAATGGTTAGGAGTAGCTTTATACGGCTGTTTGGCCGGTTTTGTGTTATAATGAACACTCCTGCATAAACTTTGGTTTCCAAGTGCGCTGGGAAATTAGGCGATTTCTTATTATTTTTATGTCGATGAGGTTAATAGCAATAATATAGACGTTGATTGATGTTTACGTTGCTCTATGGACAGAATCGTCTTCATACGTAAATAAGGCAGATAAATCTCGTGCTATTAGCCGGGTTCGTCCATTCTATGGATGGCATTTATCGCACTTTGAATTGACGTATGGAAATTTTTCAACTTCCACATTTAAACAATCCTCATCTCATAGGGCATTGTAAAAATTTCACGTCGTATTATATTACATACCACTTAATAGTTAACAAGATTTAAATTGAGCCGAATTTGTCTATACCATTGCCAAGGGTTTCGTTTAAGTTCATGTGTGCCGATCACAAGAATGATGATGACTACGACGACAATATTTGCGGCAGATAACTCACTGGTGTGTAAGCGCTAACTTCCATCACCAGAATTCGACTAGTTAAACATCTGCAATGTTACAATACACCCAGGGACACCTTCACTTACCTCGGTACGTTACCTAATAGTATAGATCAAATCTTATGTTCCGTCTACTTTCTTCTTAGTATTGTTATTACGATTCGCCATATAGATGCTATTTTTTTAATGTCTACCCACCAGGGGTATTTTTAATTATCCTTACCACTTTCTATTCGGTGAAAATCTCGTCTGGCTACTCGGGAGATCACCGACCTGGTCTGCAGCAAGGTTAGTTATGAGTGATTCACAGCCCACACTTTGGTATGAGATTATCGCATGTAAAATTAATTCACATACGGAATTATTCATCTCTTGATCGGTTATGATGCTATGGAAGATTTGTTCGACGGCGGAGTCTACCACTGCATGTGTAGTAAAATACAACAGTAGTATATAATAGTTCTGTCAATGGTAGATGTCAAAGAAAGGTGAATCTTTAAGATGTAGTGTCAGCCGTCTAGGGCACGCAGTTTAGAATTTACTTCCTGGCTTTCATAAGAAGCGTTTTCTACTTCCCGGCGGCAAGGTGAACTTAGCTCGAACTGTGGCATCGTTG